>CP092885.1:205813-264016 GCA_030710605.1 Cordylochernes scorpioides
TAGTTCACTCATTATGGATCAAATGTTGAATTGAATATAGGAACAGTTCCTCTGATGATTTTGAGGTATTTCAAATATAAAATATGACTAAGGTGACCACCTCATAGCAGATGATCTTGGTATAAATCAACAGTAAATTACCATTAAGCACCATCTCGAAGCAGATGATTTTTATATAATTCAAATATATATTTTAACATGGCGACCACCTCAAATCAGATGATCTTAGTATAATTCAACTATAAAATAACATTAGACAACCGTTTTAGGCAGATGATTTTACAATTATTTATATTATAATTCCAACTTTTGGTAAAAAACCTTGATAGAAGATGATTTTGGTACAGTTCAACTATAGAGGACAAATTGAAACCACCTCATTACAGATGGTCTTTGTATAATTGACATATTAAATCCTCAATTTAAACATTTTATATCAGATGATATCATGGCATACTTTAAATGTACACTACCATAAATAAATAAATTCATAGTAGATGACATTAATTATAATTTGATTTTTAATTAAAAATAACCTTTCCATTCTCTCTCATTGATTTAAACTTAGAAAATGTAATTTTATTAGATTAACAGTTGGCAATCTGTAAAAATAATGATACCTAATTTCACATGAAAATTCTTCTACAGTAAAATGAGTTCATATCTAGGTTATTATTTCCAACACGGTTCTTTATTATCTTGAGGAATTATAATTTACAATTGGATAGTGAAGGTTTTAAGCAATTACATAAATATATTTTTAGCAAAATAATGTAATATTTACGAAGGTCTAAACAAGAGACATTATTCCCGGTAAATGTGTGTCAACAAATAGTGGTTCAATTCTATTTCTAGAGTTAAAAAGGTATTTTATTCTTAAGGATGGAATCATCAATCCAAGAGAGCCCCATAGCCCCATCCAGTGGACCAGTCTGTGGCCATCCCCTGAACCACATAGACCCTATGACCTAGCCTATGACCTAACCCGAGCCCCGCGATCCAGTAGCCCAGTCAGTGGCCAACCCACCAGCCAGCCATTGAAACAACAATATGCCAAGTGCCAGCTCTACCTTATCTCGAGGTATACCCTACATTGGTTGTTGAGACTCTGAATCATTGAAAAGAGATTTAGTACTGAACAAATATAATTAAATAAATAAAATTTAAAATTACTCACTGTCTCTAAAAAATGTAAATTTATCATCATTATTAGAGACACAAATGGATAGAAGACCTAGCAAGAAAGAAAGCGAGAGAGTAACTTAAAAACATTTGGAGTTTGAAAAAGAAGAAATTCAGAAATATATTCTGAAAAATGAAACATTTTAGTTTATGAAAAAGGAAAAATAAACTCCAATATCAGAAGTATATTGGAGATCTAGAACAAAAAGGAATAACAAATTCCAATATCAAGAATATATTGGAGATCTAGAACAAAAAGGAATAACAAACTCAATTATCAAGAGTATGTTGGAGATCTAGAGAAAAAAAAGGAAAAACAAACCCCAATATCAAGAGTATATTGGATTTCTGGACCAAAAAGAAATAAAAAACACCAACATCAAGAGTATATTGGAAATCTGGACCAAAAAAGAAAAAAAAACCCAATATCAAGAGTATATTGGAGATCTGGACCAAAAAGGAATAACAGACTCCAATATCAAGAGTATATTGGAGATATATACCAAAAAGGAACAACAACTACAATATCAAGAGTATATTGGATATCTGGACCAAAAAGGAATAACAAACTCCAATGTCAAGAGTATATTGGAGATCTGGGCCAAAAAGGAATAAAAGACTCCAATATCAAAAGTATATTGGAGATATAGACCAAAAAGGAACAACAACATCCAATATCAAGAGTATATTGGATATCTGGACCGAAAAGTAATAACAAACTCTAATATCAAGAGTATATGGGATATTTGGAACAAAAAGGAATAACAAACTCCAATATCAAGAGGGTATTGGGGATATAGATCGAAAAGGAATAAAAAAACCCAATATTAAGAATATATTGGATATCTGGACCAAAATAGAATAACAAACACCAACATCAAGAGTATTTTGGAGATCTAGATCAAAAAGGAATAACAAACCTCAATATCACGAGTTTATTGGAGATCTGGACCAAAAAGGAATAACAACCACCAATATCACGAGCTTATTGGAGATCTGGACCAAAAAGGAATAACAAACTCCAATATCGAGGGTGTTTTGGAAATCTGGACCAAAAAGGAATAACAAACTCCAATATCAAGGTTATATTGGAGATCTACACCAAAAAGGAATAACAAACTCCAATATTAAGAGTATTTTGGAGATCTAGAACAAAAAGGAATAACAACCCCCAATATCAAGGGTATATTGGGGATCTAGACAGAAAGGAATAACAAACTCCACTATCAAGGGTATATTGGAGATCTATACCAAAAAGGAATAACATACCCCAATATCAAGAGTGTATTGGGGATCAAATGAAATTGAAATAATAATGATAATAAATTCACATTTTAATAAGTGTTATTGAATTAATTCTATCTCTATAAAATTAAACTAATATTTAGAAGGGTTCAAAGAAGACATTGATAAATATGTCCATTTTATTGAAAAAGCATTCTTAAAGAAATAATTTTTAATTATGAATATTAATTGTGTGTGATATCTAATATAAAATAAGTTGCTACCAAAAAAAGAATTAAAAAAATTGTTTTTATTATAATTTTTTTCCACAGAATAACATATATAAGTAAAATAATAGATACATAATAGATAATATAGATACAGGGATATAGATTGGTTAAAATCTTAAAATTACAAGAGGCGGATTAAGTGATCTTCTTTTGAAGTCGAAACCGATGAGAACGGCCAGATGATCCCCCGAAACACCTTGTGGGACCAAAGCATCTTGAAATGGTTAAATGTAGCGGCAACTCCATAAGCTTTTTATCAGCGATCTGTCGCATAGTTGGCACACCTCGAGGCAGATTGTTCAGGATGTCGTGGCATGTAGTTCCTCGAAAAGTAATTGAGGCGTAGGTCGGCCCAGGAAAAGAAACGGAGGGGACACAAATGAAGGGAATATTCCAGCATGCCCCTCAGCTTTGAAGAATATATTTGTAGAAGAAGCTGAACCCGCGAACTGGCTGTAGATGTGTGTGTGGGTCGTTGTTGAAATTCGCAGGACGACGTATTTTTACCTCGTGCAACGCCCGGGAGTTGGTGACCTGTATTAGACGCTAGCAGAGGCTCCAGGGGCGCAGCAGGCGTTGAAAGTCCTATGACAGGAACAATTTAAGGGAAGGCTCTAACAGCAGACTTGAGACCGCGCAAGGAAACCAGCAGGTCTGGTTACCGGACGAGCTTGTTGTCATCTTGCAGACTTGTAGAAATAATTGACAAGTAGGAGTACCAGGATTTTCAGATCAACGATGCTGTACACCTCTCCTTGAAGTGAGGCATATGTCTTGGACGTCTGTCAAGAGTAACTTTGCGTCCTTTTCTCACGGCGTGAAGAGCGGCTTTGTTGTATTGTTTATAGGGATATGGTCGTCTTGGAGGGAACTCTTGGCTTGGTGAAATTCTGGAGCCAGTCTCAGAAAATGTAGATCATAGACCCCATGGCCTCAAGGTTTTCTCTGCGATCTTGAGTTTGTTTTCCCTACTCTACCCAGCATCTACCACCAAAATGTAACGTAGAAATTAGGACAGACAACTTAATAATTACACGGTTCACAAAATTCACACACACAAAGGTTAAGGAATTGTCACCAATATGTATATTATGGAGAATCTATTTGTGTAGTTGAGTCATATAATTAAAATCATAAATGAATATCTTCAGCCTTTTTATATTTTATTTTCAACATTTCAGCCACTTGCCCTCTTTAGGAAAACTCTATTTGCTATTTTCTGTCAAAAAGCGATCAACATTTTATATATTTATATGAAAAAGCCTACCTAGATTTGTTAAAGAAAAAAAAACATTTTTTTCTTTAACAAATCGAGGTAGGCTCTTTTTATATAAATATATTTGCTATTGTTTTGAAAATAGAGCAATCCATAAACAAATATTTAATTTAAAAGGCATATATTTTGATCTAATATATGCCTTTTTAATTAAATATTTGCAATTGTGTTCACTTTGTATTTAAATTCTGAGTGGACTGATATTTTAAAGAGCGTGGAGCGTGTACTGCATACTCAATGAATAATAAAAAATATTTTCAAAATTAATGAACAAAATTTAAAATATCTGGAAAGAGGGCTAAAATAAGAAAATGGTTGGAAACGCTGGAAAAATATAAAAAGGTTGAAGATATTAATTTATATTAAAATGTAATATACTGGTTGGATCAAAAGCCCTGGAAACCTTTTTTAAATTAAAAATTAAAAGGCAAACTAGAATAAAAACTAAAACTATTTTTATCTAGTTTGCCTTTCAATTTTTAACAAAAAATAAAAGGGTTCAGAACTTACTGGCCACCCTGTTTTAATTGGAACCTCTAAAATTAGTTTAATTTATATATAGGGATAGAATTAAATCAACAAAAAAAGGTTTAACACTCAAATTTGTTCAGTACTTCATTAGGTATATTTATTCAGAGTCCCATCATAAATGCTGGGATACCACAAGATAAAGTAGAGCAAGCAGTTGGCATGCTGTTGATGGAAATCATGGCCAGCTTAGAGTCAGCACACATCCCAGACCACCGAATCAATAGGGCCCAGAGAATGGTCACAAGCCAGGCCAAAGGATCTATGGGTTCAAGGGGGAGGCCACAGACGGGTCCTCTGAGGCTATGGGGCTAACTTTCTCTTTAAGGACCGTGGAATCGTAATTATGTACGAATTATCAGCATAGAAATTTCCTGAAGAGTTTTCAGGCTTTATCTGTCCAGGAAGGAAGTCGCAAGAGAGGTGGTATACAGCCCCACCCCCTTCCTGGAGGGCTCCCACCCACGCCCCTCCAGAGTGGACACCACACCCTCAAAAAGGAGAGTTTCTAAGCCTCCTATCCTACTGACTCCCCCTGCTCTCCCTTCCTGGTCATCACATGGGATTCCAACATTATCCATTGATAGCAGTTCAAGCTAAATTGGGCTCTTTGAACTTGATAATATTTGCACCACATTTCCACAGTCATCACAATACTGCTGCAGTGTAAAAGGCATTTTTGTACCTTTTCCCTCAATATGAAAAGTAGAGGTGTAACCTGAAGTGTAGCGCACAAGGTCCACCAAATGGCGCAAAAATAATAAGAATTCTTCAAAACGATTTTTGGGGCCATATAAGTCAAAGGGCCATAACAACAGCTTGTATTTTTGCCATGGTTTGATGTATGAAACTTACATAATCAATATTTATAAAATAAAAGGATTTAAAAGCGCGAATGTTTCTTTTATACATAAAACGAACTTCTACTGTCCTTACTGCGATGAAAAAATATATTGGGAGGGCTTGGCTCATCAGTGGTGAACCCTCCCAGCGGTTTCGCCAATTTAATCCACCATACAGCTTCTTTATAGCTCTAATACTGCATTGGATTATTCTGAGAAGCGGTCTGGTGGATTAAATTGGCGAAACCGCTGGGAGGGTTCACCACTGATGAGCCAAGCCCTCCCAATATATTTTTTCATCGCAGTAAGGACAGTAGAAGTTCGTTTTATGTATAAAAGAAACATTCGCGCTTTTAAATCCTTTTATTTCATATGTATAGATGGCGCGTTATTGCTTTGTGATAATCAATATTATACCAGTGTTATGTGGTCATCAAATTCAAAAGGACATTTCACAATTTCACATCCTTGTGAATGATGCTGTGGAATTTAAGATAATGCAATCCCTAAAGTATTTGAATGGTGTAAAACCTTGCCTTGTCTGCATAATTTTTTCCATTCATTCATATAATGGAAGAAATTAATTCCTTTCGAAAATTCAATGCTAAAATGTAAAATTATAACTAGCTCCAAAAGAAAAAGAAAACCTTTGGAATTGGAATTATGATAATACTTTGAAAGTAGTCATTTTCAAGCATATCATTGATCTAGTTGAAATGATAAAAGGTAAATTCTGTATTACCGCAGTTGGGCAAGCTTCCTCTTATGGAGCTGTATTTTCACTCTGGAGGAGAAGATCAGGAGCAGCCAACCTAAAACCAAAGCTTGTTATTAGATGGGACATTCATATATAATATTAACCGGTGCACAGAGGAGGCCCTGGAGTGGATTCGTCACCTCGACATTCCACTCTAGAGAAACTTGCCAACATTGTTGTATTGTGCTGTAAAAAACAATATCATACGCAATATATATATAATACACATCTGATAAAGGGTCGTAAAATTGTTTGAAGCTATTTGTACTAACTGTGTTTCGGGCACATTTATCATATTTAATAATCTATCGCGTTTGTAAATTGTATAGTATCAAAGTTCATGAGAAATAAGAAATTATAATTTACCACAGAGGATGAAACCCATATATAAAATTCTAGCCAACTGGCTCAAACAACGCATAGATTCTCTCCAAGTGAATATTTGTATATAAGAAAAAATACCAAATAAAAGTTTTTAAAAACGCCAGGAATAAAACCAAGAGTTGACCGAGATATTGGTTTCAGGATAATCCTTTATTCTACATATCCACAAGCGATTCATGAAATCCTCAGAAAGTGACAAATATATGTTTATTTTTCAAAGTGACTAGGCTAATTCCATGGCCGAAATATAGATGGAAATTTTGTTGTGAGGATATTGATTTTTAAAAGAAAGATCTGTCCTTCTGTCAAATAAAAGAAAACTTAAAGCTATTTATTGTGTTCTTTATGTAGAGGACTAGGATAGGTGATAAAACCACAATAATAAGTTTTAGGCCTATCTGAATGAGATATTTGACTTTTACTTTTAAATATCAATGTATTACAATAGAATATTCATAAAAATTCAATTTGACACTATTTTGACATTATTTTTCAAAAATATATTTTTTCAAATGATCAGTCGAACAAACTAAACATTTGATTAAAAATAATTTATCTAAGCATTTTCTGGCTGCTGTCAATTCCGTTCACATAAGGTAATTTATATCTTAGAAGATGTCTCACAGTTCAAGTTAACTTTGTCACACACGTTGTCCATCCCAATTGTCCCAGCTAGATATAGAGGAACATTACTCACATGTGGACTGGACGTGCTGAGTCTTGTAGGAAACCACAGCCTTCTTGGTCTCGGAGTAGATTTGGATTATGACATCTTCTCTTTTCCTGGAGTTTCACCGCAGTAGGAACATTGGAGTGACACAGAATTTAGAATTCGACAGCACACTAAACCACATAGAATAACTATGTTACCTCATGTGTTAAAATCTCGTAATTATTTCTGACTAATAAATTAGAAACACTATACTATACTGAAAGTATTGTTGTGTCCTAAGTTTATTATTATAATCACGATTACAAATTAGAATGAGCGAAATATAAAAAGCTATAAAACGAAGAGAAATATTTTTTATTAAAATGCATAGGCTACTAGCTTTCGGGCTCCAAGCCCTTCAACGGGTACAACATATTGAGAGAAAATAACACTATATATATTTCGATATGTGAAGAATCTGCATATATAACCATGTATGAGATAAAGATATCAGATTAAGTTATGGAAATAAGGCTTTTTTAGAAATATTTGACGAAAATAGGATATGATATTATTTAAAAAATTATGACAGATTTAGCATAACACAAATAAGACTATTGCAATTAATAAGAGAACACATGATCATCTCTGGATGACAATCAACTTTAAATCAACGTGATGCTAAAGTAAAAAACCTAATAACAGTGAGGGAATTATGGTATGGCCCGCCATCAGCGTAATCATCGGACTATGAAAAAATAGGGGTCGGTGTTTGGGTGGGGGGTGGGGAGTTTGTTTGCGGTGGGATAAATGGCAAGATCAGGGAAGAGAAGTGAACGGCCTAAAGGTTATTACATATATCTAGGTACTGCAATGGTATGTCGATGTGTCTGTTAATGCTATGGTTACTGATGGATAATATAGCTTCAATAATTAACCTTTGATACTTGGTGTTGACATTAGAGTATAGGGTGGTAGGGGAGGAAAGGTTGAATGAATGGCCGGTGGTGTTAATATGGTTGAATATAAGCGATCTATTGTCTTTGTTGGCAATGCATCTACCGTGCTCAGTCATCCTGATGGCCACGGACCTACCAGTCTCGCCTATGTAAGATGCACTGCAATCGTTACAAGAGACCGAGTAGACCGAGCCACCAGAGGACTGAGCAACGGTAGATCTAGGTAATCTGGTGATAGGATGTCTGAGGATGGCGCCGATACTATTGCTATTAGAAAAATGGGTGTTAATCCCGTGCGTTCTGAGGATGCGGGAGATGGCGACTGATTGGGCGGAGAAGGGAAGTAAACAACTGTTTCTGGTAATTGTAGGAGGTCTAACAGAAGAAGGGTCAAATTTATACTTATGTATGAAATGGGGGGGGGGGTATTGGGACAGAGCCAGCTGTTTAATGATTAGAGAAAATTCAATGGTTCTAAACAGTGGAAGGGAGCAGTGGGTGAACAATCTCTTGGTAAGAGTACAGACAGTATTTATTTTATGTGATAGGGGACATGAAGAATTGAAGTCTGTATAGAATGTGGGATTGTTAACCTTGTGGTATACGGTAGTGTGATAATGAGAGGTAGTACGTATGACCAGTATATCAAGAAACGGCAATACGGACCTGTCCTCCAATTCTAAAGTGAATGAAATCTCGGGATGATAAGAGTTAAGAGAATCTAAAATACTAATTTCTTGTCCGGTATCACATATGCAGAAGATATCATCAATATATCTCCGCCACATGTGAATGCCCGGTGTAATTTGCTGTTGGATCCAGTGGTCTATGTTGGCCATGACTATTTCCGCAAGTGGGGAGGATAGTGGGCTGCCCATGGGCGAGCCTCTGATTTGTTTGAAAAATAGGTTGTTAAAAGTGAAAGTAGTGAAGTCCAAACACAGGGAGGATAGTGCGATTATGGATTCTGCGGTACGGGGATCTACCTGGTTATCCTGTAAGAATTTTGTCAACTGCCTAATAATAAGCTGGTGGGGGAGGGAAAGATACATGGCAACTACATCATAAGACACCATAACGGTGTTGGGGACAGGGCAGAGAGAATTAACGGATTGCACAAAAGAAGGGATATCCCTAATGGCAGAGGATTGTGAACTGGCCTTCACCAAAGGTGTGAGATAGCCAGACAGATATTTGGAGAGTTTGTAGGCAGGTGAAAGATGGTAGGCTATGATGGGGCGTAGGGGGATGCCAGGCTTATGGGTCTTAGGAAGACCATAAATATAGGGAATATTATTAAGGTCGGAGATGAAAGAACTATATTGATCCGGTGTGATATGACCCGATTTTTTCAAACGTAATAACCCTAATCTGAAAGATTTAGCTGAGGTGGACACATCAGACTGTGCAATGGGAATAAATGTATTGAGGTCGCTGAGTATCTCCGTCATCTTGGAGGCATAGTCAGCCGTGTCCAAGACGACGGTCTGGGAACCTTTATCCGATCGGGTGACTATAATGTTAGAGTTTCGCCTTATTGAAACAAGGGAGCGGTACTTACCAAGAGATTGGGATTGTGGAGGGGTGGGCTTCCGGAGGATATGGGCTATGGAACTCCGTATGTCATATTGGGATGTGTGGGAAAGGGAGCTGATGGCGGGCTTAACACCAGAAATGATCCTGGGAATGTCAGCCGTTGTGGGAGGACGGTACTTGAGGCCCAAGGAAAGAACCTCGGCCTGCGAAGGTGACAATAAGGTAGAGGACAGATTGAGAAGAGTGGGAACCGGTTGGCTGTCGGGGTGAAATTCCTCTGGGAAACCATATTTGCAGATCCAAAAGGATAGCTTCCTATATTGACGTGCTTTAAGGATGATGTCCTGCTGTCTGATGTCGGCGGTGAGGAGACCGAGGAGTTCAACTAAACTGGATTGGGATATGAGATTGGTGACTTGGGAAATGATGCCTTTAATGGTCTTGGACAAGCAGGGTATTCGCGAAAAACATCCCTGGATTCTAGCCCATAATAGTTGGCGTTGGGATCGGAGGATAATCTTGTTTGAATGAGAATTGCCCACAGGATCTGCGATTCTGAGAGATGGGGGGATGGAACGGGCCTTTTGACAAATCTTGTTAAAGTTGAGGTGCAATCTCCATCTGGCCAGCTGCAGCGACTTTCGACACAGATGTGTTAGTAGGCGGATTACTTCAGGGTTGAGGTTGGTAAATCGACGAAGAGCGTTCAAGGATAGGTGTGCTTCACGGCCAATCGCCATCGATTCTTAGAAGTTAGAGCAAAAGTAAAAAAGTTTTCAATTTTAACGAGAATCACGAAATTTCTCTTAATGAATTGTAAAAAGCTATAAAACGAAGAGAAAATTTTTTTTTATTAAAATGCATAGGCTACTAGCTTTCGGGCTCCAAGCCCTTCAACGGGTACAACATATTGAGAGATAGAGAGAGAAAATAACGCTATATATAGTATCGATATGTGAAGAATCTGCATATATAACCATGTATGAGATAAAGATATCAGATTAAGTTATGGAAATAAGGCTTTTTTAGAAATATTTGACGAAAATAGGATATGATATTATTTAAAAAATTATGACAGATTTAGCATAACACAAATAAGACTATTGCAATTAATAAGAGAACACATGATCATCTCTGGATGACAATCAACTTTAAATCAACGTGATGCTAAAGTAAAAAACCTAATAACAGTGAGGGAATTATGGTATGGCCCGCCATCAGCGTAATCATCGGACTATGAAAAAATAGGGGTCGGTGTTTGGGTGGGGGGTGGGGAGTTTGTTTGCGGTGGGATAAATGGCAAGATCAGGGAAGAGAAGTGAACGGCCTAAAGGTTATTACATATATCTAGGTTATAAAACCATTTTAGTGGCGTATTATTCTTTTTAAAATAAAACAATTTCTACTGTCCTTACTGCGATGAAAAAATTAAAGGGAGGGCCTGGCTCATCAGTGGTGAACCCTTCCAGCGGTTTCGCCAGTTTAATCTACCATACCGCTGTTATATTGCATTTTTGGAACTTCCTTTTATAGGTGACCGTTGTAAGAATCTTGGAATGGGTATTTTAGAAGAACTATGGACATAAGCTTTTAGGACAGCAGAATTAAATATAATTATAAATATATAATATGCTTCGAGCAATCGCTCTTCCGCAAATATCAAATTGTGTCTTTTATTAGAACAATAATGTTATGATGTACTAGAGCGCCATCTGTTATCAAATTATAAAACCATTTTAGTGGCGTATTATTCTTTTTAAAATAAAACAATTTCTACTGTCCTTACTGCGATGAAAAAATTAAAGGGAGGGCCTGGCTCATCAGTGGTGAACCCTTCCAGCGGTTTCGCCAGTTTAATCTACCATACCGCTGTTATATTGCATTTTTGGAACTTCCTTTTATAGGTGACCGTTTTAAGAATCTTGGAATGGGTATTTTAGAAGAACTATGGACATAAGCTTTTAGGACAGCAGAATTAAATATAATTATAAATATATAATATGCTTCGAGCAATCGCTCTTCCGCAAATATCAAATTGTGTCTTTTATTAGAACAATAATGTTATGATGTACTAGAGCGCCATCTGTTATCAAATTATAAAACCATTTTAGTGGCGTATTATTCTTTTTAAAATAAAACAATTTCTACTGTCCTTACTGCGATGAAAAAATTAAAGGGAGGGCCTGGCTCATCAGTGGTGAACCCTTCCAGCGGTTTCGCCAGTTTAATCTACCATACCGCTGTTATATTGCATTTTTGGAACTTCCTTTTATAGGTGACCGTTGTAAGAATCTTGGAATGGGTATTTTAGAAGAACTATGGACATAAGCTTTTAGGACAGCAGAATTAAATATAATTATAAATATATAATATGCTTCGAGCAATCGCTCTTCCGCAAATATCAAATTGTGTCTTTTATTAGAACAATAATGTTATGATGTACTAGAGCGCCATCTGTTATCAAATTATAAAACCATTTTAGTGGCGTATTATTCTTTTTAAAATAAAACAATTTCTACTGTCCTTACTGCGATGAAAAAATTAAAGGGAGGGCCTGGCTCATCAGTGGTGAACCCTTCCAGCGGTTTCGCCAGTTTAATCTACCATACCGCTGTTATATTGCATTTTTGGAACTTCCTTTTATAGGTGACCGTTGTAAGAATCTTGGAATGGGTATTTTAGAAGAACTATGGACATAAGCTTTTAGGACAGCAGAATTGAATATAATTATAAATATATAATATGCTTCGAGCAATCGCTCTTCCGCAAATATCAAATTGTGTCTTTTATTAGAACAATAATGTTATGATGTACTAGAGCGCCATCTGTTATCAAATTATAAAACCATTTTAGTGGCGTATTATTCTTTTTAAAATAAAACAATTTCTACTGTCCTTACTGCGATGAAAAAATTAAAGGGAGGGCCTGGCTCATCAGTGGTGAACCCTTCCAGCGGTTTCGCCAGTTTAATCTACCATACCGCTGTTATATTGCATTTTTGGAACTTCCTTTTATAGGTGACCGTTGTAAGAATCTTGGAATGGGTATTTTAGAAGAACTATGGACATAAGCTTTTTTTTCATCGCAGTAAGGACAGTAGAAATTGTTTTATTTTAAAAAGAATAATACGCCACTAAAATGGTTTTATAATTTGATAACAGATGGCGCTCTAGTACATCATAACATTATTGTTCTAATAAAAGACACAATTTGATATTTGCGGAAGAGCGATTGCTCGAAGCATATTATATATTTATAATTATATTTAATTCTGCTGTCCTAAAAGCTTATGTCCATAGTTCTTCTAAAATACCCATTCCAAGATTCTTACAACGGTCACCTATAAAAGGAAGTTCCAAAAATGCAATATAACAGCGGTATGGTAGATTAAACTGGCGAAACCGCTGGAAGGGTTCACCACTGATGAGCCAGGCCCTCCCTTTAATTTTTTCATCGCAGTAAGGACAGTAGAAATTGTTTTATTATAAAAAGAATAATACGCCACTAAAATGGTTTTATAATTTGATAACAGATGGCGCTCTAGTACATCATAACATTATTGTTCTAATAAAAGACACAATTTGATATTTGCGGAAGAGCGATTGCTCGAAGCATATTATATATTTATAATTATATTTAATTCTGCTGTCCTAAAAGCTTATGTCCATAGTTCTTCTAAAATACCCATTCCAAGATTCTTACAACGGTCACCTATAAAAGGAAGTTCCAAAAATGCAATATAACAGCGGTATGGTAGATTAAACTGGCGAAACCGCTGGAAGGGTTCACCACTGATGAGCCAGGCCCTCCCTTTAATTTTTTCATCGCAGTAAGGACAGTAGAAATTGTTTTATTTTAAAAAGAATAATACGCCACTAAAATGGTTTTATAATTTGATAACAGATGGCGCTCTAGTACATCATAACATTATTGTTCTAATAAAAGACACAATTTGATATTTGCGGAAGAGCGATTGCTCGAAGCATATTATATATTTATAATTATATTTAATTCTGCTGTCCTAAAAGCTTATGTCCATAGTTCTTCTAAAATACCCATTCCAAGATTCTTACAACGGTCACCTATAAAAGGAAGTTCCAAAAATGCAATATAACAGCGGTATGGTAGATTAAACTGGCGAAACCGCTGGAAGGGTTCACCACTGATGAGCCAGGCCCTCCCTTTAATTTTTTCATCGCAGTAAGGACAGTAGAAATTGTTTTATTTTAAAAAGAATAATACGCCACTAAAATGGTTTTATAATTTGATAACAGATGGCGCTCTAGTACATCATAACATTATTGTTCTAATAAAAGACACAATTTGATATTTGCGGAAGAGCGATTGCTCGAAGCATATTATATATTTATAATTATATTTAATTCTGCTGTCCTAAAAGCTTATGTCCATAGTTCTTCTAAAATACCCATTCCAAGATTCTTACAACGGTCACCTATAAAAGGAAGTTCCAAAAATGCAATATAACAGCGGTATGGTAGATTAAACTGGCGAAACCGCTGGAAGGGTTCACCACTGATGAGCCAGGCCCTCCCTTTAATTTTTTCATCGCAGTAAGGACAGTAGAAATTGTTTTATTTTAAAAAGAATAATACGCCACTAAAATGGTTTTATAATTTGATAACAGATGGCGCTCTAGTACATCATAACATTATTGTTCTAATAAAAGACACAATTTGATATTTGCGGAAGAGCGATTGCTCGAAGCATATTATATATTTATAATTATATTTAATTCTGCTGTCCTAAAAGCTTATGTCCATAGTTCTTCTAAAATACCCATTCCAAGATTCTTACAACGGTCACCTATAAAAGGAAGTTCCAAAAATGCAATATAACAGCGGTATGGTAGATTAAACTGGCGAAACCGCTGGAAGGGTTCACCACTGATGAGCCAGGCCCTCCCTTTAATTTTTTCATCGCAGTAAGGACAGTAGAAATTGTTTTATTTTAAAAAGAATAATACGCCACTAAAATGGTTTTATAATTTGATAACAGATGGCGCTCTAGTACATCATAACATTATTGTTCTAATAAAAGACACAATTTGATATTTGCGGAAGAGCGATTGCTCGAAGCATATTATATATTTATAATTATATTTAATTCTGCTGTCCTAAAAGCTTATGTCCATAGTTCTTCTAAAATACCCATTCCAAGATTCTTACAACGGTCACCTATAAAAGGAAGTTCCAAAAATGCAATATAACAGCGGTATGGTAGATTAAACTGGCGAAACCGCTGGAAGGGTTCACCACTGATGAGCCAGGCCCTCCCTTTAATTTTTTCATCGCAGTAAAGACAGTAGAAATTGTTTTATTTTAAAAAGAATAATACGCCACTAAAATGGTTTTATAATTTGATAACAGATGGCGCTCTAGTACATCATATATCTAGGTACTGCAATGGTATGTCGATGTGTCTGTTAATGCTATGGTTACTGATGGATAATATAGCTTCAATAATCAACCTTTGATACTTGGTGTTGACATTAGAGTATAGGGTGGTAGGGGAGGAAAGGTTGAATGAATGGCCGGTGGTGTTAATATGGTTGAATATAAGCGATCTATTGTCTTTGTTAGTGATGCATCTACCGTGCTCAGTCATCCTGATGGCCACGGACCTACCAGTCTCGCCTATGTAAGATGCACTGCAATCGTTACAAGAGACCGAGCAGACAAGATTTGATAACTCAATATTCGTTTGGTAAACTTTCACCGCGGATAAATTAGGAAAAGTCATTTCCTTCTGCTATCAATTATATACTAAATCATTATTATCTGTTCTATGAATGGGTCTATAGATATAAATCCAGCACTCAGATTTTCCACAGTTCTACCTTGAACTAAATAAAATTTGAAGATCATCACACGTAGAAATTGAGGAAAATATTAAAAATGACACGACGAAATATTTTCGTGTATAGGCAAATAAAACCTTCAAAATAGCTTATATTGTTATTTTGAAATATAAAAATATCAAAAGGTAAGAATAATATATTCATAAAACAATTTTTATTGTATTAAGGACAATATAATATTTATTTTTCTGTGAAAAGAAACATTCGCGTCTTAATGTTTCTATTTGTTATATATAGATGGCGCGTTATTGCTCTGTATTAATTTATGTGCTATTTGCCTTGTTCTTATTGTTTGCTGAAGAGCCTTGCTCGATGCAAATATTTAAATGTAATTCTACTGTCTTAAAAGCTTTTGTCCATGGTTAGCTTAAATACCATTTCTAAGATTCCACCTTTCAGTCTAGCATATAAAGACAGAATGAATCAATGCAGTATTAGAGCTAAAAAGAAGCTGTATGGTGGATTAAATTAGCGAAACCGCTGGGAGGGTTCACCACTGATGAGCCAAGCCTCTCAATTATTTTTTATCGCAGTAAAGTCAGTAGAATATTTTTTTTTATTTGTGTGAAGAGAAACATTTGCGTCTCTAAATGACTTCATTTGTTATATATAGATGGCACGTCATACAATGTTTATATAAAATAATTTGTTACAATATTTCAATTGCCAAAAGAGCCAATCAGTTTATTGTCATTTGAACTTATACAAATAAAAATGAATAAAGTGATGCCACATATATAGGCCGTGAAGCCAATACTCTAGCATACATATGTTCTAAATATACACCTCTCTCTTTATAAGTATTTGGTGCAATTTGGAAAATTTGGAACCAGCACACCCATTTCGTTGACTAATGACTCAAAATAGTATTCTTAGTTGAAATATAAAAACTTCTATATAAGAAGATGCATATATTGAATATAAAGGAAAAAAGGTTTGTGTGAAAAATGATGCTTTCAGATATCTCAATCTCTCTCTTTATAAATATATACCCTAACAATACACAATTAAAATATAAACTAAACTAAAATGAGACTATATAGAAAGTCATCACATATTGTATATAACTCAATGTGAAATTAAAAAGGCTTTGAAGCTTTATAGCGAGGGTCTTCATAAAAAATAAAGTTCAATAATTATAATATCTTCCTTTGTCGCTTTTATTTATAGCCATAAAAATCTATTTTATAATTGTAGCTAAATGTGTGAATTTCTTATGTTTATCGTATCTTCTAATGTAAGCCTTTTCATAAAATATTTCGTATCCATTATTTGGCTAATATGTCTTTTATAAATATATTTTGTTCTTTTCTGTTTATATAAACAAATGCATCAACTTTTGCACTGAATGGTTTTAATTTGTACTTTCTCACTCACGATTATAATGCTATTATTTCGAGGTTCTATTTTATTTGATGTCTGAACATTTATTTATATTCAATTAAACATGAAGGTAATAGTAATTATTTTGTACTATGATGATTAGAAATTTTTCTCGTATTTATTTTATATCTTTCCAATTTTGAAAAATTGATTATTTTTAACTATTTAAAATATATTTTCAGTCATAAATTATTATTTTTTTTTATTTCTTGTATTTTCATTCGTTTGCTTGCTCCATCTTACTTTCTGTTATTTAACAGATTTTCTCTGATTATTTTACACCTTTATCTTTTCATATAGTCTTTATTTTTTTTTTGTGAAAGGTTTTATTTTCATCTTTTTTTCATTATATTTCTGCATATTTTTATATTTAACATACACGCAGATAGAAATCCGCATATATGTCTTAATATTTATGAACAATCATTGTTATCTGATTGAGCCTAGGTGCAAATTTTCAGCTTTTTTAGTGGTCTGACATATGTTAAAATATGAATAAAAATTTTTTATCCCACAAAAATCTATTTTTAAAGAAATTTAATCTCTCATAAGATTCTCTTGAGAGATTTAAAAATTAAAGGAGAGAGTGAAAGATCAAAATATTGGATTATACACAAAAAAATACTAATTTCGTTATTCAAACCAATATTTATTTACATCTATAAATATTTACAAGAAAAAAAAACAAATATAGTAGTTTATACAGTAATTCATAATATTTTAAAGGTTTATTTATTTATTTATTTATTGTTACAAAAGCACGAAATCCAAAGGACTATTGTGCTGTGCTAGTAAATAATCCTAAATATGCAAAAAAATAGCTTATATATATGTATAGATTAATATATGGCATATACTGGATATAAATTGTTAATCGGCTAGTATTTCTAGGGGCAACGCGCCTCTCTTTATCAGGGCTTTTCTTTGATTTGAACTAAATCGCGCGGGCATGTGATCCACTCACGCTATGCAAGACCAAAGCGAGAAACCATTTAAATAAAATATATAGAACTGTAAATACATGATTAATTGAAATTGTAACTATTATTCCTGTAGAAGGGCAGCTTGCGCCCGAAAGCTCGAATTAATTTTCCAAATAAAGAAACTCATCCTTTTTGAATCTATTCATTATTATAATTAATATTACATATATACACAAAGAGAATTTGGTAATGTTTCAAAGTATCAATGTATCAAAGTATACAATTTGATTAGTCAGAGGGCAAGTTAAAAGAAGATGCTCTGGTGATTCAACACCTAAGCGGCATTCGCATGTTGCATCACTGATAGCATTCAGTTTGAATAGGAAACTTAGAAGGGTCCTTTGCCAGTTAAGAATAAAGTAGTGAATTTATCAGAAGAAATGAAATTTGGGACAGCAATTGGAAAGAATTTCTTGAACAGTTCATTAGATTGAGAAAGATAAAATTTAAATTTTAGATCCAGATATAGTTTGTTTAATTCTTTTTGAAGGGGTTTTTTGAGTGTTCGATCTGTGAGAGAATTTGTCATATTATACTTTGTTTGTAATAATTCAAGATAATCGGACAGTAAAGGAGTTTTCGCTAGTATATGTGTGATGTAAGAAGATGAAGTCCTATAAGTATGAATGCATCTAATAAGAATTTGATATTGTATAGAATTCAACTTGGATCTTTTTGCTGAAGTGATAAAAGGAAACCAAATATTTGATGCATAGCTTATTGTAGAGCGTATCATAGCTTTATATAAGATCAATCTACGCCGAGTATCAATGCCCCAAGTACGTGCACATAATGAGAATAATATATTCTTAAGTTTCGTAGCTTTCATAATTATATTGTCAACATGTGTTCCAAAATTAATCTTATTTCTTTGTCTATGATTTTTAAAAATAACTCCCAAAATTTTAACAGTTTCTGATGGTTGAATTATTTTTCCATCAAAATTAATGGGCAATTTTTCATAGTTATGTAGATAGAGTATACCTGTTTTGTTTGGACTTAGTGAAAGTTTCACCTTTTCACACCAGGCTTTGATTTTTATTAAACATTTGGTAATATTGTACTGAAGATCATAGATGTTTGAACTCCATACCACAAATGTCACATCATCCGCGAAAGCAATTACTCTAGCAAAACTTTCGTTAAAAGATAAGTTGAAATCATTAAGTAATATATTCCAAAGAATAGGAGAAATAATACCACCCTGGGGACATCCCTTATTTAGTGTATAAACTTTACATTAGTATATTTAAATTCTACACTCCGGTCTTCAAAGTAAGAATTAATTATTTTTATAAGTACCGCTGGAAAATTTGCCTTGTCCAATTGTTGGAGAATTGCCGGATGCCATGCGTTGTCGAAAGCTCCGCTGATGTCCACTGTTACTATTGCCGTATTTTCTGTTTCTCTTTTCTGAAGACTTAAGTTAGTTATTTCTTGTAAAGCAGAGATTGTCGATTTTTCTTGTGTAAATCCATGTTGAGCAGGATGCATAACATTATTACTATTAATATGATTTAAAAGTTCAATATGAATTAGACTTTCGAAAATTTTACCTAAATTAGAAGACAAGCTTATAGGGCGGTAGGCTTTCGGATCTTTATAGTTTTCTTTATTAGGTTTTTTTTATAATAATTACTGCTGACTTTCTCCAGGCCTCCGGATAATAATTAAGTCCAATATAAGCATTGAACAATTTTGTTAACACAGGAGATATATGATGAACTGCCGTTTTGATCATCTGATTGCTTATATGATCTATTCCTGGAGCCTTGTCATTTTTGAGTTTTTTAATTATTGAACAGATTTTAATATCATCAAAATAAATGATTTTATCATTAGAAAAAGTATAACTCTTGTCTCTGATTAATTTATGATAGTTTGTGTCAGAAGATTGACAGTCTTTCGGAAATAAAGAAGATAAAAGATTTTTCATTTCTGATTCGAGCACATCTTGAGATACATCTAGAATTGGTAAATCAAAAGTCCTAGGAGAATTTTTTTGTTTAAAAGTTTTATAAGTATTACCAAAAGGAGGTGTATTTTCAACTTCCTCCAGGAATACCCTCCAGCTTACATTTCTTGTTTTTTCAATAATATTCATATACTTATTTCGTATTTCTTTATACATTTTTTCATCAACTAGCTGTCTATTAGACCGTTTACCCCGATGATATAGATTTCGAACATATTTAAAATGATTTTTAAAAAGTTCCAGTTCATCCGTCCACCAATTGAATGGATTATTATTCAAATATTTTGGTTTTACTCGTAGAGATGCATATGCAGCTTCAATTAATATGTCAGTTATGAGAGAAACTACACAGTTTATATCGTTTATATTTACTATTTTACCTAATTTCATCATTGCCTCATTTATCCTAGACACCTTGATTGCCTGCTTATATTTTTGCCAATTGGCTCTTTTTTCTTGAAATTACCATGCAGAATTATTTTCACGTAATAAACTTTCTGTTTCCAGACTAATGTCGAATGAGATTGCGTGATGGTCTGTGATTTGCGAAAGATTTAACGTTTTCCATCCATTAACAAGTACATGAGCATGACTATTAGTAATAGTAAGATCTATTATACTTAATCCTCGACATGTTTTGTTTCGATTGTTATGTATGAGCATATTGTGAAAATCAATTATAGGTTGAAGTCTTCTACCGTTTTGATTAATAATATTATCAAACCACATCTGACTTCGAGCGTTAAAATCTCCAGCTAAAATCAATGGATTTGTGTTAAAATTTTTAATTAATTTATCAAGGAATTGAACATGAGAGGTATCCATTTTATTAGGGTGTATATAAATATTTGAAAGAATAATTTGCCGTTTAGTAGTTTGTACTGATATAGTGGTTGCAAATGAATTTCAAAACTCTTTAATTAATTTACATGATAAGAGAAAGGGTTTGTAACGATTGTTGCGGTATATATTGGAACTCCCGGTATATTTGCATAATATATTTTTGAACGCATATTAAAGATTACTTCATTATTTATACTATATGGTTCTTGAACTATAATCATATCATATTTTTCCTTAGAAATAAATTCCCTTATTTCATTATTAACCAAATTGATTTTTCGCGTGTTTTGTTGTAGAATTTTTAATTTGAACATTGACCAAAAAACAAGAATAAATCTATTCTAATCCAAAGTAACAATATCATGATCTAAATCTGCATAACATGTTCTTTGTATCTCATATTTCATTTGTTGAAGGAACACAGGACATAATTTGTCATTAGAACGATGATTATTGCTATTCCTATATTTAGGATGTGTAGAGCAATTTATGCACTTGGGCAAGGATTGACAGTTAACATGTTGGTCATTGTCTCCGCAATTTTTACATTTTATGATGTTACATGAATTTTTACTATGACCATAACTAAAACAGTTTTGACATTGACGTACAAGCACCTTATCCTTCATATATGTAACCTGTATGTCTGTATATATACGTTGTAATTTCTTCATAATTTGGTATGTTGCCGGGGAAATGCGGAGAACAACATCCTGTACGTCAGTATTTGATCTCATAGCGAACAGAACCTTTATCTTCTTCTCTCGACCTTCTAACTCTGGGTTCATATTGCATAAAAGCGAAGGCAATTCCTTAATATCTGTAGATTTAGTAATTGACTTAAGAACAATTGTAGGATCTAGTGGTTTTGGTGCATAAATTAATGCTTTTTGATTTACTTCATCAATCTTTTTAAACTCTTCAATCAATGTATTCAAATTTTCACCTGAATCAACTTTAAGTATTACGCCAGATTTTGATTTTATTATTTTATTTATTTTGACTTTAGATCTCTCATTTCTCATCTTTTTAATACCATTATTTACTTTGCCTAATACTTCAGCCTGGGAAACATTTAACTTGGATTTAAATATTATTGTTTTATCCGTTACGTTTTGATTTTGCATAACTATTTTATCGTCTTCACTAGTAACTCTCGTAGCTTGAGCATATGATCTATTATAAAATTGACTTGAAGGAGATATTTTCTTTATTGATTCGTCCAGATTTCCAAGTCTATCACAGATAGAGCCATTGATTACAGCGATATCTCCCATTGTATCCATCAATATATTCAATTGCTTTAGCAAACCCTGAACAATTGTAAGATCATTTTGATTTATGCTTTTATTTGTAGATGAGTATTTAGATTTTAATGTGTCAGCAATTTGTTCCGAAATGATCTTATGCTGAATCTTACATTCCTCAGTACGTTTTTCAATTTTATCGACCATATTGTTCAAACAAGTGGCAAGCGGTCGCGCCGCGCCGTCTGCTGATATGCAAATCAGCTGTATATAAAATGTTTAAGTGTACTTAAGAGTTGGTTAATATATGTATAGTAATTATAAGTAAGGTATAAAAGATTTTAAATTTCAAAAACAACTCTAAAAACAAATTTGAAGTAATATTTACCGGAATTCGCGGAGCGCTGCAAAAACACGTCCGCCCGACGTGACAATATGCAAATTTCTCAAGGTTGGAAAGAGAAGAGAGAAATTGAATAAATCATATACCCAATTTTTGAAACAATTTAGATTTAATATTTCAACATACATTTTATTTTAAATTGAAAAAAAATATATATAATTATAATAAAGAGAAAAATACTAATATATTATATAGAAAAATGTATTTAACAGAAATTATTTAATTTTTCACAAACAATATTTTATTCAAACAAGGTAGCAAGTTGGGAAGTAGATATAATACTTTCAGAAAGATTTGACGGTTACAAAATACTCTCAGGAATACATCAATACTTTTACGCGTAGATTATTACTTTGGGTTTGCTAAATATACAAATACAATATTTACTTTAAGAAATAAATAAATACACGAACTTTAGAAATAGAATAATACAAAAAATACTTTTTAAGTTTATATAATATGAAATACAATACTTCCTTTCTCTCTCCAGAAAAGATATATACAATACTTTCTGTTGGATAACTGAATGCTACGACAGCTAGCGCCACACTGGACTAATCATCATCACAATATTTTGTTTACCTTCTTCTCTATATTATAAAATGTGTTCGCTACCATAACTTTGTTTTTCTTGCTAAATGGATAATAAAGATTATTATCATATAATCATCAACGTCCTCATGCCTTCCTACAAGCTGTAAGTACCTAAATCTTACAACAATTAGATTATGAGACTGAGTATTGCTTGAAATTCAACTAACGAGTTAAGACAAGAAACAAGGCTTAGCAAAAATGGCGTCACTCCCGAGCCACGATGTAACCCTAGATAAGCTCGACGGCTATAACTACTCACTATGGTCTTTCAAAATTGAAATGCTCTTGCAAAAGGAAGATCTTTGGGAAGTTGTCACCGAAAATATTCCAGATGAACCTAAAATCGAATGGAAAAAGAAAGACTCAAAAGCTAGAGCTATCATTAATCTAAGCATCGCCGACTCACAAATAGTGCATGTCAAAAACCTACTAACAGCCAAAGCTACCTGGGACACTCTTAAAAATATCTATGAAAGAAAAACACTCTCAGGAAAAATTTATTTGCTAAGGAAACTATACAGCTTAAAACTCGAAGAAGACAAAGACATGCAACAGCACATCACTACCATGATGGAACTTGTTGACAAACTGCGAACCATTGGCGAAACACTAAAGGACTCTCACATCACGGCTATACTGCTTTGCTCGCTTCCAAAGAGCTACTCCAATCTCATCACGATGTTGGAATCAAGGCCTGATGACGAGCTAACGCTTGAATTTACCAAGAACAAACTCCTTGATGAACACACACGCAGAGTAGAAAGCTCGAAAGACGAAAGCACCGCATCAAAAGCCTTAAAAAGCCTCCACGGAGCTTCAAGCCAAAGAAGAGAAAAAGAGAAGAAATTCTGTTCTTTCTGCCACAAACCAAACCATTCCAAAGAAGAATGTTGGCACTATCAAAAGCGAAACAACAGCAACAAAGAGTACAAATATGAAAACTTCAGAAGAGGAAACGTACCAAAGTACACAAATCAGTCGAGTGTCACCCAAGAACAACCAACAAATCAGAGAACAACAAAAGGACCTAACCCAAAAGCTCTCAATTGCACTCAACGAGAAGCAAGTGTACACAACTGGTTCGTCGACTCTGGAGCCACATCTCATATGGCGTACGATGAAAGCTTCTTCACTGAACTTAACAGAGAACAAACACAAAATGTTGTGGTTGCTAATGGCAATAAGCTGCAGGTCAAAGGGATAGGACAAGGAGAAATCAAAGTCATCACACCCCAAGGAAAGACTGACACCTTACTTCTCACAAAAGTTCTCTACATCCCGGAACTAACAGACAACCTTCTGTCAGTGAGTGCGGCCACCTCCAACGGATGTAAAGTGACGTTCAAAAGAGATTGGTGTACCATCGAAAGAGACAACACAGCCCTCACGAACGGTATACTTGACAATGGAATGTACCGACTCCACCTGGATGACAACCTCCAAACTCGCACATTCAAAGCAAATGTAGCAAAACAAAACCACTGCAAGAACAAAAATTGCCTCATGCTCTGGCACGACAGACTAGGACACAGAAATATAGAATCAATTAAGAAAATTCAAAATGAGAACCTAGCAAGAGGACTAAGTCTAAATAACTGTTCGCACAGCACAGACTGCGTTCAGTGCATTCAAGGAAAACTCACCGAAACCCCATTTCCAAAGAAGACAGAGTACAGAGCAACTGAAACGCTTCAACTTGTCCACAGTGATGTCTGCGGTCCATTACCAACTAACTCTCTCAGCGGTAAGAGATACTTCATCACCTTCACTGATGACTACAGCAGATACACGAAGATCTACCTCCTGAAAGGAAAAGACGAAGTCTATGAAAAAATAAAAGACTACGTCATCTCAGCACACACGGAATTTGGAAAAAATATCCAAACCATACGGACAGACAACGGTCGTGAGTACGTAAACCGACAAGTCGAAGATTTCCTAAACCAAAGCGGAATCAAACATCAGCTAACAGTCCCCTACTCACCAGCCCAGAACGGAGTAGCAGAAAGGAAAAATCGATCACTAATGGAGATGACAAGATGCATGCTGTTTGACTCAGTCTCCCACAGTCTCTATGGGCGGAAGCGGCTACCACAGCTAATTACCTACACAACCGAATACCCTCGAAAGCTACAGACAAGACTCCATTTGAACTATGGACCAACAGGAAGCCCAGTCTGAAGCATCTAAAAAGATTCGGATGTAAAGCCTTCGCCTATATTCCCAAGATAAAAAGAAACAAGTTGGATAGCAAAGTTATCGAAGGGATCTTTCTTGGATACGATGATCGAAGCAAAGGATACAGAATCCTGCACGACACAGACAACATCACAATCAGCAGTTCCGTAAGATTTCTAGAAAAAGAAAATGGGTTTCACCACGCTTCCACAAAAACAACTTCACCACAAGTACTAAGTACAGATCTAACTTCCTCTTATCATATTGGAAATGCAGAGGAAAGTCAGGAACCAGGAACACAATCCGAAAACCTTGAGGACTCAGAAACCGAGGATTACTTTCAACCCGGTACAAGCACAGGAACACAAGTGGTCACACAAAGAAGATCCACGAGACCAACAAAGGGAATACCTCCCATAAGAAATGACTACATGCTGTACAAAACTGAAGCTCAAGACATTCAGACACCCACCAACTACTCGGAAGTCCTACAATTATATTGCATTTATTTTATATATTAAAGTATTGTATTTGTCTATACCTGAAAGATTTGTATTTGTCTATATCAGGAAAATTGTATTTTTGTTATTTTATGGAGTTTTATTTATCTTTTCTTATTTGAGTATTTTTAATCTATTTTTGTGGAAGCATTGTATATTTCTATTTCTTAAAATATTGAATTTATCAAACTCATATTGTATTTTTCTATTTCTGAATATATTTGGTCGTTTTTTTTTGAAAATATTGTATATATATATTTAAAAAAAAATGGAAGTGTGGTATTTGTCTATATATAAAGTATTATTTTTCCATATTTATGAGAGTATTTGTTTATATATTTCTGAAAATATTATATTTGTCTGATTCTGAAATCATTTTGTCTATTCCCGAAGGTTTTGTATTCATAGAGTGATTTCTCAGAAAGTATTGTATTTATATATTTTTCTGAATATGTATTGTATATATCCTTTCAGGAAGTACATTATATTTGCTATTATACTGAAAAGGTATTTTGTTTATCTATTTTGAAAGTGTTGTAAGATTTAGGTACTTACAGCTTGTAGGAAGGCATGAGGACGTTGATGATTATATGATAATAATCTTTATTATCCATTTAGCAAGAAAAACAAAGTTATGGTAGCGAACACATTTTATAATATAGAGAAGGTAAACAAAATATTGTGATGATGATTAGTCCAGTGTGGCGCTAGCTGTCGTAGCATTCAGTTATCCAACAAATCCCCGGCATGAATGTGGAGACATCACGAGGTTGTAGCGTAACTTCTCAAATGTCGGCCTTGGTAGCGGCTTGGTCAGAATGTCCGCCTTCATGTCGCCAGTTGGGCAGTAGATCATTTTTATCACTGTCTTCTTCTGAAGATCCTTCAGGTGATGGATCTTGGTTGCGACGTGCTTGGTTCTAGAAGACACTTTTTCGGATGAACATATCTTGAGACATGATTGATTGTCTTGGTGGAAGTAGATTGGAGCTTTCTGTTCCAGTTCGAGATCTTTTAGCAAGTCGAGAAGCCATAACAGTTCTTGTGAGGCTTCAGCTGCGGAGATTAGTTCCGCTTCGGTGGATGAGAGAGATACGCAACCTTGTTTCCCAGTCATCCATGAGAATATCCCATGGAAAGCGGATACCCCGGTATATCTGATGAAAAACTTCTACCAAACAACGTCCAATACCAACAACTGATAGGCTCACTATTGTACCTAAGCGTAGTATCCAGACCAGATATCGCAGCTCCAGTCTGCATACTCAGCAGCAGAAACCAGAATCCTAGAAATTGTGACTGGAATGCAGCAAAAAGAATCGTAAGATATCTAAAAACTACTAAAGAACTCGAGCTACGCATATCTAACCAAAAACCTCCCACACTGGAAGCATACAGTGATGCCACATGGGCAAGCGACAACACCGACAGAAAGTCACTAAGCGGAAACTTGTTCCTACTGGGATCAAACCCCATCTCATGGATGACTGGGAAACAAGGTTGCGTATCTCTCTCATCCACCGAAGCGGAACTAATCTCCGCAGCTGAAGCCTCACAAGAACTGTTATGGCTTCTCGACTTGCTAAAAGATCTCGAACTGGAACAGAAAGCTCCAATCTACTTCCACCAAGACAATCAATCATGTCTCAAGATATGTTCATCCGAAAAAGTGTCTTCTAGAACCAAGCACGTCGCAACCAAGATCCATCACCTGAAGGATCTTCAGAAGAAGACAGTGATAAAAATGATCTACTGCCCAACTGGCGACATGAAGGCGGACATTCTGACCAAGCCGCTACCAAGGCCGACATTTGAGAAGTTACGCTACAACCTCGTGATGTCTCCACATTCATGCCGGGGATTTGTTGGATAACTGAATGCTACGACAGCTAGCGCCACACTGGACTAATCATCATCACAATATTTTGTTTACCTTCTCTATATTATAAAATGTGTTCGCTACCATAACTTTGTTTTTCTTGCTAAATGGATAATAAAGATTATTATCATATAATCATCAACGTCCTCATGCCTTCCTACAAGCTGTAAGTACCTAAATCTTACAACACTTTCAAAATAGATAAACAAAATACCTTTTCAGTATAATAGCAAATATAATGTACTTCCTGAAAGGATATATACAATACATATTCAGAAAAATATATAAATACAATACTTTCTGAGAAATCACTCTATGAATACAAAACCTTCGGGAATAGACAAAATGATTTCAGAATCAGACAAATATAATATTTTCAGAAATATATAAACAAATACTCTCATAAATATGGAAAAATAATACTTTATATATAGACAAATACCACACTTCCATTTTTTTTTAAATATATATATACAATATTTTCAGAAAAAAAACGACCAAATATATTCAGAAATAGAAAAATACAATATGAGTTTGATAAATTCAATATTTTAAGAAATAGAAATATACAATGCTTCCACAAAAATAGATTAAAAATACTCAAATAAGAAAAGATAAATAAAACTCCATAAAATAACAAAAATACAATTTTCCTGATATAGACAAATACAAATCTTTCAGGTATAGACAAATACAATACTTTAATATATAAAATAAATGCAATAATTTCATGTTTAACAAATAAAATTCTTCCATATGTCGACAAATTCAATACTTTCATATATAAACAAATACAATCTTTCAGAAATACACAAATACAATACTTTCAAATATAGATAAATACTCTTCGCTTTCAGAAACAGAAATATATATTTATTTTATTTAAAAAAAATAGATATTTTCGGAAATAGATTACAATAATACAGAAAATGCGCATATGTACATATGTAAATGAATATAAATAAAAATGTTTGAAATACAGACTTAGGATAAATCGTGGGATATATTTACAGGATTTATGGAATATATTGATGTATAGTCTTTATATTATTTATTTGTTTTGTTGTGTATATGATATTTACTTATCAATATTTTATTATATTATCTTGTTGTGGACACAATATTGTGTTGTATTTTGTCTCTATTGATATTCGAATTGTTTACAATTCTTCCATAAAATTTTAAAACTGAATAAATACATTTATAAACATATATTTGAATGTAACATGATCACAAACTGATATAGGCTTAGCAAAATACGATGTTTATTCTTAAGGATTTCTAGTTGTTTTTGTACTCACGTAATTAGTAGTTACGAGGACATCCCTTTAGATATAAGCAAATATATATTTATTTAAGGAACGACTTGTTCCATTACATATTTTGTTAAGACAAGTTAGCGGTAAACAATAACAGCAAGTTTGAAGGTAGAAGTTGGAAGTAGTGTAATCGTAGTGACGTCATAGTAGTGACGTAGCATCGATGATGATTAAAGTCAAAGTTTGCGTAACAATTCCCTCCTTACTTTGTCTTTATTCCCACGATGCTGAGGCTCTCCAGGTGTTTCTTCATCTGGTCTCGGGATAGGTCCTTTGTGAAGATATCCGCCTCCAGGTCCTGAGATGGCTTATACAGAAGGCAGATGTCTCTGGATTCATAACAGTCTCTCAAGAAGTGGTACTTCCTGTTGATATGTCTACAGCGACTGCTTTGTTTAGGGCTGGAGATCCAGTTGATCAATGACTGACTGTCTGTATAGATCGTAGTTGGTTTTTCCATGAAATTCCATTCTTCCAGCTCTCGTAACAGGTTTATTATCCACTTGATCTGACATATCTAAAAACTACTAAAGAACTCGAGCTACGCATATCTAACCAAAAACCTCCCACACTGGAAGCATACAGTGATGCCACATGGGCAAGCGACAACACCGACAGAAAGTCACTAAGCGGAAACTTGTTCCTACTGGGATCAAACCCCATCTCATGGATGACTGGGAAACAAGGTTGCGTATCTCTCTCATCCACCGAAGCGGAACTAATCTCCGCAGCTGAAGCCTCACAAGAACTGTTATGGCTTCTCGACTTGCTAAAAGATCTCGAACTGGAACAGAAAGCTCCAATCTACTTCCACCAAGACAATCAATCATGTCTCAAGATATATTCATCCGAAAAAGTGTCTTCTAGAACCAAGCACGTCGCAACCAAGATCCATCACCTGAAGGATCTTCAGAAGAAGACAGTGATAAAAATGATCTACTGCCCAACTGGCGACATGAAGGCGGACATTCTGACCAAGCCGCTACCAAGGCCGACATTTGAGAAGTTACGCTACAACCTCGTGATGTCTCCACATTCATGCCGGGGATTTGTTGGATAACTGAATGCTACGACAGCTAGCGCCACACTGGACTAATCATCATCACAATATTTTGTTTACCTTCTCTATATTATAAAATGTGTTCGCTACCATAACTTTGTTTTTCTTGCTAAATGGATAATAAAGATTATTATCATATAATCATCAACGTCCTCATGCCTTCCTACAAGCTGTAAGTACCTAAATCTTACAACACTTTCAAAATAGATAAACAAAATACCTTTTCAGTATAATAGCAAATATAATGTACTTCCTGAAAGGATATATACAATACATATTCAGAAAAATATATAAATACGATACAAAGTCCTACAATTACCAAAAATAGAAAGAGAAAAATGGCTACAAACAAACAAACGAAGTCTGCAAACTGAAGAAGGCAATTTACGGTCTAAAACAAGCCGGAAGATCTTGGAACACAAAAATTGCAAGCACTCTAATTAAAAATAACTTCAAACAGAGCATTGTAGACCCATGCCTATTCACCAAGAATGAAGAAAACCATTCCATCTACTTGATTCTATATGTGGATGACATGCTCCTTGCAAGCGATTCCGAAATAATCATCCAAAACACTGTAAAAACTCTCGAAAAAGAATTCGAAATAAAGAACCTTGGAGACCCCACTCAATTCATTGGTATAGACATTTCAAGGAACAGAGAAGGTGAACTCCTTCTGAGCCAAAAGAATAAAATCCAAGAATTAGTTGAAAGGTACAATCTCCAAGAAGCGAAACCTACTTTAACTCCCATGGAAAGCGGATACCCCGGTATATCTGATGAAAAACTTCTACCAAACAACGTCCAATACCAACAACTGATAGGCTCACTATTGTACCTAAGCGTAGTATCCAGACCAGATATCGCAGCTCCAGTCTGCATACTCAGCAGCAGAAACCAGAATCCTAGAAATTGTGACTGGAATGCAGCAAAAAGAATCGTAAGATATCTAAAAACTACTAAAGAACTCGAGCTACGCATATCTAACCAAAAACCTCCCACACTGGAAGCATACAGTGATGCCACATGGGCAAGCGACAACACCGACAGAAAGTCACTAAGCGGAAACTTGTTCCTACTGGGATCAAACCCCATCTCATGGATGACTGGGAAACAAGGTTGCGTATCTCTCTCATCCACCGAAGCGGAACTAATCTCCGCAGCTGAAGCCTCACAAGAACTGTTATGGCTTCTCGACTTGCTAAAAGATCTCGAACTGGAACAGAAAGCTCCAATCTACTTCCACCAAGACAATCAATCATGTCTCAAGATATATTCATCCGAAAAAGTGTCTTCTAGAACCAAGCACGTCGCAACCAAGATCCATCACCTGAAGGATCTTCAGAAGAAGACAGTGATAAAAATGATCTACTGCCCAACTGGCGACATGAAGGCGGACATTCTGACCAAGCCGCTACCAAGGCCGACATTTGAGAAGTTACGCTACAACCTCGTGATGTCTCCACATTCATGCCGGGGATTTGTTGGATAACTGAATGCTACGACAGCTAGCGCCACACTGGACTAATCATCATCACAATATTTTGTTTACCTTCTCTATATTATAAAATGTGTTCGCTACCATAACTTTGTTTTTCTTGCTAAATGGATAATAAAGATTATTATCATATAATCATCAACGTCCTCATGCCTTCCTACAAGCTGTAAGTACCTAAATCTTACAACACTTTCAAAATAGATAAACAAAATACCTTTTCAGTATAATAGCAAATATAATGTACTTCCTGAAAGGATATATACAATACATATTCAGAAAAATATATAAATACAATACAAAGTCCTACAATTACCAAAAATAGAAAGAGAAAAATGGCTACAAACAAACAAACGAAGTCTGCAAACTAAAGAAGGCAATTTACGGTCTAAAACAAGCCGGAAGATCTTGGAACACAAAAATTGCAAGCACTCTAATTAAAAATAACTTCAAACAGAGCATTGTAGACCCATGCCTATTCACCAAGAATGAAGAAAACCATTCCATCTACTTGATTCTATATGTGGATGACATGCTCCTTGCAAGCGATTCCGAAATAATCATCCAAAACACTGTAAAAACTCTCGAAAAAGAATTCGAAATAAAGAACCTTGGAGACCCCACTCAATTCATTGGTATAGACATTTCAAGGAACAGAGAAGGTGAACTCCTTCTGAGCCAAAAGAATAAAATCCAAGAATTAGTTGAAAGGTACAATCTCCAAGAAGCGAAACCTACTTTAACTCCCATGGAAAGCGGATACCCCGGTATATCTGATGAAAAACTTCTACCAAACAACGTCCAATACCAACAACTGATAGGCTCACTATTGTACCTAAGCGTAGTATCCAGACCAGATATCGCAGCTCCAGTCTGCATACTCAGCAGCAGAAACCAGAATCCTAGAAATTGTGACTGGAATGCAGCAAAAAGAATCGTAAGATATCTAAAAACTACTAAAGAACTCGAGCTACGCATATCTAACCAAAAACCTCCCACACTGGAAGCATACAGTGATGCCACATGGGCAAGCGACAACACCGACAGAAAGTCACTAAGCGGAAACTTGTTCCTACTGGGATCAAACCCCATCTCATGGATGACTGGGAAACAAGGTTGCGTATCTCTCTCATCCACCGAAGCGGAACTAATCTCCGCAGCTGAAGCCTCACAAGAACTGTTATGGCTTCTCGACTTGCTAAAAGATCTCGAACTGGAACAGAAAGCTCCAATCTACTTCCACCAAGACAATCAATCATGTCTCAAGATATGTTCATCCGAAAAAGTGTCTTCTAGAACCAAGCACGTCGCAACCAAGATCCATCACCTGAAGGATCTTCAGAAGAAGACAGTGATAAAAATGATCTACTGCCCAACTGGCGACATGAAGGCGGACATTCTGACCAAGCCGCTACCAAGGCCGACATTTGAGAAGTTACGCTACAACCTCGTGATGTCTCCACATTCATGCCGGGGATTTGTTGGATAACTGAATGCTACGACAGCTAGCGCCACACTGGACTAATCATCATCACAATATTTTGTTTACCTTCTCTATATTATAAAATGTGTTCGCTACCATAACTTTGTTTTTCTTGCTAAATGGATAATAAAGATTATTATCATATAATCATCAACGTCCTCATGCCTTCCTACAAGCTGTAAGTACCTAAATCTTACAACACTTTCAAAATAGATAAACAAAATACCTTTTCAGTATAATAGCAAATATAATGTACTTCCTGAAAGGATATATACAATACATATTCAGAAAAATATATAAATACAATACTTTCTGAGAAATCACTCTATGAATACAAAACCTTCGGGAATAGACAAAATGATTTCAGAATCAGACAAATATAATATTTTCAGAAATATATAAACAAATACTCTCATAAATATGGAAAAATAATACTTTATATATAGACAAATACCACACTTCCATTTTTTTTTAAATATATATATACAATATTTTCAGAAAAAAAACGACCAAATATATTCAGAAATAGAAAAATACAATATGAGTTTGATAAATTCAATATTTTAAGAAATAGAAATATACAATGCTTCCACAAAAATAGATTAAAAATACTCAAATAAGAAAAGATAAATAAAACTCCATAAAATAACAAAAATACAATTTTCCTGATATAGACAAATACAAATCTTTCAGGTATAGACAAATACAATACTTTAATATATAAAATAAATGCAATAATTTCATGTTTAACAAATAAAATTCTTCCATATGTCGACAAATTCAATACTTTCATATATAAACAAATACAATCTTTCAGAAATACACAAATACAATACTTTCAAATATAGATAAATACTCTTCGCTTTCAGAAACAGAAATATATATTTATTTTATTTAAAAAAAATAGATATTTTCGGAAATAGATTACAATAATACAGAAAATGCGCATATGTACATATGTAAATGAATATAAATAAAAATGTTTGAAATACAGACTTAGGATAAATCGTGGGATATATTTACAGGATTTATGGAATATATTGATGTATAGTCTTTATATTATTTATTTGTTTTGTTGTGTATATGATATTTACTTATCAATATTTTATTATATTATCTTGTTGTGGACACAATATTGTGTTGTATTTTGTCTCTATTGATATTCGAATTGTTTACAATTCTTCCATAAAATTTTAAAACTGAATAAATACATTTATAAACATATATTTGAATGTAACATGATCACAAACTGATATAGGCTTAGCAAAATACGATGTTTATTCTTAAGGATTTCTAGTTGTTTTTGTACTCACGTAATTAGTAGTTACGAGGACATCCCTTTAGATATAAGCAAATATATATTTATTTAAGGAACGACTTGTTCCATTACATATTTTGTTAAGACAAGTTAGCGGTAAACAATAACAGCAAGTTTGAAGGTAGAAGTTGGAAGTAGTGTAATCGTAGTGACGTCATAGTAGTGACGTAGCATCGATGATGATTAAAGTCAAAGTTTGCGTAACAATTCCCTCCTTACTTTGTCTTTATTCCCACGATGCTGAGGCTCTCCAGGTGTTTCTTCATCTGGTCTCGGGATAGGTCCTTTGTGAAGATATCCGCCTCCAGGTCCTGAGATGGCTTATACAGAAGGCAGATGTCTCTGGATTCATAACAGTCTCTCAAGAAGTGGTACTTCCTGTTGATATGTCTACAGCGACTGCTTTGTTTAGGGCTGGAGATCCAGTTGATCAATGACTGACTGTCTGTATAGATCGTAGTTGGTTTTTCCATGAAATTCCATTCTTCCAGCTCTCGTAACAGGTTTATTATCCACTTGATCTGACATATCTAAAAACTACTAAAGAACTCGAGCTACGCATATCTAACCAAAAACCTCCCACACTGGAAGCATACAGTGATGCCACATGGGCAAGCGACAACACCGACAGAAAGTCACTAAGCGGAAACTTGTTCCTACTGGGGTCAAACCCCATCTCATGGATGACTGGGAAACAAGGTTGCGTATCTCTCTCATCCACCGAAGCGGAACTAATCTCCGCAGCTGAAGCCTCACAAGAACTGTTATGGCTTCTCGACTTGCTAAAAGATCTCGAACTGGAACAGAAAGCTCCAATCTACTTCCACCAAGACAATCAATCATGTCTCAAGATATATTCATCCGAAAAAGTGTCTTCTAGAACCAAGCACGTCGCAACCAAGATCCATCACCTGAAGGATCTTCAGAAGAAGACAGTGATAAAAATGATCTACTGCCCAACTGGCGACATGAAGGCGGACATTCTGACCAAGCCGCTACCAAGGCCGACATTTGAGAAGTTACGCTACAACCTCGTGATGTCTCCACATTCATGCCGGGGATTTGTTGGATAACTGAATGCTACGACAGCTAGCGCCACACTGGACTAATCATCATCACAATATTTTGTTTACCTTCTCTATATTATAAAATGTGTTCGCTACCATAACTTTGTTTTTCTTGCTAAATGGATAATAAAGATTATTATCATATAATCATCAACGTCCTCATGCCTTCCTACAAGCTGTAAGTACCTAAATCTTACAACACTTTCAAAATAGATAAACAAAATACCTTTTCAGTATAATAGCAAATATAATGTACTTCCTGAAAGGATATATACAATACATATTCAGAAAAATATATAAATACAATACAAAGTCCTACAATTACCAAAAATAGAAAGAGAAAAATGGCTACAAACAAACAAACGAAGTCTGCAAACTAAAGAAGGCAATTTACGGTCTAAAACAAGCCGGAAGATCTTGGAACACAAAAATTGCAAGCACTCTAATTAAAAATAACTTCAAACAGAGCATTGTAGACCCATGCCTATTCACCAAGAATGAAGAAAACCATTCCATCTACTTGATTCTATATGTGGATGACATGCTCCTTGCAAGCGATTCCGAAATAATCATCCAAAACACTGTAAAAACTCTCTAAAAAGAATTCGAAATAAAGAACCTTGGAGACCCCACTCAATTCATTGGTATAGACATTTCAAGGAACAGAGAAGGTGAACTCCTTCTGAGCCAAAAGAATAAAATCCAAGAATTAGTTGAAAGGTACAATCTCCAAGAAGCGAAACCTACTTTAACTCCCATGGAAAGCGGATACCCCGGTATATCTGATGAAAAACTTCTACCAAACAACGTCCAATACCAACAACTGATAGGCTCACTATTGTACCTAAGCGTAGTATCCAGACCAGATATCGCAGCTCCAGTCTGCATACTCAGCAGCAGAAACCAGAATCCTAGAAATTGTGACTGGAATGCAGCAAAAAGAATCGTAATATATCTAAAAACTACTAAAGAACTCGAGCTACGCATATCTAACCAAAAACCTCCCACACTGGAAGCATACAGTGATGCCACATGGGCAAGCGACAACACCGACAGAAAGTCACTAAGCGGAAACTTGTTCCTACTGGGATCAAACCCCATCTCATGGATGACTGGGAAACAAGGTTGCGTATCTCTCTCATCCACCGAAGCGGAACTAATCTCCGCAGCTGAAGCCTCACAAGAACTGTTATGGCTTCTCGACTTGCTAAAAGATCTCGAACTGGAACAGAAAGCTCCAATCTACTTCCACCAAGACAATCAATCATGTCTCAAGATATATTCATCCGAAAAAGTGTCTTCTAGAACCAAGCACGTCGCAACCAAGATCCATCACCTGAAGGATCTTCAGAAGAAGACAGTGATAAAAATGATCTACTGCCCAACTGGCGACATGAAGGCGGACATTCTGACCAAGCCGCTACCAAGGCCGACATTTGAGAAGTTACGCTACAACCTCGTGATGTCTCCACATTCATGCCGGGGATTTGTTGGATAACTGAATGCTACGACAGCTAGCGCCACACTGGACTAATCATCATCACAATATTTTGTTTACCTTCTCTATATTATAAAATGTGTTCGCTACCATAACTTTGTTTTTCTTGCTAAATGGATAATAAAGATTATTATCATATAATCATCAACGTCCTCATGCCTTCCTACAAGCTGTAAGTACCTAAATCTTACAACACTTTCAAAATAGATAAACAAAATACCTTTTCAGTATAATAGCAAATATAATGTACTTCCTGAAAGGATATATACAATACATATTCAGAAAAATATATAAATACAATACAAAGTCCTACAATTACCAAAAATAGAAAGAGAAAAATGGCTACAAACAAACAAACGAAGTCTGCAAACTAAAGAAGGCAATTTACGGTCTAAAACAAGCCGGAAGATCTTGGAACACAAAAATTGCAAGCACTCTAATTAAAAATAACTTCAAACAGAGCATTGTAGACCCATGCCTATTCACCAAGAATGAAGAAAACCATTCCATCTACTTGATTCTATATGTGGATGACATGCTCCTTGCAAGCGATTCCGAAATAATCATCCAAAACACTGTAAAAACTCTCGAAAAAGAATTCGAAATAAAGAACCTTGGAGACCCCACTCAATTCATTGGTATAGACATTTCAAGGAACAGAGAAGGTGAACTCCTTCTGAGCCAAAAGAATAAAATCCAAGAATTAGTTGAAAGGTACAATCTCCAAGAAGCGAAACCTACTTTAACTCCCATGGAAAGCGGATACCCCGGTATATCTGATGAAAAACTTCTACCAAACAACGTCCAATACCAACAACTGATAGGCTCACTATTGTACCTAAGCGTAGTATCCAGACCAGATATCGCAGCTCCAGTCTGCATACTCAGCAGCAGAAACCAGAATCCTAGAAATTGTGACTGGAATGCAGCAAAAAGAACTCGAGCTACGCATATCTAACCAAAAACCTCCCACACTGGAAGCATACAGTGATGCCACATGGGCAAGCGACAACACCGACAGAAAGTCACTAAGCGGAAACTTGTTCCTACTGGGATCAAACCCCATCTCATGGATGACTGGGAAACAAGGTTGCGTATCTCTCTCATCCACCGAAGCGGAACTAATCTCCGCAGCTGAAGCCTCACAAGAACTGTTATGGCTTCTCGACTTGCTAAAAGATCTCGAACTGGAACAGAAAGCTCCAATCTACTTCCACCAAGACAATCAATCATGTCTCAAGATATGTTCATCCGAAAAAGTGTCTTCTAGAACCAAGCACGTCGCAACCAAGATCCATCACCTGAAGGATCTTCAGAAGAAGACAGTGATAAAAATGATCTACTGCCCAACTGGCGACATGAAGGCGGACATTCTGACCAAGCCGCTACCAAGGCCGACATTTGAGAAGTTACGCTACAACCTCGTGATGTCTCCACATTCATGCCGGGGATTTGTTGGATAACTGAATGCTACGACAGCTAGCGCCACACTGGACTAATCATCATCACAATATTTTGTTTACCTTCTCTATATTATAAAATGTGTTCGCTACCATAACTTTGTTTTTCTTGCTAAATGGATAATAAAGATTATTATCATATAATCATCAACGTCCTCATGCCTTCCTACAAGCTGTAAGTACCTAAATCTTACAACACTTTCAAAATAGATAAACAAAATACCTTTTCAGTATAATAGCAAATATAATGTACTTCCTGAAAGGATATATACAATACATATTCAGAAAAATATATAAATACAATACTTTCTGAGAAATCACTCTATGAATACAAAACCTTCGGGAATAGACAAAATGATTTCAGAATCAGACAAATATAATATTTTCAGAAATATATAAACAAATACTCTCATAAATATGGAAAAATAATACTTTATATATAGACAAATACCACACTTCCATTTTTTTTAAAATATATATATACAATATTTTCAGAAAAAAACGACCAAATATATTCAGAAATAGAAAAATACAATATGAGTTTGATAAATTCAATATTTTAAGAAATAGAAATATACAATGCTTCCACAAAAATAGATTAAAAATACTCAAATAAGAAAAGATAAATAAAACTCCATAAAATAACAAAAATACAATTTTCCTGATATAGACAAATACAAATCTTTCAGGTATAGACAAATACAATACTTTAATATATAAAATAAATGCAATAATTTCATGTTTAACAAATAAAATTCTTCCATATGTCGACAAATTCAATACTTTCATATATAAACAAATACAATCTTTCAGAAATACACAAATACAATACTTTCAAATATAGATAAATACTCTTCGCTTTCAGAAACAGAAATATATATTTATTTTATTTAAAAAAAATAGATATTTTCGGAAATAGATTACAATAATACAGAAAATGCGCATATGTACATATGTAAATGAATATAAATAAAAATGTTTGAAATACAGACTTAGGATAAATCGTGGGATATATTTACAGGATTTATGGAATATATTGATGTATAGTCTTTATATTATTTATTTGTTTTGTTGTGTATATGATATTTACTTATCAATATTTTATTATATTATCTTGTTGTGGACACAATATTGTGTTGTATTTTGTCTCTATTGATATTCGAATTGTTTACAATTCTTCCATAAAATTTTAAAACTGAATAAATACATTTATAAACATATATTTGAATGTAACATGATCACAAACTGATATAGGCTTAGCAAAATACGATGTTTATTCTTAAGGATTTCTAGTTGTTTTTGTACTCACGTAATTAGTAGTTACGAGGACATCCCTTTAGATATAAGCAAATATATATTTATTTAAGGAACGACTTGTTCCATTACATATTTTGTTAAGACAAGTTAGCGGTAAACAATAACAGCAAGTTTGAAGGTAGAAGTTGGAAGTAGTGTAATCGTAGTGACGTCATAGTAGTGACGTAGCATCGATGATGATTAAAGTCAAAGTTTGCGTAACAATTCCCTCCTTACTTTGTCTTTATTCCCACGATGCTGAGGCTCTCCAGGTGTTTCTTCATCTGGTCTCGGGATAGGTCCTTTGTGAAGATATCCGCCTCCAGGTCCTGAGATGGCTTATACAGAAGGCAGATGTCTCTGGATTCATAACAGTCTCTCAAGAAGTGGTACTTCCTGTTGATATGTCTACAGCGACTGCTTTGTTTAGGGCTGGAGATCCAGTTGATCAATGACTGACTGTCTGTATAGATCGTAGTTGGTTTTTCCATGAAATTCCATTCTTCCAGCTCTCGTAACAGGTTTATTATCCACTTGATCTGACATATCTAAAAACTACTAAAGAACTCGAGCTACGCATATCTAACCAAAAACCTCCCACACTGGAAGCATACAGTGATGCCACATGGGCAAGCGACAACACCGACAGAAAGTCACTAAGCGGAAACTTGTTCCTACTGGGATCAAACCCCATCTCATGGATGACTGGGAAACAAGGTTGCGTATCTCTCTCATCCACCGAAGCGGAACTAATCTCCGCAGCTGAAGCCTCACAAGAACTGTTATGGCTTCTCGACTTGCTAAAAGATCTCGAACTGGAACAGAAAGCTCCAATCTACTTCCACCAAGACAATCAATCATGTCTCAAGATATATTCATCCGAAAAAGTGTCTTCTAGAACCAAGCACGTCGCAACCAAGATCCATCACCTGAAGGATCTTCAGAAGAAGACAGTGATAAAAATGATCTACTGCCCAACTGGCGACATGAAGGCGGACATTCTGACCAAGCCGCTACCAAGGCCGACATTTGAGAAGTTACGCTACAACCTCGTGATGTCTCCACATTCAGGCCGGGGATTTGTTGGATAACTGAATGCTACGACAGCTAGCGCCACACTGGACTAATCATCATCACAATATTTTGTTTACCTTCTCTATATTATAAAATGTGTTCGCTACCATAACTTTGTTTTTCTTGCTAAATGGATAATAAAGATTATTATCATATAATCATCAACGTCCTCATGCCTTCCTACAAGCTGTAAGTACCTAAATCTTACAACACTTTCAAAATAGATAAACAAAATACCTTTTCAGTATAATAGCAAATATAATGTACTTCCTGAAAGGATATATACAATACATATTCAGAAAAATATATAAATACAATACAAAGTCCTACAATTACCAAAAATAGAAAGAGAAAAATGGCTACAAACAAACAAACGAAGTCTGCAAACTAAAGAAGGCAATTTACGGTCTAAAACAAGCCGGAAGATCTTGGAACACAAAAATTGCAAGCACTCTAATTAAAAATAACTTCAAACAGAGCATTGTAGACCCATGCCTATTCACCAAGAATGAAGAAAACCATTCCATCTACTTGATTCTATATGTGGATGACATGCTCCTTGCAAGCGATTCCGAAATAATCATCCAAAACACTGTAAAAACTCTCGAAAAAGAATTCGAAATAAAGAACCTTGGAGACCCCACTCAATTCATTGGTATAGACATTTCAAGGAACAGAGAAGGTGAACTCCTTCTGAGCCAAAAGAATAAAATCCAAGAATTAGTTGAAAGGTACAATCTCCAAGAAGCGAAACCTACTTTAACTCCCATGGAAAGCGGATACCCCGGTATATCTGATGAAAAACTTCTACCAAACAACGTCCAATACCAACAACTGATAGGCTCACTATTGTACCTAAGCGTAGTATCCAGACCAGATATCGCAGCTCCAGTCTGCATACTCAGCAGCAGAAACCAGAATCCTAGAAATTGTGACTGGAATGCAGCAAAAAGAATCGTAAGATATCTAAAAACTACTAAAGAACTCGAGCTACGCATATCTAACCAAAAACCTCCCACACTGGAAGCATACAGTGATGCCACATGGGCAAGCGACAACACCGACAGAAAGTCACTAAGCGGAAACTTGTTCCTACTGGGATCAAACCCCATCTCATGGATGACTGGGAAACAAGGTTGCGTATCTCTCTCATCCACCGAAGCGGAACTAATCTCCGCAGCTGAAGCCTCACAAGAACTGTTATGGCTTCTCGACTTGCTAAAAGATCTCGAACTGGAACAGAAAGCTCCAATCTACTTCCACCAAGACAATCAATCATGTCTCAAGATATATTCATCCGAAAAAGTGTCTTCTAGAACCAAGCACGTCGCAACCAAGATCCATCACCTGAAGGATCTTCAGAAGAAGACAGTGATAAAAATGATCTACTGCCCAACTGGCGACATGAAGGCGGACATTCTGACCAAGCCGCTACCAAGGCCGACATTTGAGAAGTTACGCTACAACCTCGTGATGTCTCCACATTCATGCCGGGGATTTGTTGGATAACTGAATGCTACGACAGCTAGCGCCACACTGGACTAATCATCATCACAATATTTTGTTTACCTTCTCTATATTATAAAATGTGTTCGCTACCATAACTTTGTTTTTCTTGCTAAATGGATAATAAAGATTATTATCATATAATCATCAACGTCCTCATGCCTTCCTACAAGCTGTAAGTACCTAAATCTTACAACACTTTCAAAATAGATAAACAAAATACCTTTTCAGTATAATAGCAAATATAATGTACTTCCTGAAAGGATATATACAATACATATTCAGAAAAATATATAAATACAATACAAAGTCCTACAATTACCAAAAATAGAAAGAGAAAAATGGCTACAAACAAACAAACGAAGTCTGCAAACTAAAGAAGGCAATTTACGGTCTAAAACAAGCCGGAAGATCTTGGAACACAAAAATTGCAAGCACTCTAATTAAAAATAACTTCAAACAGAGCATTGTAGACCCATGCCTATTCACCAAGAATGAAGAAAACCATTCCATCTACTTGATTCTATATGTGGATGACATGCTTCTTGCAAGCGATTCCGAAATAATCATCCAAAACACTGTAAAAACTCTCGAAAAAGAATTCGAAATAAAGAACCTTGGAGACCCCACTCAATTCATTGGTATAGACATTTCAAGGAACAGAGAAGGTGAACTCCTTCTGAGCCAAAAGAATAAAATCCAAGAATTAGTTGAAAGGTACAATCTCCAAGAAGCGAAACCTACTTTAACTCCCATGGAAAGCGGATACCCCGGTATATCTGATGAAAAACTTCTACCAAACAACGTCCAATACCAACAACTGATAGGCTCACTATTGTACCTAAGCGTAGTATCCAGACCAGATATCGCAGCTCCAGTCTGCATACTCAGCAGCAGAAACCAGAATCCTAGAAATTGTGACTGGAATGCAGCAAAAAGAATCGTAAGATATCTAAAAACTACTAAAGAACTCGAGCTACGCATATCTAACCAAAAACCTCCCACACTGGAAGCATACAGTGATGCCACATGGGCAAGCGACAACACCGACAGAAAGTCACTAAGCGGAAACTTGTTCCTACTGGGATCAAACCCCATCTCATGGATGACTGGGAAACAAGGTTGCGTATCTCTCTCATCCACCGAAGCGGAACTAATCTCCGCAGCTGAAGCCTCACAAGAACTGTTATGGCTTCTCGACTTGCTAAAAGATCTCGAACTGGAACAGAAAGCTCCAATCTACTTCCACCAAGACAATCAATCATGTCTCAAGATATGTTCATCCGAAAAAGTGTCTTCTAGAACCAAGCACGTCGCAACCAAGATCCATCACCTGAAGGATCTTCAGAAGAAGACAGTGATAAAAATGATCTACTGCCCAACTGGCGACATGAAGGCGGACATTCTGACCAAGCCGCTACCAAGGCCGACATTTGAGAAGTTACGCTACAACCTCGTGATGTCTCCACATTCATGCCGGGGATTTGTTGGATAACTGAATGCTACGACAGCTAGCGCCACACTGGACTAATCATCATCACAATATTTTGTTTACCTTCTCTATATTATAAAATGTGTTCGCTACCATAACTTTGTTTTTCTTGCTAAATGGATAATAAAGATTATTATCATATAATCATCAACGTCCTCATGCCTTCCTACAAGCTGTAAGTACCTAAATCTTACAACACTTTCAAAATAGATAAACAAAATACCTTTTCAGTATAATAGCAAATATAATGTACTTCCTGAAAGGATATATACAATACATATTCAGAAAAATATATAAATACAATACTTTCTGAGAAATCACTCTATGAATACAAAACCTTCGGGAATAGACAAAATGATTTCAGAATCAGACAAATATAATATTTTCAGAAATATATAAACAAATACTCTCATAAATATGGAAAAATAATACTTTATATATAGACAAATACCACACTTCCATTTTTTTTAAATATATATATACAATATTTTCAGAAAAAAACGACCAAATATATTCAGAAATAGAAAAATACAATATGAGTTTGATAAATTCAATATTTTAAGAAATAGAAATATACAATGCTTCCACAAAAATAGATTAAAAATACTCAAATAAGAAAAGATAAATAAAACTCCATAAAATAACAAAAATACAATTTTCCTGATATAGACAAATACAAATCTTTCAGGTATAGACAAATACAATACTTTAATATATAAAATAAATGCAATAATTTCATGTTTAACAAATAAAATTCTTCCATATGTCGACAAATTCAATACTTTCATATATAAACAAATACAATCTTTCAGAAAAACACAAATACAATACTTTCAAATATAGATAAATACTCTTCGCTTTCAGAAACAGAAATATATTTTTATTTTATTTAAAAAAAATAGATATTTTCGGAAATAGATTACAATAATACAGAAAATGCGCATATGTACATATGTAAATGAATATAAATAAAAATGTTTGAAATACAGACTTAGGATAAATCGTGGGATATATTTACAGGATTTATGGAATATATTGATGTATAGTCTTTATATTATTTATTTGTTTTGTTGTGTATATGATATTTACTTATCAATATTTTATTATATTATCTTGTTGTGGACACAATATTGTGTTGTATTTTGTCTCTATTGATATTCGAATTGTTTACAATTCTTCCATAAAATTTTAAAACTGAATAAATACATTTATAAACATATATTTGAATGTAACATGATCACAAACTGATATAGGCTTAGCAAAATACGATGTTTATTCTTAAGGATTTCTAGTTGTTTTTGTACTCACGTAATTAGTAGTTACGAGGACATCCCTTTAGATATAAGCAAATATATATTTATTTAAGGAACGACTTGTTCCATTACATATTTTGTTAAGACAAGTTAGCGGTAAACAATAACAGCAAGTTTGAAGGTAGAAGTTGGAAGTAGTGTAATCGTAGTGACGTCATAGTAGTGACGTAGCATCGATGATGATTAAAGTCAAAGTTTGCGTAACAATTCCCTCCTTACTTTGTCTTTATTCCCACGATGCTGAGGCTCTCCAGGTGTTTCTTCATCTGGTCTCGGGATAGGTCCTTTGTGAAGATATCCGCCTCCAGGTCCTGAGATGGCTTATACAGAAGGCAGATGTCTCTGGATTCATAACAGTCTCTCAAGAAGTGGTACTTCCTGTTGATATGTCTACAGCGACTGCTTTGTTTAGGGCTGGAGATCCAGTTGATCAATGACTGACTGTCTGTATAGATCGTAGTTGGTTTTTCCATGAAATTCCATTCTTCCAGCTCTCGTAACAGGTTTATTATCCACTTGATCTGACAGCAGCTTTCACAAGCAGCTATCATTTCCGCTTCCATTGTGGAGAGGGCGACGAGTGGTTGTTTACTACTTTTCCAGTCTATAGTTGCTTCGCCAAGCTTCAATACATATCCGCCGTAGGATTTTCCATCATGAGTGGTCGACCAGCTGGCATCGGTGTAGGACTTCAGGATTCCAGTCTTCCCTCTTTCAAATTTCACTCCTAGGTCAATTGTTCCTCGTAGGTATCTCATAACTCTTTTGATTGCTGTCCAGTGCATCTGTTTTGGTTGTCTGGAGTACTGTGAAAGTTTGCTAGTGATGTAAGCAATGTCGGGTCTGGTGTTAACAGCTAGAAACATTAGCATTCCAGGGCTTCCTGGTAAGTGTGCTGTTCACAATTGTCATCTTCAATATGATTATCCAAATTGATTTCTTTGGAACCTAGTGTTGGAACTTCCTTACAAGTTTCCATTCCATATTTCTGCAATATTTGTTGTACATAGTGGCTTTGCTGTAGCGAAATTCCCTCCTTGTCTTGTATGATCTTGATTCCCAAAAACATGCCTTTACATGTTACATCCTTTATTTCCAGGTGATGTCTCAATTTATTGATGAATCTGTTTGAGGTATCTTCAGAATCTGAGACAGTGATAAAGTCATCAACATATATCCCTACATAGAAGTATTTGTCTTCATTCTTCCATTTAAATAGGCAAGGATCAGATTTAAGTTTTTCCAGTCCACAGTCATGAAGTACTTGACTGAATTTCTCATACCACGATCTTCCGGATTGAGGTAGACCGTAAATACTTTTGTTGAGTTTGCAAACTTTGTTTCTGTCTTGAACAAATCCGGCAGGTTGTTCCATGAATATTGTATTTTCAATGTTTCCATTTAGATAGGCTGCTTTTACATCAAATAGTTTAATGACTGAATCTTTTGTTGCTGCCATTGACAAAATAGTCCTGAGGGTGGCATTTTTAATTACAGGGCTGAAACTTTCGTTGTAATCTCTTCCTGGGATTTGGTTGTATCCCATTGCAACAAGTCTAGCTTTGTAAGTTTTGTTTTCTTGGTCTTTAGATATTTTGAACACCCATTTCCTTTGACAACTTTAGCGTTTACAGGTCTAGGTACCAGTTCCCATACTTGATGCGAGTACATGTTCTGTATTTCCTCAAGCATTGCGTTCTCCCAATGTTTCTTGTCTTCGCATGCGATGGCTTCTTCATAGTCTTTCGGAATGGTTTCATTCGTAGTAGCCAGAACGTAGTCATCGAATCTTTTAGGTATTGTTCGAGTTCTTTGTGGTCTGTCTGATTCACTTGACTCTGTCTGTCTGTTGATCATGGTATCTGGTGCTGGCTCTTCAATATCAACATCTGATAGAACATGATTGTCCAGTTGTTCATCCTCCTGAATGAAAAAATATGTGTCAGTGTCCGTATTATTATCACTTTGTTTTTCTTCCGAGATGACATTATTGTTCTCTCTGAAGTGAATGTCTGCGGTTTCAAGAATAACTCTCGCTGTGATATCAAATACTCGATAAGCTCTTCTGCATCTTGAATAGCCCACAAATATTCCTCTCTTAGATTTAGCTTCTAGTTTGTGTCTTTGATGATTCTCGAGTTTATAGAAGACTTCACAACCAAATCTCATGATGTGAGAGACGGATGGCTTTTTACCTTTCCATTTTTCCATGGGGGTAGTGTCTGGGTCATTGGTTGTGGGAGTTAGATTGTACAGATATGCAGCTGTATTCACAGCTTCTGCCCAGAAGTGTAGGGGTAATTGGGAGTCTGCCAGAAGTGTTCGGCCTTTGTCTAATAGTGTTCTGTTAGCTCTTTCAACTCTCCCATTGCTTCTTGGGGTGTACGGTGTAGTTAGTTCATGTTTAATTCCTTTGGATTCTATGAAGGTTTCAAGGTTTTTATTGATAAATTCTGTTCCGTTATCTGTTCTAAGTCGTTTTAGTTTTGAGTTTAGCTCGTTTTCTCTCTTTACAATAAACTTCTTCAAAACTTCTGCTGCTGAGAGTTTATCTTTGAGAAATTCTACAAATATTCTCCTAGAAAATCCATCTACGATGGTCAAGAAATATTTACTTCCGCCCAAGGAGTTTATTCTCATTGGACCACAGAGATCGACATAAATGGCTTCAAAGGGGTAGCTTTCCTGATTGCCATCTGTGTGAACATAGGGTACTTTGGTCATTTTTCCCAAGGAGCAAGCATCACATTGATCAAGGGTACCATTTATAGAGTTCAAGCCTTTTAGAAGATTGTTCTTCAAAATCAGGTCTAGTTTGTTGTCACTAGGATGCCCTAACCTTCTGTGCCATGCAGTCCTAGAATTGTCCTTTGAAATCAAACAATGTTCACTTGGAACATGAGTTGCTTCAGATAAACGTGATAGGTTCAATGTGTACATGTTACCATCAAAGTTTCCTGTTCCTATTAGCTTGTCATCAGAAGAGTATATGTATGCTCCTTCAGAGTTCAAAAGAACAGAGTTCCCTCTTCTTACTACGCTTGGAATGGACATTAGATTTCCTTTCAGGTGTGGTACATGGAGGACATTATGCAGGGTTACAGCGTTGTTAAGTTTGTCCTTACCTTGTACAGTAGCTTGGATTAATCCTGATGAGGTAGATTCGATGTGCCTCCCTTCTTCTGCCACTTGTATGCTTCTTCTCTCCTCCGTCTTGTGCTCGATCCAATCACCATGGGAAGTCATGTGGCTTGTGCACGCAGAATCAATTATCCACACGTCCTGAGTTGTCGGGCGTTCCTCCCTTGTGCTTGCATGTAGTGCGTATTCTGAAGTGGAGTCTCTTCGTTGGGATGGTTCCTCCGTTCGTTCTTGGATTGCTGACCTGGCTGTGTCTTTGTTTTGTTTTGGTCCTTTATGGTAGTTCCTTGTACTGGCCATGTTATTTCTGTTTGTTGTATTCTTTTGATTTCCTTTGTTGTCAGGTTTGAACCAACAGTCTTTCTTGAAATGTCCTTTTCTTTTGCAAATGAAGCATGATTTTTCTTTGAATTGGTTGCCTGATGATCTGAAAGCATTTTCAGGATTTTTGCTTCTGTCCTGTCTTTTCTTCTCGAAATCCAGTAGAGTTTGTCTCAAGTCTGGTAAGGAGATTTCTCTGTTTATTGACAGTGCTGCTGCGATCGTGTCAAAGTTAGGTGTGAGTCCTTCAACAATGTATCGTACAAGTTCTCTTTCTGTTACAGTCTTTCCTAGCTGGGTGATCTCTTGTGCCAGTTTCTGTGCTCGTACAATATACATGTTGACATTTTCATTTGGGTTCAATTTTAGTCTGGCTAGATCCAACATTAGGTCTATTCTTTTATTTTCTAGAGATCCTTCAAACCTTTTCTTTATGTCGTACCAAATTCTTTTGGCCCTTTTATCGCCTCGAAAGATGATTGTTAAGTCATCCGAAAGTGACAATATTATTAGGCTGTATGCTTCCCGATTCTTTTTCTTCCAAATATCATATTCTAGTTTATTTTTTGTAAAGTCTGGCTCGTCATTAACAATTACGTCCTCGAAGAGATCTTTTGAATCTAGAATTGCTTCCATTTTCATGGACCACGTGGTATAGTTGTTTTCTGTTAACTGTTCGATTTTTGCTAAGTTATGGGTATCCATTTTCATTCAACTTTTTCTTTCTAAATTGGCGGTTAGTCCAATTATTTAATTTCTTTTTGATTTAAATGGATCAATTGGCGGTTAGTCCAATTCGCGCGCCCAAACCACGGTCAGCTACCAAATTGATATAGGCTTAGCAAAATACGATGTTTATTCTTAAGGATTTCTAGTTGTTTTTGTACTCACGTAATTAGTAGTTACGAGGACATCCCTTTATATATAAGCAAATATATATTTATTTAAGGAACGACTTGTTCCATTACATATTTTGTTAAGACAAGTTAGCGGTAAACAATAACAGCAAGTTTGAAGGTAGAAGTTGGAAGTAGTGTAATCGTAGTGACGTCATAGTAGTGACGTAGCATCGATGATGATTAAAGTCAAAGTTTGCGTAACACAAACAAATATCCCAAAGTTGCGAAATAATAAAACTGATAATTTGATATTTATAGTCTGACATTATAAATATATATTTTAAAATCAAATTGTCCATTTCTACATTGGATTCTTCCAAAATATCTTCCGTTTTCAATTGATCTGGGTTTGCTAAGAGGTTTTAAAATTATGGAAAGTTGTTAAAGAATATTATTTGATGGCATTCAATTGGAATTTTCAAATTTTATTTTGTCTTCATTTATATAAATTTTTAAGATTGAATTTTTCTATTGCTATAAAAGTTTTGCTATGCAATTTGCATTATTTCAAGGTCTCGATATCCGAATATATTGGAAAGATGATTCACTTCTTATCGACGACCAACTAACCTGGCTTTGTGATTTTGGCCATCGAGAAATCAGCTGCTGAGTTGGTCGATAGGTCGTCTGCATTGTTTAAAAATATCCATTGATTTATTCCTTTAAGAGCTCTAATTGTTTACCGTAATGATATTACACCCTAAAATGCTTTCAGCTGAATACGATAGGAAGTCGTGAGAACGTTCTTCAAAATAAACTTTATATTATTCGTAAGGGAATTGTGAAATAAAATACAAAAAATAATTGAAATTGCAAATATTTTTGAAGCTCTATATGTGTTGATTTCAAATAAAAATAATTAACATATTTCTATACAGAATTCATATACTTCATTGAATAAAATTTGAGAGAAGAAAGGCATGGCTCATCAGTGGTGAACACTCCCGGCAGTTTCGCCATTTTGATCTTCAGACCGTTTCTCTATTGTATATATACTCAGCATTGCTTATGTAATAAAGTAAATTGGTGTTTTGAAAGACTGTGTGTATAAATATATATCTAAATTGAAGATTTTATGCATCGAGCAATGTTTTTTCACAAAATCATAGTATTAATTTTATTGCAGTTTAAGGGCTGTTGAAATATTTAATATTGTAACATAGTATTTATTAATTTTATTTATGTAACATAGTATTTATTAATTTTATTATTTTTTATTAACAGAGTGGTCATTTTTATGTTTATATCTTGCGACTCTGTGAATTTCCCTCGTGGCTTATGTTTTGTTTACAATTCATAGTTTGTTCTTCCCTGAAATAAATTGTTGTCTCCTCCTGAAGTTTCTGTCTTCCTTAAAAACATTCGATGAGTTGAATAAAATCAATATTAATTGGTGCCCTCGCTAATTGGAATTGTATCATTATTCTTGTATGGATGTACCCGGCTTCGCCCGGGTTTTACCCGAGTAAAGGTTTGTTTAACCAATCTCTCGATAAAGTGAACATTTTTTCCATTTTTTCATTGAAAAATACTCGATAAGTTGAATAAAAAATCAATATAAATTGGTTCCCTCGGTAATTTCGGAAGTTAAAGGAATAGTATCTTGCCTTTGAATTGTATCATTATTCTTGTCTCAAATAAATTGCCGTGTCATCCTGAATTTTTTCTTTCCTATTTTTCTACATTACAAAATCATTGTATCATCATGATAATATTTATAGCAGATTGTTCAATTATAACAGATAAATTAGAATATTTATCTTGATTATTTCTAGGTGAAAAGTTATTTCAAAAATTTTAATGCTAGTAACCTTCCCAGTACTATACTAAATAACTTCCCAAAGTTTCATGGCGATCCAATGAGTGGTTTGGTCAGGCATAAAGGACAAACAAACAAACACACATACATTCAATATTTTATATATAGATTATATATATTCCTAAATTCCCGCGTAAAAAAACTAAAAAACAATAACATTCGCGACATTGCGCAATGGCACTGCAAAGTGAAACTTAAACTAGCAGAAATCAAAAGTGCGCATGCGCGATCCTATTGGCACCCGCCGTCGTCGCCGGCGTAATACCGTTTAGCGATAAAGTAGTATGTAAAAACACATTCAAATTTCGAAATTTATAATGGTCGACCTATCGGAACTGTGGTATTATCGATATTGTCGAAATACGGTTTGTTATTTGTTAAGCCGCAGGTCGGGACATCAGAATATGGTCGAATTAAGGTAGAGTTTCGAATTTGCACGTGTTGAATTAACGAGGTTATACTGTATGTGTCAAATTCACCTTAGTGTTTGTCCTATTCATGCTATTTGGTCAATTATCATTTGAGTCCCTAGCCAATTGGTATGCAGTGTTATTTTAGCTCAGAAGTTGAATTGATTTATTGAAAGTGTGAGGGCCAGGGGGAATGTCGCCACATTTAATGGCTTAGGGAAATTGACAAGTGTAATGAAGATTATATTTTACTAGCGGATGTGTACCCGGCTTCGCCCGGGTTTTATCCGACTGAAAGTTTGCCTAACGAATATTATATATTATGAAGTATAATAAACAATGTTAAAGATTAGTTTTAATTATTAATCAAGATTGAGTGTGAATATGTGAGAAAGATGTAATATCGTTGTTCTTTTCTTGGCCGACTGTTTTACATATGGTGTTATCTTAAAATTGTTAGGTTATATTAGATGTTTTTTGAGGCGCGCGCTTCAACCAATATAAATTTGTATGTATAAATAAATATTGAAATATCTATATTAATATTTTTAAGGCGCGCGCGCCTTATCAATATATATTTCGAAATTTCAAATTAAGATATTTAAATTTTTTTTTTTTTAATTTTAAAATTTTTATTTTATCAATGATATTTAAATTTATATATATTTTTTTTAATCTGTCTTTAAAATGTTTATTCCACTCATCTTTTTATTTTCCCTCTATTTCATTTTATTAGTTTTAAAATATTTGATTAAAATTATTTCGCAATACCATTCGACCTGTTTTAGTGCAATAGTAGAGAAGTTTATAGAGTTGATAGAAATAAAGGACGATTCGCTGTACATCGGTCATAAAGAAAAGATATCCATTTTAGATTCAATTCGAATACTCTATGTGGCAAATCTATATGGTGGCGAACGCGACTCAAGCCAAATATTTGATAAGCAAATAGTAACCGATCTCGAATGCAGTCTTAATTTTAGATTCAACCAATGTATTACACCAAAAATACCTCTTCACGTTTTTGAAAGCGATTCGATTTCCTCGATGCATTTTGAAATTAGTGACCATAGGCCTTTAACTTTGGTGGGATGGGATATTGAAGAACGATGGGAACATATAGGTTTACACATAGAATCCATGTGGGAACAACATTCTGAGAGGAATTTACTTAGAGTAAATAGATCAAATATTTTATATGATACAGTGGGTTCACTTTTTTATGCAATACAGGGTAGAGATTTTGAAGTATTAAAAAAACCCTTAAAAGTTGTTTTTGTTGGCGAAGTAGGTGAAGATTATGGGGGATTGAAAAATGAGTATTTTACGATTTTATTTAAACAAATTCTTAGTAAAGAATATGACATGTTTGTCTATAATGAAGAAACCCGGCGATTTTGGCTGAAGGCGTCTCCCAAACGCCAATTTTTCGAATATTACTTGGCAGGTCTACTGTTTGGTCTAGCTATCTACAATCTGGCACCTATCAATATCCCTCTCCCTCAAGTATTTTACCGTAAGTTGATAGGGGGAGTGGGTTTGTTCAGTGATCTACGCGATTTTGACCCTACGCTCGAAAAGAATCTAAACCATATCCTTGAATACAAAAGTGATGACATTTATGACACATTTGGAATAACCTTTTTGGAAAATGGTAAAGATATACCACTGACTCTAGAAAATAAGAAAGAATATGTCTTCAACTATGTAAATAAATTATTAAATGAAGATATTAAGGAGCAATTTAAGCATTTCCAAAATGGATTCTTTGATTCACCCGCGCGTGGAGATTTATTATTTTCTCATTTCAGGTCTTCAGAATTATCAGATATTTTTAACGCGAGGTATTGTATAGAAACGTTAAAATCCAATACCACATATGAAGGTGACTACAACGGAGAATCTGACGTAGTCAAGAATCTTTGGGAAATCCTTAAAGAGGAAAATGAGTCCTTCTTGAAGTCTCTCCTGATGTTTGTCACAGGCAGTGAATGTATGCCTATGCGAAGTTCGTTGACGATCCAAAGACAAGGTCCAGATTCAGACATGCTGCCTTATGCATCAACCTGTTTCAATACTTTACTACTGCCAGATTATTCTTCCAAAGAAAAACTCTTGGAGAAGTTAAAAAATGCCTTCCAATTTTGTGAAGGCTTTGGCTCATATTAAATTACATTTATTTTGTATATAAAATTGTATTTTCATAGGAAAATGTTAATAAAGGTTATAATAATATGATGCATTAGCGCTTCATCTGTTATAAAAAATTTGAACTATCTACTTATATATTTGCCTTATTCTGTTTGTCTGTTTGTTGGTCTGAAGCTCACTGATGCGATTTTTCATAACCATCGGTGGTTCAGTGGTAGAATGCTCGCCTGCCACGCGGGCGGCCCGGGTTCGATTCCCGGACGATGCATTTCTTTTTTTTTTTTTTACAATTTTTAAAACTCATATATATATTATATAAGAATGACATCCACGGCGCCAATTTATAATTGTAACGAATAGTATTTGAATAAAAGCATTTAATCGGGTAAAACCCGGGCGTTGCCCGGGTCATTCGTATATAATAATTGTATAAACGAATGCAAGACAAAATCACCGCGAATGTTTCTTTTTTAAGGCAATTTATTTTTAAGGCAATTATCGTTATTTATCGTTAATTTTTGTTTTGATTTTATTGAAAAAAAATAAACGATATGGTGCCTTTAAAAAATGATTTTTATTACTATGCAGTTTTCTATTTAGTCAATATACCTAAGTTCATGTTACAAATGTAATTATCTCTATCGATTTAGTAGGTGAAATGCAAAAAAAAAAATCGACATGATGAAATCTTTATGAAAATTCACATTTTTATTTTTATATTTTCAAGACACACACAGTTTGGGGCGGGACGTTTCACAAGAGAGACATCCACGGCGCCAATTTATAATTGTAACGAATAGTATTTTAATTAAAACATTTTAAAAACACACAGTTTCACAAAAGTGATATCCATGTCGCCAATTTATAATTGTAACGAATAGTATTTGAATTAAAACGTTTTTAAAATATATGCGCACTCGGGTAAAACCCGGGCGTTGCCCGGGCCATTCGTCTAGTATTATATAAAAGGCATTATCCTGGTTTAATTCAACCTCCATATAATCTTTTGAGAAATAAAAAAAAATGCATTTATTGAATATAAGCATCACCTTCTATTTTAAAAATAAACTTCACCTTTATACGTTTTAATAGCGCGTTGCAATGGCGCTTTTGATTGTAGTCTCATCGGGTTGGTAAACTCATCATTGTTTCATTTTAAAAATATGTAGCACCCTTATGACTATTACTTCCATGAATTTATGGCAGACATTACTATGCCTTTTTATTTATTTAACAGTTCGGAGAGACACGCCATATCCACAATTTGGATAATTGCGTGTATATTTTAAATTATATACAATTAATACAATTGAACATTGGAAATCATTAAAATTAAACGTTCAATGTCAAATTTTACATATAGCAATTATAAGTAGTAGCTTGAAATATGTACAGTCAACGCTTTCGCCTCAAAATATACATCCTGCAGAATCTATTAAACTTGATGTATTGGTCTTTATTGCAAGCAGCTTGTTTTGTATTAGTCAGGTAAAGTTGGTTTTCTTCCCTTAGATCAGAAGTTAATGGGCAGTCTATCAGAAGATGTTCAGGGGTTTGTTGTTCGTTTCCACATGTGCATGCAGGTGAACCAATTTTCCCAATTCTAAACAAATATGTGTTGAAGTCACCATGTCCAGTAAAAAAATTGAACGTTATAGAAGTTGGGTTGAACATAGTTAGGAATTCTTGAGGTATCAAAGAATCCCTTGAAATTATCATTGGCACCTCCATAGTATTCCTCAAATTTCTGGTTTATAAAATTAGATATCATTTTTCTTTTAGTTGGATCTGATTTTTTGTATCCAATATTCATTTTTAGTATATTTGTTTCAATAAAATCCGTGAGCTTTGGTGTTCTAGCAACAATATGAGTACAGTTTGAAGATGTTGAATTATAAACCTGTGTACTGCGCTTCAAAATTTTGTGCTGCAGAGAGTTTAATTTATCTTTGACTTTTTTGGGTATAAAGTTGTACCAGATCGTGGAACCATAAGTTAGTGAACTTCGAAACAGTGTCTTATAGAGTTCTATTCTTCTTTTACTGTCCAGTCCCCATGCTTTGCCGGTTAATCCAATTAGGTATCCACTAGCTCTATTTGTCTTAGTAATAATCTCATCAATATGGGGCACAAAATCCAATTTGTTTTTATTTCTATGATTTTTAAAAGTTATTCCCATAATCTTCAGTTTTTCTACCCGATTGGCAGTGATAGTGTTAGGAATTTTTGCGGCTATTTTGCTATTAAACAAGTATAAGATTTTCGTTTTCTCTTCAGATACGGTCAACTTATTGTTCCCACACCAGTCTAATATTCTCCCCATGACCTTTCCTGTTGTATTCCGAAGTTCTGTCAAGTTGTTTCCCCAACATATCACAGTTAAATCATCCGCATAAGCAATGATTTCACTGTTTGATTCTGAATAGTTATTCAATAAATCGTTTAGAATAATATTCCATATTGTAGGGGATATAGCCCCACCCTGTGGACATCCCTTGCTTAATTTTTTGTGGGTTTCATTTGATGAGTATCTAAATCTCACTCTTCTATTATTAAGAAAAGACTGTAGTAGTTTTATTATTGAAGCTTGAACGTTGTCCTCATCTAGTCTTTTCAGCACCGTCGGGCACCATGCATTGTCGAAAGCTAAACTTAGATCAACTGCGATTATAGCTGTATATTCTTTGTTTTTATGTTCTAGAGCTATTTTGACAATTTCATTTAATGCATATGCAATGCTCATTGTGGAGCCATGGAGCAGATCAGATATAGATTTTGGGTGTCTGGGCACTTCGCCGCTGAACACGACCTAGTTAGAAGTGGGGCCTCAGACATAACAAGATATAGTGGGTATTTGAACTTCAACTCGAAATTAAATTCTTTGATAAATTCGTCTTAAATCAAATTGAATATAAATAGAACCTCTTATGAGAGACCCCTATCTGATAATCGACTATTTTTTAAAAAATAAAAACAAAAAAAAATATATTTAAGCTTATTTGAGGTGATACTAAAAATAATATATGAATCTTTTTATAATATCACATTTGAGAGAAAATATTTCATCCAGGAAATAGTTTTTTTACGAAAAAAATATATATTTTAATTGTTTTGCAGTTAAACCTGTCTATAGCGCCCCCTCTGAATAGCGCCTTCCTCTCTATAGAGCCCGATTTTAAATACGTAGTACGATGCGATTTACATTAAAAGTGATAAAAAGTGAATTTCCCGGTCCCTTTAATTTTCCAAGTGGCATTTTGGTGGAGATGGTGGGTAAGTTAGGGATGACAAACTGCAGATCGCCGAGAAGAATTTGAAGCCATGGGTACTGTAATCCCCATTTTTAGAGACTTGCTCCAGGATTCCACCGCCGTGTCAAAGCCAAGACTTCCTTCCAAGATGACGATGTCCCTATAGACGACGATACGACGACAAATTCGCTCTTCACGCCGTAAGAAAATGGACGCAAAGGTACTAGGGACAAAGTTCCAAGACCTCGATGGAATCTCTGGCAGAAGCACGTCAAATCCACGTCAGTATCTACAATAATTGCCAGCTGTGGGTCACAGCTCTTATAGGGAAAAAGCTATGTAACATATTATTTATTAATTTAATTTATGTAACATAGTATTTATTAATTTTATTATTTTTTATTAACAGAGTGGTCATTTTTATGTTTATATCTTGCGACTCTGTAAATTTCCCTCGTGGCTTATGTTTTGTTTACAATTCATAGTTTGTCCTTCCCTGAAATAAATTTTTGCTCCTCCTGAAGTTTTTGTCTTCCCTAATTTTCCACGTGGCAATATATATAAGTAGAGGGATAATATTTTTCAATTTTCAGCGATAGAAGACGCTAAATTGAGGTGATATTCAGTATGTTGTTTATCAAGCCTATTTATATATTTTTTTCTATACAGCAACAGTAGCAGGTCCTGATTAAGTCCAGGTCAGGTTCAGTCACCTTTGACCAGTTCTGCTTTGTGAAGTGACGATCTATCTTTCTTCAATGGACTATACCAAGGCCTTTGGGGGAAATGCTTGGAAAATCATCGGTAATACAAATAATGAAGATGCCAGATCAGCTTCTGTTCGGGGTTTTTGACTAATTCTGGAGGAGCCTCTAGTTGAAGAGGGCCTCACCATTGGGACCACCCGTCTGTAAACTTTTTTTTATAGGAAAAGGGAGAAGAAGTCATCGAATGGGAATCTCCCAATTTCTATAAGTGGTGAAGACGTTGTAACGGCACTGCGGCCCTACTTCAAGGTGGTTTCTTTTAAACCTGAGGTCGTGACAATCGACGGATACACATGGAAGCAGGGAAACCTTTGTTCTTCTAAATGAAGGCTTTAGACTCAACCAATTCCTTGATAACTTGGTGATCATCTCTAAAGGAGATTTTGTTCACATTTTGTTATTTCGTGTGTCTTCAATGAAGATAACTCTGTATCAAATATCTTTCGGAGTTATCTCCTGAATCTCGATATACATGCTAATAGGGGAAACTTCCTAAAGTTGGCCTATAAGTGTATGTTATAATATGAAGCTCTCCATTTATAAATAATCATTAAAACAATGCATTTAGTT
>CP092885.1:264116-305826 GCA_030710605.1 Cordylochernes scorpioides
AATTCTGGAATAATTAAAAATTCGAAAATAGTGGACAGTTTCTATTCTATAAATATATGTTTTCACAACTTTATATCATTGAAGTCAGCTGAGTGCAGAATATGGGTATGATGGGTCATAGCTATAAACAATTAGAGCTTCTAAAGAAACAAACAAATGGATATTTTCAAACAATGCAGAATAGAAATCGAGTAACTCAGACGCAGAAATCTCGATGGCCAAAATTACAAAGCCAGGTTAGTTGGTCGTCGATAAGAAGTAAATCAGCTTTCCAATATATTCGGATATCAAGATCTTGAAATAATTCAAATTTTGTAACAAATTGAGACCTGAAATATTAATTTCAATAGCAAAATTCAATCTTTAAAATTGATATGAATAAAGAAAATCAATATTAAAAAAAATCAAATTAGCTTTCGAATAATATTTTTCAACAACTTTCCATAATTTTAATATCTCTTTATTAGACAAGATCAATTGAAAATCGAAGATGTATTTGGAAAGACCTTATATATAGAAATGACAAGTATTATTAACAAAAATGCATATGACTCAGTCTATAAATATCAAATTATTACTTTTATTATTGAGGTATCGCAACTTTGGGATATTGAATTGTAATTATGTAAATACAAGATATATATAATTGGTGTTTAGAAATAGAACTTTCTGGAAGATATGTAACATTTGGAATATCAAGATAGACAAAAAAATCACGCGATATTTTATCCAACAAGAGAATATATACATATAATTAAAAATATATATGTAAAAGTAAAAATTCACACAATACAAACAAATAAATATTTATAAAGCCTATACATCAGCATATTCCACTAAAATAAATCCTATAAACATATCCCACGATTTTCCTATGTTTGTATTCAAAACCCTTTTAAAATTTCATTCATGTACATATGCGCCAATTCTGAATTATTGTAATCTATTTTCGAAAATATTGTATATATCTATTTTTTAAAGTATTGTATATATCTATTTTTTATGAAATGAATTATAATTATCTATTTCTAAAGGTGAAGAGTATTCATCTATATTTGAAAGAATTGTATTTGTTCATATCTGAAAGTATTGTATATATCTTTTCAGACCGTGTATTGTATTCGCTATTATACTGGAAATATATTTTGTTTATCTATTTGTGAAAGTGTTGTACATATATTTTCAGAGAGAGATGAAGTATTGTATTTCTTATTATACTGAAAAGGTATTGTATCATTATGTTTCTAAAGCTTATGTATTTATTTATTTCTGAAGGTATATATTGTATTTGTATATTTATGAAAAGACAATACCAGGTCTATTAGTATGAAACGCGAAAATTTTCAGTGAATTCAAAAGTTCACCAATTCCATACAACAAAAGATTTTTTATTCAAAGTAATTGCCCTGATTGGCTATACACTCTGACCACCTTTCAGGCAATTTTCGAATTCCTTGTCTGAAAAATTCTATTCCTTTTGAGTCGAAACAGTCAACAAGCCATTTTCGGCGTATGTCTGAGTTCGAAAATTCCTGGTTTTTAAGGGCGTGTACTAAAGATGTAAAAAGGTGGTAGTCCGACGGTGCTAAGTCTGGTAAGTACAGCGGGTGGGGTAAGAGTTCCCAGCTCAAGTCTTTTATGGTGTTTTTGACCACCGTAACGTTTTGGGCTGGAGCGTTGTCATGCTGCAGTATCAGCTTGTTGTGCTTTTCACGCCATTCCGGTCTTTTTTTCATTCACCGCCTCTCTCAAGCTGTGCATTTGTTGTTCGTAGAGACTAGTATTGACCGTTTCGCCAGGTTTAAGGAACTCGAAATATACTACGCCGGTCTGGTCCCACCATACGCAAAGCATTGCCTTTTTTCCGAAGCAATTGGGCCTAGGCGTCTGTTTTGGAAATTGGCCAGGCAGGCCCCATGACTTTTGGCGCCTAGGATTGCTGAAGTTGATCCATTTCTCATCTGAAGTTACGATTCGGTGCAAAAATGACTTCTTTTCATGCCTGGCGAGCAGCCCTTCGCAGGTTACCAGACGCCGTTCTTGCTGCCTCTCGCTCAACTCGTGGGGGGCCCATCTGGAAAGCTTTTGGGTCATTCCGAGGCTGTTTAAACGTAGGGAAACAGCACCTTGAGACACCTGGAGCTGTTTCGCGAGTTTCTCCTGCGTTTGGGTACTGTCCTTATCCAACAAAGCTTACAGGTCAGCGTCCTCAAACTTTTGGGGCGGTTTTCCACGTGGTTCATTATCAAGTTCGAAATTGCCACTTTGGAATTTTTTATACCACCTGTAACATTGCGATTTGCTCAGAGCGTGGTCGCCGTAAACTTCCTCGAGCATTCGGTAGGCTTCAGTGGCACTTTTCTTCCAATTGAAGGCGAACAACAAAACTTCCCGCAAATGGGCACTTTTTGGCTCGGAAATCGCCATTTTCCACGGGCTCCAGAAATTTTCCACGATTTGAATTTTTCTGAAACTGCACACGTGATGATGCCACATGAGTCAAAAAAACAAAACGCCTTGAACAGCGCCACCGTCGACTCAAATAAAGTTGCACAGCGCCCTCTGGCGGACATTTTCGCGTTTCATACTAATAGACCTGGTATAATAATTTATATCCATGAGTATTGATATTTTTCGTAAGGATTTTGTATCTATCTATTTCTGAAAGTATCATTATACTTCTTAACACTTACTACACCTTGTTTGATTACCATTTTTTTGAAAAATTATCTTTTAAATATCTTTAAAATCTATTAAATTCCTTCTTCCATATTACATATTCATTTCTCTCTCTCTCTTTATTATTAATTATATATTTTGAATTAAAATAAAAGGTATTTTTTAAAATATTAAATGTATATTTTCAAAATTTGTGCAAATTATTTTGAAATTCCCTTTTCTTTCTTCAACCTTTAAAAGAAATCCTATTATTATTTGTATATATGAGCTATTTTTTTTGTTTTCTTCTTGTAAATGTTTATATGTAAATAAACATTGGTTTAAATAACAAATTTAGTATTATCCTGTGTATAAACCAATATTTTTATCTTTCACCACTTATTTTATTTTAATCTTTCAATTTTTGAATCTCTCAAAAGATAATCTTATGATAAACTAAAATGCTTTAAAAATGGATCTGTTTGTGAAAACCAAATGTGTATTCATATGTTAACATACTGTCAGATCACACCTTAAAAGCCTGTATATGTGCACCTAGGTTCAATCAAATGACAACGATTATTCATAAATTTCAGACATATATGCGGATTTCTATCCCCGTGTGTGTTAAATATAAATAAATGCAGAAATATAATGAACAATAGATGGAAATAAAACCGTTCACAAATAAAAATAAATACTATATGAGAAGATAAAAGTGTAAAATAATCAGAGAAAATCTGTTGAATAACAGAAAGTAAGATGGAACAAGCAAACGAATGAAAATACAAGAAATTGGTGTAATACAAATGAATAATTTTTGGCTGAAAATATGTAAAATATATGATAAAAAGTAATCAATTTATAAAATAGTATAGTATAAATAAAAATATAATTGTTTCAGTTCAAATAATTACTATTGCCTTCGTGTATAATTAAATATAAATAATCATTAAAACGTCTAATAAAAAAGAAACTCCAAATAATAGCATCATAATCGTGAATGAGAAAGTAGATACTAATTTATTTTGTTCAGAAGTAATGTATTTGTTTTATGAATCATAAAAAAAATAATAACAATATATAATACACACACACACACAAAAGCCTTTATTTAGGGCCTCTCGCCCTATACAGGATTCGCCAGTTCACAAGGGATAGGGAGAACACTGTGAGGCCTTTTTCCGGGATATAGTCATGTGGAATCCAAATGTCGCCATCGCTATATACCTATTCTTTGATATTTCATTAATCAGTGCCGGAAATGAAGGACAAAGTTGCCCCGTTTTATCATTTAGTTTTCGTCTTTCCTCACACAGAGCAGCACAGTCAAATAAGTAGTGCAACATCTCCGTTGTTATTCCTGATCCACAGAAAGTGCATTTCAGGTCTTCACGCCTCAATAAAATCAAATGGTGTTCTCTGAAAAAAATTGAAAGGGTTCTAAATTGTGCAATTAATCTGATGATAGGAAAAGGGAGTTCACTTAAGAAGTATTCTTCGGTGGTAAACGTTGTATATATGTCTCTATAGTGGGAATATAACTTTGATTGGGTTATTCTTGTTAAGTCGTTTTGTATTGTTTGCTCTATCGCAGTTCTTAATATTCCAGGGATAGCATTCCTTAGTGAATCAGGATCATTACAATAAGTAAGCCACGAGGATCCGTTATTATTAAGTAAATTGCCTAATTGTTTTATAAAACCGATGGGCGCACCTGTAGCACAGGATAATTGCCTCATTCTAGTTAAACATATTCGAGGCAGTCTATTTGTATCCATACTCAGCACCCTCAGCCAATATTTCAAAGTCAATTTCAGAGCTGTTATTATTAATGAGACGCGGCCTGTTTCTGGTCTTATTATGTATCCTGGTGTATATCTAGGCAAATTCAAAAACCTACGAATAAATGTATCTTGTATATGGTCTAATAAATCTTTATACTCTGTTGCCCAAATTGGAGCAGCATACATCAAAACAGCCATCACAATAGAGTCAAACAGTTTCATTGCAGAGTTTAATGAATTAATTTTTGATTTTGCCAATATTGGGGTTGTAGCATTTATTGCCGCAAGTGCTTTTCCTTTGAAAAAGTTTGCGGCTTGAGTGGTTTTAGTTGTACTGACCAGAGGGTATCCCAAGTAATTATATCTTCTTGTTACCAACAGAGGTTTACCATTCCAGTACCATCTATCTTCTCTTGAGGGTTTACCACCATTGCGAAATACCATAACCTTCGATTTGGACTCGTTCAGTGTCATATAATTCTCACCAAGATATTCTTTCAATATATTAATCTTTTTTTGGAGGTTTATCCTCGACTCCCCTATAATAGCAATATCATCTGCATACATCAGCAGGTGAACATCACCAAATTCCGGAAGGTATACACTCGTCAGATCTGAGTTGTCATACATTTTAATCAGGTCCGTCATGAATAATATAAAAAGTAATGGCGATAGTGGCTCTCCTTGTAAAACGCCCGAATGTATCTTAATATTTTCTGTAATTGATCCCCTCCATCCGACTGCCACAGTCGCCTGTTCGTAGTAATTTCTAATTGCATGTATAAATTGATAGCTCACGCCCAGATTGGTTAATTTCTTCCAGAGTAATGAGTGAGGAACTGTGTCAAATGCTTTTCTCAAATCAACAAAAAATACATATAATTTTCCTCTCTTTTTCCTCAGTGAAAGTTGTATTAGAGTGGTCAATGTGAATATCAGATCCACACACGATCGGCCCCTTCGGAAACCCGCCTGATTTTCTGGAATAACGTTTCTTCTTTCTACCCATTCATTCAGTCTTGATCTTAGTATTGTTGGAAAAAGTTTCGATAAATTACTTATCAGTGCTATAAACGATAAAGAAGAGTGAGGAGAAAAGATTTTTATTCAATTAAACTTGTGACAAGCTTTTCTCCTTACTCTTCTTTATCGTTTATACAATCTATGGAGAAAGTTTTCAAGTAATTTTATTATCAGTGCTATACCACGGTAATTTGAAGGGTTGTCTTTGTCACCGTTTTAAAGATTGGATGTATGATCGATTTAGTCCATATTGTAGGATAGTGTCCCATTATCAGAGCTCTATTGTAAAATTGTTCTAATAAACCCATGTATGAGTCTGGGAGTACTTTTATTATTTCATTGGGGATGTCATCAGGTCCACTTGCCTTGTTATTTTTCAAATCTCTGTTTGCCCTGCCTATCTCTTCAGAAGTTATCTCTGGATCAAGTATTGGATCGCTCGGCGAGATCCTCACTTCTATATTACAAATCTTCTCTTTTTCCTCAATACTCATTAATTCGCAATAAAATTCGTGCCATTCCTGTACAGTAATTTCTCCTTGAATTTTTGTTGCTCTTTTAAATAGCGCAATGGTCTTCCAAAAGGACTTTGAATCTTTTATATTTCTCAATATTTCTTGTTTTTCCTGAATATATTTCTTTCTTTTATCATCTAATAAACCGAGATATTTCTTTCTATGGAGAGCATAGCTTTCAAGGTCTTCCTTTCTGTTGGTTCTACGGTATTCCTTCAGACTTTCTTTTGTTAGCTTCTTCATCTCGTAACAGGTTTTGTCAAACCATGGTTTAGATTTTCCGGTGGCACCCTTAGTTGAGTACATTATTCCTGATGTTGACATTGCCTCGGTAATTCTTTGAGTGAAAGTATTTACGGAGCTATCGAGATTTGATATTTTTACTACTTGCAATTCCTTTAATTCCTGTTTAAATGTCTTAATTCCCTCAGCTGTCCATCTGTATCTCGTAACACCATATTCTTCTACCTTAGATTTGTTTTCATAGGTGTTTTGGACTGTTAACTTCAGGATAAGAGGAAGGTGATCTGAGTACATCTGGGTTTCTATCCTGAAGTCTGATATTTTTTCCAGTATTCCTTGTGAAACTATGCAGTAATCAATAGTTGATGAGCCTCTCTCCGAAACATATGTAAAGTCTCCCTCTCTGTCTTCTGTTGATCGTCCGTTGATTATTGTCAGCAAATTGTCCTCGAGAAAACAATATATAATACAGTCGAACTTGGATAATTCGAACCCCAAAGGACCATAAAAAAATTCGAATTATCCAAAAATTCGAATTAAAGATGTTAAATTATTTATATAGGAAATTCTAGGGACCAAGATAAATATTCGAATTAAAGAGGTTTTCGAATTAAAGAAGTTCTAATTATCCAAGTTCTACTGTACTTATAAATGACTGCGGCGTATAATTATAAAGCTATACAACCAGTTTAACCGCATAAGTTTCTTTTTATTTATGAAAAAATTATTTATAATTTCAAAGAGAAATAATTCAATATTTCTAACTTTTTGGATGACGTATGAAAAGGTTGAATATATGAAGAGTGATGGTCTATATATGAATGGATGACGTATGGAGGGTGAAAAATATGAAGAGTAATGGCGAACGGAAAAATACAGAGGGTGTTCACACTTATAGGAAACAAGTTTTATTATAAAATATTAAAAATTAATACCATATTTGAAATTTTTCAAATGTTCTATTTAAAAGCCTTTTTGTTTATTTACAGAACGGCACCTGATTTTTTCCACGATAGCAGACACTTTCTGATCATGGTCATACTCAAAAGATCCCATTCTTCTTTTACCACTTTCCAGAGACCTTCAATTGTCCTAGGGTGTCTCTTTCCAAGTGCTCTTTTAAGGCATCCAAAAATGCAAAAATCCATCGGGGCTAAATCAGGAGATTTTACAGGGGTTCTTTTCTTCGGAATAGTGTTTATTCCTGTTATTTGCCTTAGAACTTCCAAATAAGCTTGGGTTAAAGATGAGGTATGACTTGTGGCGTTATCATGGTGAAACCAGACTTTGTTGCTCTGTTTTCCATAGATAGAGGGAATATAATTTAAAAATATAGGTTATAAAATGTTGTTTTGATAGTACTCCGAGTTTATTTTGGCATTTCTTTCAACTTTTCTCATTTTTAATTTTCCTTCATATGATATACCGCATGCCACCATAAATCCTTTGGGGTAACTTTCGGCACATTCCTTCAACCAAATTGGCCTAGATTTTTCCACCTTTTTTTGATAGTATATAGCTCTTTTTCTGTCGCAATCGGTTAAATATACCCATGCTTTGTCATATGTAACAATAAATTTCCATCTATCAGCAGCCAAGAAATTTTCATAAAAATATCTGCTGATAGTGTCTCGCTGACGAATATGGCTCTGAAACAATTTGTGAACCGCCTGTTATATTTGTAGCTTATAGGCCTAAATCTTTATTTATTATTTTATTTATTGTTGACACTGATGTTCCTATTAATTTGGCTATATCTCTTTGTGGCATAGGATTTTCTTTTGTAATATATTTTTTTCACTTTTTTGACAGTTGCAAGAGTTCTCACAGATATAGGGTGATAATCTTTTGTCCATTTCTCCGTAGGTGCTTTGAATAAAAACTTGATTTTTTTGTCGTGAATAATATTATGAATACCTTTTTTAGAAATGTTGATATCATCTTGTTTGCATATTTTAATTATGTCCAAATAGGTAAGATTATTTCTGGAAAGTGGTAAAGGAAAAATGGGATCTTTTGAGTATGACCATGATCAGAAAGTGTCTGCTATCGTGGAAAATCAGGTGCCGTTCTGTAAATAAACAAAAAGGCTTTCAAATAGAACATTTGAAAAATTTCAAATATGGTGTTAATTTTTAATATTTTATAATAAAACTTGTTTCCTATAAGTGTGAACACCCTCTGTAAAAGTGTCCAGGAGCGGGAATCGAACCCACAACCTTCTGCTTACCGGGCAGGTGCCATGTCCACTAGGCTATCCTGGACGTATTTCTCCGTTCGTAACTAATATTTAAACTGACTAATAATACTTATAAATGACTGCGGCGTAAGGTTGTGGGTTCGATTCCCGCTCCTGGACACTTTTATTTTTCCGTTCGCCATTACTCTTCATATTTTTCACCCTCCATACGTCATCCATTCATATATAGACCATCACTCTTCATATATTCAACCTTTTCATACGTCATCCAAAAAGTTAGAAATATTAAATTATTTCTCTTTGAAATTATAAATGATTTTCATAAATAAAAAGAAACTTATGCGGTTAAACTGGTTGTATAGCTTTATAATAACAATATATATTTATAGAAAACATTTTAGGCAAATAATTGATTCAAAAATATTTTATAAGAAGGCTTACATTAAAAAGGTGCGCTAAACATAATAAATTAACATTTCAGCTGCCACTATAAAGTACCACTATGAATGTTATTTAACTTTCACATGGTATTTCAATATATAAGGAATTTCTCTACAGACTCATTTTAGTTTAGTTTAGATTTTTAATTGTTGGCTATATATTTATAGAGAGAGAGATTTTAAAGAGTTATTTTTCACACAAACCCTTTTCCCCTTTAAATTCAATAAATGCATCTTCTTAAAGAGAAGTTTTTATATTTGAACTAAGAACACTCTTCTAGTAAGGTATATCAATTAAGAAAGGTTCAGAAGATGAGTTTCTTTTATTGTAAAAATGCTACGAGCTTTCGGGCAAAAGCCCTTCGACAGTATAGTTAAATTTTTGCCTGTCGAAGGGCTTTTGCCCGAAAGCTCGTAGCATTTTTACAATAAAAGAAACTCATCTTCTGAACCTTTCTTAATTGATAAGAACACTCTTTTGAGTCATGAGTCAATGGAAATTTTGTATGATGGTTCCAAATTGCACCAAATACATAATTTTAAAGGGAGAGGTGTTTTTTTTTAGAACATATATATGATATAATATTCTCTTCAAGGCCTGTACTTGTGGTATCAGTTTTATTTGATGTCTGAATAATTGTAATAGATCAAATGACAATAAATAGATTGGCTCTTTTGGCAATTGAAATATTGTAACAAATTATTTTATACAAAGCAATGTATAGCGCGCCATCTATATATAACGAATGAAGACATTAAGAGACGCGAATGTTTCTTTTCACAAATAAATTTTGTACCGTCCTTAATGCAATAAAATTTATTTTATGAATATATTATTCCCACTTCTTGATATTGTAATGATTCCATATTACAGATTTTATTCTTGGAGAAAAAAGTGCAGCATATATGTAAATATGTATTAATTTTCTGATAGAAAATTAATTATGTAAAAGTGATTGGATATATATAGAGTGTAAGAGGAGAGTGAAAGGATCCCATTTTATAGAAATAAATATTTATACCGTGTGGTGTTCGTCAACTGCTATTTTGTTAGGTAGAGAACACGACAACATGGCGCAGCCGGCAGGATATTCTCTTAGAAGCGGAGCCAAGATAGCACTGAAGGAGGAACTTGGAATTGTGGACGGAGGAAAAAGTGACAGCAAAGATCAAACAGAAACTGATTCAAGTAAAGAAAATCTACTTAAGGATGAGAAGCCAGACATAGCTCCTGGGAGTTCTCAACTCGAGCCCAACGTCGCTGCACTCGTTACTGTACTAAATAACCAACAGCGGTTGCTTAATAAACTTGTAGAGGTGCATCTGGCCACGGGACAGGAGAGGATGGCTAAAATGGAAATTGAAAGGTTTAATGGAAAGAATGTTGATCCGCTGATTTGAATTATCCAAAGTTATGAAATTATCTGCCAGAATAATAACTGGAAATCTTCTCAAACTAAAGTAAATGGAATGCGTGCATTGTTAGAGGATACTGCCTTGCTTTGGTATGACTGCCAAGATAAAAAAAAGTAGCAGATGGAGATTGGGAGGAATGGAAGAATGATTTCATTGAGGCGTTTCGCGAGGATCCCATCTCCACTTTTGATAAAGCTGTTAAATGGCAATATCGCAGTGGCTCCTATGTGGACTATTTTTATAAAAAAACTGAGGCTACTTCAGCTGGGCTTGCCGGGAGCTTCAGAGAGAATCTTGATAACTGGCATCTTGCACGGCCTACCAGAAGAAATGCAACAACGTTTGGCTGTGATCCCATTCTCCACCACTATGGAATTAAGAAAGGTTCTTGAGAGATGTAGGCCTTCCATTCGCCCATTAGAAAAGCACACTTCCAAAAAACTAGAAAATGAGGGTTGGCCTTTCCCTCCGTCAGAAAGGGTATTGTACTTTTCCTATTTTTCCCCTAACTCAATGTTTCCGGTTAATGTTAATGGAGTAAAATTAAATGCATTTTTGGATCCTGGCTCATCTATTGATTTGATTCGAAAAAAACACTCAAGAAAAGTATGGCTGGAAAAGTTATCCGGGAAAGACAAAATTAACAACCATAAATCGTAATAGCATTTTTGCATCTGAATGTATTGAACTTGAGCTTGAAGCAGATAATCGTAGAATCGAGGTAACTGCAGTAATTCTTGAAGAAATGCCTTTCGAGATTCTGCTAGGAAAGCCAACCATGAAAATTTTAAAAATCCAATGGGATTTTCATTCTGAAAACAACAAATGTTTGGCCTTGAATGCTAATGAATATGCATTAACGATTAATGATGTTCAGGAAAACTTCCCAAGTCTTTGTGAATTTACTCGGATTAGGGTCCCAAAATTTGAGGTGGACTTTTTTTTGAAACCTTATTGCAATGTTATTCGGTCTAAACCATATTCAACGTCTGAATACAAAAGAAAATGGATATCTAATAAAATTAAAGAAATGCTTGACCGGGGAATCATTGTTCCATCTACCTCAGAGTTTGCATCACCATGCGTACTTGTTCCAAAAAAAGGATTCCTCCTTTAGACTCTGTCAGGACTATCGAAGGCTCAATCGGGAAACTCATTTGGATCCTTTTCCCTTTCCCAGCATTGATAGGATTATAGACCGATTTGGGGGTTGCCATTATTTTACAAAAATTGATTTACGAGACGGATTTTGGCAAATAGGACTAACTAAAGAATCCAGAAAATTTTCTGCGTTTGTAACACAAGAAGGTCTGTACGAATTCACAAGGTTACCGTTTGCTTGGAAAAATTCTCCTCCCAAATTCCAACGCATAATGACTGAAATATTGGGGGATCTGCTAGATCAAAGAGTAGTTGTCTATATTGATGACATCTGTTGTGGTGCACCCACTAAAGAAGCATGTGCAGCCCTATCCTACAAGATTCTCACTAGACTGGCCAAATTTGATATGACCATTAACCTGGAGAAATGTCAGTTTTGCGTTCCTCAAGTGGAGTTACTAGGAAGAATAATAAACGGCGATTTCAAACATATGAGGGATCAGGTGATTGAAAAGGTGAAGAATATGAGGAGGCCTTACAATTTGAAATCCCTACAATGTTTCACTGGCTTAACTGGGCATTTCAGGCCGTATATACCGAATTATGCTATGATAATAAGACCATTGGATGCCTTGAAAAGAAAAGACTCCATTTTTACATGGACAAAAGAATGTGAGGAGTCTTATTTGAAATTACTTACCCTGATTACACCCAACCCGATTTTAAGGATTCCCGATTGTTCCCTTCAATACGAGCTGTCTACCGACGCTTCTTACTATGGAACGGGAGCAGTATTATACCAACGAGATATTACCGAAAAGAAAAACCGACAATTACGAATAATAAGTTATTATTAATATACGTTTACAAGAGCGGAACAGAATTATTCTGTTACCGAAAAGGAATGTCTTGCTGTGTTGAAAGCAGTTAAACATTTCCGCGCATATTTGGAATGTAAACCTTTTACAGTCCACACCGATCACCGCGCGTTGACTCAGCTGCTTTCCTGCGGAAATCTCAGAGACAGACTTGCCAGATGGCAACTGTTCCTTAGTTCATTTGAAATGAATATTAATCACCGATCCGGAAAGGAATTACAAGATGCCGACGCTTTGTCGAGATTGGCCATTGATTCTCCCACAGATCCAAATGGATCCATATTATGGACGAATCACCGTACCATTGATCTGAAGCTCGGAGATAACAACAAGTACTTGGTTCCTCCCGAGGATAGAGATTCTATCTTGCACTTATATCACGATGATCCTCTCTCAGGTGGCCACTCTGGGTTTTTGAGAACCTATCATAAATTAAGGCAGCGATTCTACTGGTATAAGATGAAAAATGATATACGCGGTTACATAGCCTCTCGCCCTGTTTGTCAACAGGTCAAGTTTAAATACAAGTACAGACCAAATCATATGAGCTTGCCGCCACAATCACAGGAGCCTTTCCATACTGTGCATTTAGATTATGCCGAAGCTCCAACTAAGGGAGATGCTAGATCAACCTTTTTAATAGTAATAGATGAAGCAACATGATTAGCCCAGGCTAAAGCTATAAAATAAGATGGGCGATCATTGATAAATTATTTCGAACAACATGAAAATCTTAAGAAAGTGCGCACTATAATTACAGATCAAGGAAAGTCCTTTGTTCACGGAAAATTCCCGGAATTGGCAAAATCTAAGAACATAAGACTGATCACGACAACTCCCTATCATCCAGCTGGAAATGGTCTGGCGGAAAGAACCATAAGAGAAATAAAGACCTTTCTCGCCTGTTACCCTCATTTCAAAGGAGGATGGAAGTCCTGTCTAGAGGGAGCAATTTGGTATCATAACCGCTCCTACAATTCTTATCTGGGTTGCTCGTCTATATTTAAATATACAAAGCAATCTCCACGCTTACCTGCTGATGATGAGCTTGGTATAAGTTGCCAACTTGAAGAAAAGGAGAGAGACAAAGAACGACAACACCAATATCGACAAAAAATAAAATTTTACCATAATAGAAAACAAAGATTATCACCCCCTCAGCTAAAAGTTGGAGATTATGTGCTGGTACGTCATCAAAGGAAAGGAAAAGAATGGCACCAGACTGGACCACATGAAGTCTGTCATGTAACTGAAATGGACGGTCTGGTTAAGTACATAGCATACCATTTCAATAATCGTCAGACCAGAACCGCTCACATATCCAATGTCCAGCCTTTCAACATCCGGACAAAGGGAACCACCGTGAAAATAAAATCATCTCAGGAGTGATGATGGGTCTTCGGTGGCGGGTGCTGTAATGATTCCATATGCAGATTTTATTCTTGGAGAAAAAAGTGCAGCATATATGTAAATATGTATTAATTTTCTGATAGAAAATTAATTATAAAACGAAAATTGTATTTTAAAAATTAATTATGTAAAAATGATTGGATATATATAGTGTAAGAGGAGAGTGAAAGGATCCCATTTTATAGAAATAAGTATTTTATACCGTGTGGTGTTCGTCAACTGCTTTTTTGTTAGGTAGAGAACACGACAGATATATTTATATTTCTAAACAGCAATATCAGGTATTTTAAAGGTTTTATTTGTCTTTAGACTAAAAAAATCGTAGTATAATTTTTAATTATTTCCCCCAATTTCTACGAGTATTGATTTTCTAATTTTGTTATTTAGTTTGAAGTAAAACTGTGGAAAATCTTAGAGCTGGCTTTATATCTATAGACCCGTTCATAGATCGGATAATAAAGAATCAGTATATAAATGCTAGCAGAAGGAACTAACTTTGCCAAGCTTATCCCCGGTGAAAGTTTGTCAAACGAATATTGATTTATCAAATCTTCTTATTTATGTCTGTAATATCCTCAGTCTAATTAGTATTCGTGATTTTAATAATAAACTTAGGACAGCAGTAACACAGTACCAGTATAGTAGTTTCTAATTTACTCTTTCCAGAAATAATTAATAGCTTTTATCACATAAGGTAACCTAGTTGTTCTATGTGGTGTAGTGTGTTGTGGAATTCTGGATTCTGGAATACTCCCATGTTCCTACTGCGGTGAAACTCCAGTAAAAGAGAAGATGCTAGAATCTAAATATACTCCGAGACCAAGGAGGCTGTGGTTTCCTTTAATACTCCGCACGTCCAGCCCACAAGTGAGTAATGTTCATCCATAACTAGCTGGGACAATTGGGATGGACAATGTGGGTACCAAGTTATTTTGAACTGCGATAAATCTTCTAAGATATAGTTTCCCTTATTAGAATGGATCTGGTCGCAGCCAGGATATGCTTAGGTGGATTTTATCAAATGTTTAATCGACTGATCATTTAAAGAAATCTATATTCTTAATAGTGCCAAAATATTTTGAAATCAAATTCATATGAAGTTCTCTACTTATATAAAACAATAAATAAATAGATTTAGGTTTCATCTCATTTTTGATAGAAATAGTGTTCAATAAAAAAATCAATATATTACAACAAATTTTCCTTTATATTTCGGCCATATAAATAAAACTTTGCAAAATAAACCTCTCTTTGGAACTTTCTGAAGATTTATTGAATCCCTTGTGAACATCGTGGAATCCCAAGACCAACTAGCCAATAGGCTGGAACCATTATCTCGGTCACTTCTTGCTTCCATTCCTCGCTTTTTATACAGGTCCATTACATATATAATATGCTAAGGCCCGTGGTAGAATCTTCAATCTAGGCCTGTGAAATGCTACATTCAGCAGGATAATGCACGTGCGCATGATGCTGCCATTGTACACAGCTTCATACTTACAGAAATTTGTGGCTGCTGCCCTGGCAAGCACGTTCTCCTGAATTTCATCATAGAAAGGGTCTGGTCAATGGTTACTGAGCGACTGTCTCAACACCACACCCCAGTTACTACTGTCAATGAACTGTGGTATTATGTTGGGGCTGTATGGGATGTTTCTCCATGTACATGCTATCTATTCTCTGTTTGACTCATTGCCGTTGTGTAAAGGTGCTGTTGTTGCCGCCAAAATAGTTCTTCTGGAAAACTATTTATTTGTTTGCATATCTTCAAATTTCTTGTAATTTAAATATTTGTTAATCCAAAAATATTGATTTTCCAATAAATATTTATTTTTATTTGCATTACATCCTTAGGTAGCATTTTTCATTTCAATTTGTATATGTTCAATTAACGTCATATTTCTCTGAAATTACTTTATTAAGGTAAATAACGCTATGAATATAATGGTGCTATTTTAGAAGTACGAAAAGAAAGAGAGATAATAGATTTCAAAATTTTCCATGGAAAACTATTTCTTACTATTCGCGGCAAACATATTCACTCGGAGCGTACCAGGACATTGCTTTACAAATTGGGCTAGAATTATATATAGGGATTTTATCCTCTGCAAAAATTATAATTCCATAACCTCTGATACTATAAAAAATGAAGGCAATAGATTTTTAATTATGCAAAATGCGCTTTCATTAGAAATTAATTCACACAATCCTATGACCCTTTATTAGATGTGTATTGAGTGAATTTTATCTATAAATGCCCCTTCTAGTAACTCGGTTTTTTCAGGTTGGCTGTCCTGACCTTTCCCTCCAAAGTGAAAATACAGCTTCGGAAGAGAGGAAGCTTTTTAACTGCGGTAATACAGAACTTATCTTTTATTATTCCAACTTCCCTAATGGTGTACTTTAAATTTAGGATTCAGAAAGGATTATCACAATTTACAGAAATGGGTTTAGTCACGTATTCCTTACTAATAATAAAAATCCCGAAGATATCTAAACCAAGTCAGAAGTACTTCAAATTACCAAAGGTTTTCTCTTCTTTTGGAGCTTTTTATAATTTTACATTTTAGAAAAGGATTTTTGAAAGGATTCAATTTCCTCCATTATATGAATGAATAGAAAGAATTATGAAAACAAGGCAAGGTTTTGAACATTTCAAATACTTTAGGGATTACATTATCTTAAAATCCACACCATCATTCACAAGGATGTGAAGTTGTAAAATATCCTTTTGAATTTGATGGTCACATAACACTGGTATTATATAGCTTGTGTAAGTTGAACATAAAACCAAGGCAAAATCCAATATGTTGTGATGGCCCTTTGTCTTATATGGCCCCAAATATCGTTCTGAAGAAGCCTTATTATTTTGGCGCCATTTGGTGGACCTTGTGCGCTACGCTTCAGGTTACACCTCTACTTTTCATAGTGAGGGAAAAGGTACAAAAATACCAAATACTCTGTGCAGCAGTATTTTCATGACTGTGGAAATGTGTTGCAAATATTATCAAGTTCAAAGAGCCCAATTTAGCGCTTGAACTGCTATCAATGGATAATGTTGGAATCCCATGTGATGACCAGGAAGGGAGAGCAAGGGGAGTCAGTAGGATAGGATGCTTAGAAACTCTCCTTTTTGAGGGTGTGGTCTCCACTCTGGAGCGGCGTGGGTGGGAGCCCTCCAGGAGGGGGGTGGGGCTGTATGCCACCTCTCTCGCGAATCCCTTCCTGTACAGATAGAGCCTGAAGCCTCTTCAGTAAATTTCTTTGCTGATAATTCGTACATAATTACGATTCCACGGTCCTTAAAGAGAAAGTTAGCCCCATAGCCTCAGAGGACTAGTCTGTGGCCTCCCCCTTGAACCCATAGATCCTTTGGCCTGGTTTATGATCTTTCCCTGGGACCTATTGATTCGGTGGTCTGGGATGTGTGCTGACTCTAAGCTGGCCATGATTTCCATCAACAGCATGCCAACTGCTTGTTCTACTTTATCTTGTGGTATCCTAACATTTACGATGGGACTCTGAATAAATATAACTAATGAAGTACTGAACAAATTTGAGTGTTAAACCTTTTTTGTTGAATTAATTCTATCCCTATATAATTAAACTAATTTTAGAGGTTCCAATTAAAACAGAGTGGCCAGTAAGTCCTGAACCCTTTTATTTTTTATTAAAAATTGAAAGGCAAACTAGATAAAAATAGTTTTGGTTTTTATTCTAGTTTGCCTTTTTATTTTTAATTTTAAAAAGGTTTTCAGGGCTTTTGGTCCAACCTGTATATTACATTTCAATATAAATTAATATTACGATGCACTAGCGCGCCATCTGTTATCAAATTATAAAACTATTTTAGAGGCGTAATATTATTTTTAAAATAAAACAATTTCTACTGTCCTTACTGTAGAAATTGTTTTATTTTAAAAAGAATATTACGCCTCTAAAAGAGTTTTATAATTTGATAAATTAATATCTTCAACCTTTTTATATTTTTCCAGCGTTTCCAACCACTTTCATATTTTACCCCTCTTTCCAGATATTTTAAATTTTGTTCATTAATTTTGAAAACATTTTTTTATTATTCATTGAGTATGGAGTACACGCTCCACGCTCTTTAAAATATCAGTCCACTCAGAATTTAAATACAAAGTAAACACAATTGCAAATATTTAATTAAAAAGGCATATATTAGATCAAAATGTATGCCTTTTAAATTAAATATTTGTTTATGGATTGCTCTATTTTCAAAACAATAGCAAATATATTTACATAAAAAGAGCATTCCTCGATTTGTTAAAGAAAAAACATGTTTTTTTCTTTAACAAATCTAGGTATGCTTTTTTTATATAAATATATAAAATTTTGATCGCTTTTTGACACGAAATAGCAAATAGAGTTTTCCTGAAGAGGGCAAGTGGCTGAAATGTTGAAAATAAAATATAAAAAGGTTGAAGATATTCATTTATGATTTTAATTATATTACTCAGCTACATAAATAGATTCTCTATAATATACATATTGGTGACAATTCCTTAACCTTTGTGTGTGTGAATTTTGTGAACCGTGTAATTCTTAAGTTGTCTGTCCTAATTTCTACGTTACATTTTGGTGGTAGATGCTGGGTAGAGTAGGGAAAACAAACTGAAGATCGCAGAGAAAACATTGAGGCCATGGGGTCTATGATCTACATTTTCTGAGACTGGCTCCAGAATTTCACCACCAACTCAAAGCCAAGAGTTCCCTCCAAGACGACCATATCCCTATAAGCAAAACAACAAAGCCGCTCTTCACGCCGTGAGAAAAAGACGCAAATTTACTCTTGACAGACGTCCAAGACATATGCCTCACTTCAAGGAGAGGTGTACAGCATCGTTGATCTGAAAAACCTGGTACTCCTACTTGTCAATTATTTCTACAAGTCTGCAAGATGACAACAAGCTCGTCCGGTAACCAGACCTGCTGGCTTCCTTGCGCGGTCTCAAGTCTGGTGTTGGAGCCTTCCCATAAATTGTTCCTGTCATAGGACGTTCAACGCGTGCTGCGCTCCTGGAGCCTCTGCTAGCGTCTAATACAGGTCACCAAATACCGGGCGGTGCACGAGGTAAAAAACGTCGTCCTGCGAATTTCAACAACGACCCACACACACATCCACAGCCAGTTCGCGGGTTCAGCTTCTCCTACAAATATATTCTTCAAAGCTGAGGGGCATGCTGGAATATTCCCTTCATTTGTGTCCCCTCCGTTCCTTTTCCTGGGCCTACCTACGACTCAATTACTTTTCGAGGAACTACATGCCACGACATCCTGAACAATCTGCCTCGAGGTGTGCCAACTATGCGACAGATCGCTGATAAACAGCTTATGGAGTTGCCGCTACTTTTAACCATTCCAAGATGCTTTCGTCCCACAAGGTGTTTCGGGGGATCATCTGGCCGTTCTCATCGGTTTCGACTTCAAAAGAAGATCACTTAATCCGCCTCTTGTAATGTTAAGATTTTAACCAATCTATCTCCCTGTATCTATATTATCTATTTTTTAACTTATGTATCTATTATGCACCTATTATTTTACTTATCTATGTTATTCTGTGGAATAAAATTATAATAAAAACATTTTTTTTTAATTCTTGTTTTGGTAGCAACTTATTTTATATTAGATATCACACAATTAATATTCATATTTAAAAACTATTTCTTTAAAAATGTTTTTTCAATAAAATGGATATATTTATTAATGTCTTCTTTGAACCCTTCTAAATATTAGTTTAACTTTATAGAGATAGAATTAATTCAATAACGCTTATTAAAATGTGAATTTATTATCATTATTATTTCAATTTCATTTAATCCCCAATACACTCTTGATATTGGGGTATGCTATTCCTTTTTGGCCTAGAGCTCCAATATAACCATGATATTGGAGTTTTTTATTCCTTTTTGGTCCAGGTCTCCAATTTAACCATGATATTGGAGTTTGTTATTCCTCTTTGGTCCAGATCTCCAAAATACTCTTTATTTGAGTTTGTTACCCTTTTTGGTCCAGATCTCCAATATACTCTTTTTTGAGTTGTTATCCCTTTTTGATCCAGATCTCCAATACACTCTTGATATTGGGGCTTGTTATTCCTTTTTGGTCCAGGTCTCCAATATTACCATGATATTGGAGTTTGTTATTCCTCTTTGGTCCAGATCTCCAATAAACTCGTGATATTGGGGTTTGTTATTCCTCTTTGGTCCAGATCTCCAATAAACTCGTGATATTGGGGTTTGTTATTCCTTTTTGGTCCAGATCTCCAATAAACTCGTGATATTGGGGTTAGTTATTCTTTTTTGATCTAGATCTCCAATAAACTCTTGATGTTGGTGTTTGTTATTCCTTTTTGGTCCAGATATCCAATATATTATTAATATTGGGGTTTGTTTTTCCTTTTCGATCTATATCCCCAATATACTCTTGATATTGGAGTTTGTTATTTCTTTTTGGTCCAGATATCCAATATACTCTTGATATTGGAGTTTGTTATTCCTTTTTGGTCTATATCTCCAATATACTCTTGATATTGGAGTTTGTTATTCCTTTTTGGTCCAGATATCCAATATACTCTTGATATTGAAGGTTGTTGTTCTTTTTTGGTCTATATCTCCAATATACTCTTGATGTTGGTGTTTGTTATTCCCTTTTGGTCCAGAAATCCAATATACTCTTGATATTGGAGTTTCTTATTCCTTATTTTCTCTCTAGATCTCCAATATACTCTTGATAATGGAGTTTGTTATTCCTTTTCGTTCTAGATCTCCAATATACTCTTGATATTGGAGTTTGTTATTCCTTTTTGTTCTAGATCTCCAATATACTTCTGATATTGGAGTTTGTTTTTCCTTTTTGATAAGCTAAAAACTTTCTTTTTTTTCAGAATATATTTCTGAATTTCTTCTTTTTCAAACTCCAAATGTTTTTAAGTTACTCTCTCGCTTTCTTTCTTGCTCGGTCTTCTATCCATTTGTGTCTCTAATAATGATGATAAATTTACATTTTCTAGAGACTGTGAGTAATTTCAAATTTTATTTTTTTAATTACATTTGTTCAGTACTAAATCTCTTTTCAATGATTCAGAGTCTCAAGAACCAATGTAGGGTATACCTCGAGATAAGGTAGAGCTGGCATTTGGCATGTTGTTGTTTCAATGGCTGGCTGAAGGGTTGGTCACTGACTGCGCTACTGGATCGCGGGGCTCGGGTTAGGTCATAGGCTGGGTCATTGGGTCTATGTGGTTCAGGGGATGGCCACAGACTGGTCCACTGGATGGGGCTATGGGGCTGACTTGGATTGATGATTCCATCCTTCAGAATAAAATACCTTTTTAACTCTAGAAATATAATTGAACCACTATTTATTGACACGCATTTACCGGGAATAATGTCTCTTGTTTAGACCTTGGTGAATATTATATTATTTTGCTAAAAATATATTTATGTAATTGCTAAAATCCTTCACTAACCAATTGTATAAAATACAATTCTTCAAGATAATAAAGAACCTTGTTGGAAATAATAACCTAGATATGATCTCATTATACTGTTAAAGAATTTTTATGTAAAATTAGATATCATTATTTTTACAGATTGTCAACTGTTAATCTACTAAAATTACATTTTCTAAGTTTAAATCCAATGAGAGAGAACGGAAAGGTTATTTTTATTTAAAAATCAAATTATATTTAATGTCATCTACTATGAATTTATTTATTTATGATAGTGTACATTTAAAGTAAGGAAGAGTTAAATTGAGGAGTTAATATATAAATTATACAAAGATCATCTGTAATGAGGTGGTTTCAATTTGTCCTCTATAGTTGACCTGTACCAAAATCATCTTCTATCAGAGTTGTTTTTCAGTTGAAATTATAATTACAATAATTCCAGAATCATCTGTTATTTGAGATTGTTGTCTAATGTTAATTTATAGTTGAATTATACCAAGATCATCTGATTTGAGGTGGTCGCCATGTTAAAATTTATATTTGAATTATATAAAAATCATCTGCTTCGAGATGGTTGCTTAATGGTAATTTACAGTTTATTTATACTAAGATCATCTGCTATGAGGTGGTCATCTTAGTCATATTTTATATTTGAAATACTTCAGAATCATCAGAGGAACTGTTCCTATGTTCAATTGAACATGTGATCCATAACGAGTGATCTCTTCAACAAAATTGCTTCATGGTATCAACAGAGATTTACTCATGATAACCTTTTATAAATAGAATTCAATCAATTATATTTGTATTTTCATGATAATAGTTTTATATTATATTGTTTGAATAATATTTAATAAAAAAGAAAATTCACAGTTTCGAAATATCTTTTATTAACATCAAAGCTAACTGATTTATTCAGGTAAAGAAGTTTAAATAATTTATTAACTTTATAAATATTTATTTCTATGATATTTCAACAAAAACAACTCTAAGCTCTTATATTTCTACACCTGTAAGTTTTTTCCCCTCACGCCATTACATTCAACTAATATTTTTTCTGTGTGTTTTATAGAAGTTTTAGCCAGTCTGCTTCAAATTATATATTGCTTCACTTCAATCCTTCAAAATATAAAATAAATCGATTTCGAAATCAATAAATAATTTTCAAACTCACCCATGCTGTGTAACTGGTTATTATAATATCCATTCATCAGTTGAAGAAATAACTTAAAACATATTGATGACACCCCATCTTACTATAATACTCACAATACAGATTGTATATTTTAAAACATTTGAAAGATTTGATAACAGGAAAAGTAGCCTTTTACACATATTTTTTAGATCAATTTATTTTATTTTTTTTCCAAATCGGTTTAGAATACATCAAAGAACCCTTTACCAGATGACCCACTACCAGATTGTTTATTTCTTAAGATTTCATACTTGCCTTATAAATATGAAAAAAAATCTAAGTCTGCTCTGTAATGACAATGGCCTTAACATCAAACCATGGGCTCCAGATGCGGAGATTTGAAATTGACAAAGCTGTTGTGGTGTCGTTTTGTCAAGAGTCATATCTGCTAGTTTGAAGAGACAGACAATATATATCACAATTTTTGTTTCAATTCCAATAGGTGATATAGCTAGTTAAATTTTATAAAAATATCATCTTGACAAATTTGTTATCAATATATGAAATTTTTAAAATTTCCAAATTAAATTGAGATGTGTAATGTAAAATATGCTAAAGAAAAAAATGGCCATGGTAATTATTTATCAAGCGTTTTCAATGACAGCATGTTATTGCAATCACTGACATGGAATTATGAACTTTGTATTTGACCATGGACCATGTGACCAAAGGGGAAATCTCGTTTCAACAATGTATTCTACATATAGAGATTTTACATTGTATTCCTTCCAGAAAATTGGCAAAAAAATTCATCTTCTCAAACATTTTTGTAAGATTCAAAGACTTTCATAACTCCTTTTTATGTTATGAAATTGATGCTTTCTCTGTACTTATTAGCGTCCTAGCCGAAGCCATGGTATACAGGTTGGAATTTTCTCTGAATTTCCCAAAAGTGATGTTTGGCTCATTATTTATCACCACCATTATGTTTTATAGTGAAGAAAACTAAATGAATTGTGTCAATGAATATTTAAAGGGAGAGCTTTATATTGTGGTAACATATTAATATTATAAAATACACATTCATAAACAAACTTAAGGAAGTTGTACCTTTTATCATATATATCGGGATTAAAGCTTTAACTCTGAAGGATATTTGATACAGGGTGATTTTTATTGAAGACACACGAAATAAACAAATGTGTACAAAATATTCTACAGAGATTTTCACCAATTTATCAAGGAACTCTTTGAGTCTAAAGCCTTCATTTAGAAGAACAAATGTTTCCTTGCTGCCAATAGTCCATGTGTATCCGTCTAAAGTACGACCTCAGGTTTAAGAGAAACCACCTTGAAGTAGGGCCGCAGAGCCGTTAAGACGTCTTCATCACTTATAGAAATTGGGATGTACCTATTCGCTGACTTCTCCGCTCATTTCCTATAAAGAAAGGGCTCCAGAAGGATGGTCCATATGGTGAGGCTCTCTTCAACTAGGCGCTATGCCAGAATTAGCCGAATAGCCCAAACAGAAGCTGATATTATATCTTCATTATTTGTAATACCGATGATTTTCCAAATATTTCCCCCAGTGCCTTGATGTAGTCCATTTAAGAAAGATAGAGCCTCCACTTCACAAAGCAGAACTGGTCAAAGATGGCTACAGCTGACCTGGACTTACTCAGGGCCTGCTACTGTTTTCTGTATTGCGAAAAATTAAAAAAACTTGGTAAACAACATATTGAATATCACCTCAATTTAGCGTCTTCTATGGCTGAAAAAATATAAAAAATATCCCGCTATCTAGATATATTTAATAAATATTTCTACAGCCCTTAAAGTGATATAAAATGTATACTATGATTTTGTGAAAAGAAATTCCTCGCTGCATAAAATCTCAAATTAAGATATATATTTCTACACACACAGTCTTTCAAAACACCAATTTACTTCATTACATAAGCAATGCTGAGTATATATTGTCACAGTAATGAAGGTGACGAGTCGTTTGGGTAAAATAAAATAATAATTTATTAGATGACTTTAAATAGGTATTAAGTTTGAGGGATAAAAAGAAATAGAGGTAAACTAAGTTAAATGGATAAAAATAATGGTAAATTAAGGAAGTAATGTCAGAGACCCAAACGGCTGGCGTTCGGCTACCCCCTCAAGATGGCTACTATTGTTTACAAACTTGCCGCCTAGCGCGCCCGTCATCTATCGGAGCTTAGGTACATAACACTTGCCGAGCTGACAGCGCGCGCCACCTATCGGGGCTTAGGTACATAACATTCGCCAAGCTGCCGATGTATTATTTACAGTTACAAGCTATGTACATTTTTGGTTATGACAATATATATACAATAGTGAAGCGGTCTGAGGATTAAAATGGCGAAACTGCCGGGAGTGATCACCACTGATGAGCCATGCCCTTCTTCTCTCAATTTTTATTTTAGGAAGTATATAAAAGCTGTATATAAAAACTTTTAATTATTTATATTTAAAATCAACACATATAAAACTTCAAAAATATTTACAAATTCAATTATTTTCTGTTATTTTGTTACAATTTCCTTATGAATATTAGAAAGTTTATTTTGAAGAACGTTCTCACGACTTCCTATTGTATTCAGCTGAAAGCATTTTAGGGTGTAATATCATAGCGGTAAACAATTAGAGCTCTTAAAGGAACAAATCAATGGATATTTTCAAACAATGCAGACGACCTATCGACCAACTCATCAGCCGATTTCTCGATGGCCAAAATTACAAAGCCAGGTTAGTTGGTCGCTGATAAAAAGTGAATCATCTTTCCAAAATATATTTGGATATCAAGACCTTGAAATAATGCAAATTTCACAGCCAAAAAGGACTTGAAATTTTAATAGCAATAGAAAAATTCAATCTTAAATATTCATATAAATCTAGGCAAAATAATATTCGAAGAATACAATTGAAGCCTTCAAATAATATTCTTCAACAACTTTTAGTAATTTTAAAACCTCTTAGCAAACCCAGATCAATTGAAAACGGAGAATATTTTTGGAAGAATCCAATGTAGAAATGGACTTTTTGATTTATCAAAAATATTAATAACGTCAACTTATAAATATCAAATTATAAGTTTTATTATGGAAATATCACAACTTTGGGATATTAGTTTGTAATTGTGTAAATACAAAATTGTTTTATTTTAAAAAGAATATTACGCCTCTAAAATAGTTTTATAATTTGATATACAAAAATATGTATATATTTTTATTTGGTTTTCATAAAAGGTTCTGGAATAATTGTAAACAATTGGAGTATCGAGAGAGACAAAATACGACACAATATTGTTCACAACAAGATAATATAATAATATATTGTAAAGTAAATATCATATACACAATACAAACGAATAAATATTATTAAGACTTAACATCAATATGTTCTATAAATCCTGTGAATATATCCCAAGGTTTATCCTAAGTCTGTATTTCAAACACCTTTTATTTATATTTATTTACATATGTACCTATGCGCATTTTATGATTTATTGTAATCTATTTCTGAAAATATCCATTTTTTTAAATGAAATAAATATATATTTCTGTTTCTGAAAGCGAAGAGTATTTATCTATATTGTATGTATATTGAAAGTATTGTATTTGTGCATATCTGAAAGATTGTATTTGTTTATATATGAAAGTATTGAATTTGTCGACATATGGAAGAATTTTATTTGTTTAACATGAAATTATTGCATTTATTTTATATATTAAAGTATTGTATTTGTCTATACCTGAAAGATTTGTATTTGTCTATATCAGGAAAATTGTAATTTTGTTATTTTATGGAGTTTTATATATTTTTTCATGTTTGAATATTTTTAATCTATTTTTTTTTGGAAGCATTGTATATTTCTATTTTTCTTAAAATATTGAATTTATCAAATCCATATTGTATTTGACTATTTCTGAGTGTATTTGGCCGTTTTTTCTGTAAAAAAGTGTATATACCTATTAATGTAAGTGTGGTATTTGTCTATATATAAAGTATTATTTTTTCAGAATAATGATACTATTTGTTTATATATTTCTGAAAATATTGTATTTGTCTGATTCTGAAATCATTTTGTCTATTCCCGAAGGTTTTGTATTCATAGAGTGATTTCTCAGAAAGTATTGTATTTATATATTTTTCTGAATATGTATTGAATATATCCTTTCAGGAAGTACATTATATTTGCTATTATACTGAAAAAGTATTTTGTCTATCTATTTCTGAAAGTATTGTATATATCTTTTCTGGAGAGAGGGAAAGGAAGTATTGAATTTCATATTATATAAACTGAAAAAGTATTGTATTATTCTCTTTCTTATATAAGTTTATGTATTTATTCATTCTGAAAGTAAATATTGTATTTGTATATTTAGCAAAACCAATGTAATAATCTACGTCTAAAAGTATTGATGTATTTCTGAGAGTATTTTGTAACTGTTAAATCTTTCTGAAAGTATTATACCTACTTCTCACTTTTCTACCTTGTTTGAATGAAATCTTGTTTGTGAAAAATTAAGTAATTTCTGTTAAATACATTTTTCCATATTATATATTAATATTTTTCTCTTTATTATAATTACACTAGTACACAAAATGAAAAATATATCTCCTTTTCAAATAAACAAAACATTTTCTGGGTTAACTTTTTGTGCTGATTAACGTGGTATCAATATTTCTTTTCGATTAGCTCAATTTCTCAAGTTATGTATATAATGCATTTTATCCATGATTTTCATCTATTGGAGGAAAAGATATGAGATTAAACTTATTACTATATAAATAAATGCGCCAAAGATAGTGCAAATGAAGAAACAATATTATACATATATGCATGTTTATATATTTTACTTCAATAACTTACATTAGATAAATATATTTTTCAAACTACTTGCGCTATATCCATATGAATCTTCATCTAAAAATCTAATATCTATCCCTTTCTTTTTCAAAATTATTGCCCTCTGACTAATCAAATTGTATGTAGATACTTTGAAACATTACCAAATATTTTCTTTGTGTATATACTCTATCTTATGAGAACATTGTTAAGTTTAGAACTATTTGTACAATAATTTACAAAACACTACTAATCCATCGTGTAAATGATTAATCATACATATGTAAATAATACTGGCACAGCACAATAGTCCTTTGGACTTCGTGCTTTTTGTAACATTAAATAGATGACATCAAATTCTTTATAAAATTAAATATTTTCAAATATATTTTCAAAAAATTGAGCTAATATTTAAAAATGAAGGTTATATTCATGATCTACAGATTGGAATTTACTAGAAACAACTTTCAAATAATTGAGAAGGAACAAGTGTGTGTACTAGTGTTATTTATATATTTTTAAATTTAAAATAACATGTATTTTGAAATATTAAATGTAAATTGTTTCAAAAATTGGGTATATGATTTATTCAATTTCTCTCTTCTCTTTCCAACCTTTAAAATATTATAAATTAATATTAGTATTTGTATATATAAGCTATTATATTTGTTTTTTTATATAATCTTTTATAGATGTAATTAAAAATTGGTTTAAATAACAAATTTAGTATTTCTTTGTGTATAATTTAATATTTTTATCTTTCACTCCCTACCTATTTTGTCCTTTCATTTTTAAACCTCTCAAGAGAATTTTATGGGAGTCTGAAATTCTTTGAAAATGGATTTGTGATCGAAAACAAATTTTGTATTCATATTTTAACATACTGTCAGACCACATGTTAAAAGCCTGAAAATTTGCACCTAGGCTCAATCAGATGACAATGATTGTTCATAAAATTTCAGACATCTATGCGGATTTCTATCCGCGTGTGTGTTAAATATAAAAATATGCAGAAATTTAATGAACAGAAGATAGGAATAAAAACCTTTCACAAATGAAAATAAAGACTATATGAAAGGTAAAAGTGTAAAATAATCAGAGAAAATCTGTTAAATAACAGAAAGTAAGATGAAGCAAGCAAACGAATGAAAATACAAGAAATTTGTGTAATACAAATAATTTATGACTAAAAATATATAAGATAAATTGTAAAAAGTAAGCAATTTATTAAAAAGAAAATGTATAAATAATATAAAATATAATCCTTTTAGTTCAAAATAATTAATTTTGCCTTCGTGTTTAATTAATTATTAATAAATGTTCAAAGAGAGAGGCATCTCTAATAAAATAGAACCTCAAGATAATAGCATCATAATCGTGAGTAAGAAAGTAAAAACTAATTAATTTAGTACAAAGGTTAATGCATTAGTTTAAATTAAATATAAAAGAACAAAATAAATTAATAGAAAACATATTTGGAAAATAATGAATGCAAAAATATTTTATTAAAAGGCTTAACTTAAAAGGTACGCTAAACATAAGAAATTCACACATTCAGCTACCAATATGAAATAGATTCTTAGGGCTAAAGATGAAAGTGACAAAGTAAGACATTATAAATATTGAACTTTATTTTATAATAAATTACTCGCTATCCAGCTTTAATGCTTTTTTAATTTCACATAGATTTATATCTAATATTTTAAGAGTTTCTAAACAGCCTCATTTTAGTTTAGTTTATATTTTAATTGTTTATTGTTGGCTATATATTTATAGGGATAGATCTGAAAACATTGTTTTTCACACAAACCTTTTTTCCTTTTTATTCAATAAATGCATCTTCTTCTATAAAATAGTTTTTATATTTCAACTAAGAATACTGTTTTGAGTCATGTGTCAACGGAAATGTGTGTTTCGGTTCCAATTTTTCCCAAATTGCACTAAATACATATATTTAAAGGGAGAGGTGTCTTTTTAGAATATATATATGCTAGAATATTCTCTTGAAGGACTATATTTGTGGTACCAGTTTTTTCGCGCTCTGATTATTTGTATAAGGTCAAATGACAATAAACTGATTGGCTCTTTTGGCAATTGTAATATTATAACAAAAGAAACTTAACCCTGGAAGCTTCATTTATTTTATAAAATTATTTTATACAAAGTAATGTATAACTCGCCATCTATATATAACAAATGAAGACATTAAGAGACGCGAATGTTTCTTTTCACAAATAAAAATCTTCGACTCTCCTTACTGCGATGAAAAAATATTGGGAGGGATTGACTCATAAGTGGTGAAGCCTACCAGCGGTTTTGCCAATTTATTCTACCAGAACATTTCTTTCTAATACTGTATTGGAGCAATCTGCTTTTATATGCTACACCGAAGAGTGTTATTTTAGAAATGGTATTTAAGCAAAATATAGACGTAGGCTTTTAGGACAGTAGTATTACATTTAAATATTTGCATCGAACAATGATCTTCAGCAAACAATAAGGACAAGGCAAGTTAGACATAAATTAATACAGAGCAATACGCGCCATCTATATATAACAAATGAAGACATTAAAACGCGAATGTTTCTTTTCACTAAAAAATAAATATTCTACTGTCCTTAATGTGAAAAAATATATTTTATGAATATTTTAATTCAACCTCTTGATATTATAATATTTCTCTAAAACAATATCAGTTATATTAAAGGTATTTTTGTCTTTGGACTAAAATATTTCGTCATGTCATTTTTAATTTCTTTTCCTCAAATACTACATGTGATGATCTTCTATTTTTTTCATTTAGTTTAATGTAAACTGTGAAAAATCTCAGAGCTGGCTTTATATCTATTGACCTGTTTAGAAAACGGATAATAATGATTCAATATATACTCGTATATGCTAGCAGAAGGACCTGGCTTTGCCACGCTTATCCGCGGTGGAGGTTTGCCAAACGAAAATTGAGTTTTCAAATCTTGTCCATTATGATTGTATTATGCTCATTCTTATTAGTAATCGTGATTTTAATTAATAACCTTAGGACAAAACAACTCTATCTGTATTGTAGTTTCTAATTTACGCTTTAGAAATGCCTTAGAAACTTATGTTAAAATCTATTAAGTGTAACATAGTTGTTCTATGTGGTTTAGTGTGCTGTGGAATTCTGGATTCTGGATCATTCTCCCACGTTCCTACTGCAGTGAAACTCCAGTAAAAGAGAATATGCTATAATCTAAATTTATTCCGACACCAAGGAGGTGTGGTTTCCTATAAGACTCAGCACGTCCAGTCCACATGTGAGTAATGTTCCTCCATATCTAGCTGGGACAATTGGGATGGACAACGTGGGTGACAAAGTTATCTTGAACTGTGAGACATCTTCTAAGATGTAATTTACCCTTTGCAAATGGATCTAGACGCAGTCAGGATATGCTTAGATGCATTTTATCAAATGTTTGGTCGACTGATCATTAAAGAAATATATATTTTTAAATATAGTGCCAATATATTTTCTAATCAAATTTATATGAAAATATTTATTGTAATATATTGATATGTAAATGTAAAAGTCAAATATCTCATTGAAATAGGCTTAAAATTTATTACAAAGGTATTGTGGGTTTGTCACCTACCCTAGTCCCCTACATAAAGAATTCAATAAATATATATTTTTTAGTTTTATCTTATTTTTCGAGAAAAAGGGGGATCTTTCTTATTAAATTCAATATCCTCACAACAAAATTTCCATCTAAATTTCGGCCTTGGAATTAACCTAGCCAATTTGACAAATAAAAATATAAACGTATAACGAATCTAAAGTTTTACGAAGGAGCCTCTTTTATTATACTTTTTCAAGCTTTCGAACCTTTCGGTTCTTCCACAGGCGTGGCTAGTATGACTACACTAACAGGGTATAAGCGCGCTTGAGCCATTATATACAACATATAAATTTACATTCGGAGTGATATTTCAAACGTAATAAAATAGAAATAGGAATTATGACTATAAAAATAAAAATAAAACTATGTAAATGAACTTATAGATTTTTAAAATTTAGATAAAATTATGGCAAAAACTTTTAAATACGATAAAAGTTAAGTAAAATAATGATATTCACTGTATGTAAGCCGTGTGACACTTTAAAATTTCGTAACATTTAAAACCAGTAAAATTTGAAAACATCTCAACACAGAAAAACCAAGCGGGGGTCCACTCCAACCCGACCACACACCCGAGTATATCACGGTATAACTATTGAGATATTATATGATATATTTCCGGTAGATCTATTTTCCTATTAATGCTGTTTGTTTGTGTTGATATGATGGATTCCAGTACCAATCTGTGCTGCTTATTGTTTATGTGCTGATATAGGATTTTAGGATGATCTAAGTTGAAGTTATGGCCAGTGTTTGAAATATGTTGGTATATAAGTGATTTCGGGTCTCTATTGTTTATGTTTCGTTTGTGTTCGGTGATTCTGATATACGCGGTTCTGCCAGTCTCCCCCACATAGGAGGCTGGGCAATCCTGGCAAGAAACCGCGTATACTGCTCCGGTGGAGTGGATGGGAATGTTGGGTGCGTCTGCTTTGGTGATAGGATTCCTGAGGAGGGCAGCAAGATTGGGAGGGCTGTTAAAATAAACTTGGATGCCATATGGGCGAAGGATTCTGGAAATGGCAACAGAGAACGAGGAATATGGAAGATAGCAGACTGCTCTATAAGTCGTGGAGGTCCTCGGAGCAGTGGGATCAAACGTGTGTTTATCTATCCGAGGACCTCCATGACTTATAGAGTCTATAAGTTCATTTACATAGTTTTATTTTTATTTTTATAGTCATAATTCCTATTTCTATTTTATTACGTTTGAAATATCACTCCGAATGTAAATTTATATGTTGTATATAATGGCTCAAGCGCGCTTATACCCTGTTAGTGTAGTCATACTAGCCACGCCTGTGGAAGAACCGAAAGGTTCGAAAGCTTGCAAAAGTATAATAAAAGAGGCTCCTTCGTAAAACTTTAGATTCGTTATACGTTTATACTAATTATACGGAGTTTACCTGTAGAAAAATAAAAATATCTTTGGAAATTTCTGAAGAATTCACGAATCCATCATGAATATTTTGAAATAGAAGGTTGGCCTGAAACCATTATCTTGGTCACGTCTTATTTTCATTCGCTGCGTTTTTTAAAACTTTTCTTTGTCAATTTTTTCCCTATTTTGCAAATATTCACTCGGAGAGAACCTGGGCGTTGCTCCAGCCATTTAGGTAGATATATATATATATGGGTTTCATACTCTGTGGTGAATTATAATTTCGTATTTCTCATGATCTTTGCTACTATACAATTTACAAACGCAGTGGATTATTAATTATGCTATATGTGCACAAAACACATTTAGTACAACTAGCTTCAAATAATTTTACGACCCTTTATTAGATGTGTATTTAATATTATATATAAATGTCTATTCTAATAACTCGCTTTGATTTTAGGTTGACTGCTTCTGATCTTCTCCTCCAGAGGGAAAGTGCAGCTCCAGAAGAGGAAGCTTGCCTAACTACGGTAATACAGAATTTACCTTTTTTCATGTCAACTAGATCAATGGAGTGCTTGAAAATTGCGATTTTCAAAGGATTATCATAATTGCTAGAGTTGGGTTGAGTCAAATATACCGTATTATAATGAAATTTCCGAAGAAATCCAAATAGAGAGAGAAATACTTCAAATTACCAATTGTTTTCCTTTTCTTTTGGAGCTAGTTATAATTTTCCATTTTAGCGAAGAATTTTTAAAAGAATTCAATTTCCTCCATTATATGAATGAATGGAAAAAATTATGGAGATAAGGCAAGGTTTTACACCATTCAAATACTTAGGGATTACATTATCTTAAAATCCACAGCATCATTCACAAGGATGTGAACTTGTAAAATATCCTTTTGAATTTGATGACCACATAACACTGGTATAATATTGCTTGTGTAAGTTATACATCAAACCATGGCAAAAATACAAGCTGTTGTGATGGCCCTTTGTCTTATATGGCCCCAAAAATCGTTTTGAAGAAGCCTTATTATTTTGGCGTCATTTGGTAGACCTTGTGCGCTACACTTCAGGTTACACCTCTACTTTTCATATTGAGGGAAAAGGTACAAAAATACCTGTTACACTGTGCAGCAGTATTGTGATGACTGTGGAAATGTGGTGCAAATATTACCAAATTCAAAGTGCGCATTCAGCTCGAACTGCTATTAATGGATAATGTTGGAATCCCATGTGAAGACCAGGAAGGGAGAGCAGGGGGAGTCAGTAGGATAGGATGCTTAGAAACACTCCTTTTTGAGGGTGTGGTCTCCACTCTGGAGGGGCGTGGGTGGGAGCCCTCCAGGAGGGGGGTGGGGTTGTATACCACCTCTCTCGCGACTCCCTTCCTGGACAGATAGCGCCTGAAGCCTCTTTGTTAAATTTCTATGCTGATAATTCGTCTATAATTACGATTCCACGGTTTCTAAAGAGAAAGTTAGCCCCATAGCCTCAGAGGACTCGTCTGTGGTTTCCCCCTTGAACCCATAGATCCTTTGGCCTGGCTTGTGACCTTTCCATGGGCCCTATTGATTCGGTGGTCTGGGATGTGTGCTGACTCTAAGCTGGCCATGATTTCCATCAAGAGCATGCCAACTGCTTGCTCTACTTTATCTTGTGGTATCCCAACATTTACGATGGGACTCTGAATAAATATACCTAATGAAGTACTGAACAAATTTTAGTGTTAAACCTTTTTTGTTGATTTAATTCTATCCCTATATAAATTAAACTAATTTTAGAGGTTCCAATTGATACAGATTGGCCAGTAAGTCCTGAACCCTTTTATATTTTGTTAAAAATTGAAAGGCAAACTAGATTAAAATATTTTTAGTTTTTATTCTAGTTTGCCTTTTAATTTTTAATTTTAAAAAGGTTTTCAGGGCTTATTGTCCATCTTGTTTATTTAATTTAAATATAAATGAATATCTTCAACCTTTTAATATTTTTCCAGCGTTTCTAACCACTTTTATATTTTACCCCTCTTTCCAGATATTTTAAATTTTATTCATTAAATTTGAATTCTTTTTTAATTCTTCGTTGAGTATGGAGTACACGCTCCACGCTCTTTAAAATATCAGTCCACTCAGAATTTAAATAAAAAGTAAACACAATAGCAAATATTTAATTAAAAAAGCATATATTAGATCAACATATATGACTTTTTAATTGAATATTTATTTATGGATTGCTCTATTTTCAAAACAATAGCAAATATATTTATATAAAAAGAGCATACCTCGATATGTTAAAGAAAACAAATGTTTTTTCTCTAACAAATCGAGGTAGGCTTTTTTATATAAATATATTTTTAAAAATTATCTCTTTTTGACACAAAATATCAAATAAAGTTTTCCTAAAGAGGGCAAGTGGCTGAAACGTTGAAAATAAAATATAAAAAGATTGAAGATATTCATTTATGATTTTAATTATATGACTCAGCTACACAAATAGATTCTCCATAATATATATATTGGTGACAAATACTTAACCTTTGGGTTTTGAATCTTGTGACCCATGTAATTCCGAAATGGTCTTTCCTAATTTCTACGTTACATTTTGGTGGTAGATACTGGGTAGTTTAGGGAAAACAAACTGAAGATCGCCGAGAAAACCTTGGGCCATGGCTGCTATGATCTACATTTTCAGAGACTGGATCCAGGATTTCACCATCTAGTCAAAGCCAATAGTTCCCTCCAAAATGACCATGTATCAATAGACGATACAACAAAGCCGTCTTCACGCCGTGAGAAAAGGACGCAAAGTTACCAATGACAGACGTCCAAGACATATGCCTCCTTCGAGGAGAGGAGCCTTTAAAGCCTTTCGTAAACATATTCATAAACATATTGGTAACAATTACTTAACCTTTGTGTGTGAGAATCTTATGACCTGTGTAATTCTGAAGTTGTCTGTCCCAATTTCTACGTTACATTTTGGTGGTAGATGCTGGGTAGTTTAGGGAAAAGAGACTGAATATCGCCGAGAAAAACTTGTGGCCATGGCTGCTATGATCGACATTTCCTTAGACTGGCTCAAGGATTTCACCGCCGCCGTTTCAAAGCCAAGAGTTTCCTCCAAGATGACCATGTCCCTATAGCCTTTCGCAGATGTGCAGCATCGTTGACCTGAACAACCTGATTCTGTTCCTTGTTAGTTTTATTTCTACAATTCTGAAAGATGACAAAAGTCTCGTCCGGCCACCAGATCTGCTGGCTTCCTTGCGCGGTCTCAAGTCTAAAGAGTCTTCCCTTGAATTGTTCGTGTTATAGGATGCTCAACGCATGCTGCGCTCGTGGAGCCTCTGCTAGCGCCTACTACAGGTCACCAACTACCGGGTGGTGCACAAGGTAAAAAAACGTCGTCCTGCGAATTTCAACAATGACCCTCACACACATCCACAGCCAGTTCGCGGGAAGAAATCTGGATTCAGCTTTTCCTACAAATATATTCTTCAAAGCTGGGGGCGTGATTGGACATTCCCTTTATTCGCGTCGCCCCGCTTAATCTCCTCTGCCGACCTACGCCTCAACAAACTTTCGAGACACTACATGCCTCGATATCCTGAAAAATCTGCCTCGAGGTGTGCCAACTCTGCGAAAGATCTCTGATAAACAGCTTATGGAGTTTACCGCGTATTTTAACCATTCCAAGGTGCTTTCGTCCCACAAGGGGGTTTCTGGGGATCAACTGACCGTTCTCATCGGTGTCGACTTCAAAAGAAGATCACTTAATCCGCCTCTTCTAATGAAAATATTTTAACCAATCTATCTCCCTGTATCTATCTTATCTATTATTTAACTTTTCTATCGATGTTATTATTTTGTGGAATAAAATTATAATAAAAACAATTTATTTTATAATTCCTTTTTTGGTAGCAACTTATTTTATATTAGATATCACAAAATTAATTATCATATTTGAAAACTATTTCTATAAAAATGTTTTTTCAATAAAATGGATATATTTAGCAATGTCTACTTTGAACCCTTCTAAATATTAGTTTAACTTTATAGAGATAGAATTAATTCAATAACACTTATTAAAATGTGAATTTATTATCATTATTATTTCAATTTCATTTGATCCCCAATACACTCTTGATATTGGGGTTTGTTATTCCTTTTTGTTCTAGATTCCAATATACCCTTGATATTGGGGTTTGTTTTTCTTTTTTGGTCTAGATTTCCAATATACTCTTGATATTGGAGTTTGTTATTCCTTTTTGTTCTAGATCTCCAATATAACCTTGATATTGGAGTTTGTTATTCCTTTTTGTTCTAGATCCCCATATACCCTTGATATTGGGGTTTGTTATTCCTTTTTGTTCTAGACCTCCAATATAACCTTGATATTGGAGTTTGTTATTCCTTTTTGTTCTAGATCCCCAATATACCCTTGATATTGGGGTTTGTTATTCCTTTTTTTCTAGATCTCCAATATAACCTTGATATTGGAGTTTGTTATTCCTTTTTGTTCTAGATCCTCAATATACCCTTGATATTGGGGTTTGTTATTCCTTTTTATTCGAGATCTCCAATATACTCTTGATATTGGAGTTTGTTATTCCTTTTTGTTCTAGATCTCCAATATACTCTTGATATTGGAGTTTGTTATTCTTTTTTGTTCTAGATCTCCAATATAACATTGATATTGGAGTTTGTTATTCCTTTTTGTTCTAGATCCCCAATATACCCTTGATATTGGGGTTTGTTATTCCTTTTTGTTATAGATCTCCAATATAACCTTGATATTGGAGTTTGTTATTCCTTTTTGTTCTAGATCCCCAATATACCCTTGATATTGGGGTTTGTTATTCCTTTTTGTTCGAGATCTCCAATATACTCTTGATATTGGATTTTTTTATTCCTTTTTGTTCTAGGTCCCCAATATACTCTTGATATTGGGGTTTGTTATTCCTTTTGTTCTAGATTTCCAATATACTCTTGATATTGGAGTTTGTTATTCCTTTTTGGTCCAGATCTCCAATATACTCTTGATATTGGAGTTTATTTTTTTTATTAAGGTTAAATGTTTTTCAGAATATATTTCTGAATTTCTTCTTTTTAAAACTCCAAATATTTTTCACCTACACTCTCGCTTTCTTTCTTGCTCGGTCTTCTATCCATTTGTGTCGCTTGTAATGATGATAAATTCACATTTTTTTACAGACACGGAGTAATTTTAAATTTATTTTTTTATAATTATATTGTTCAGTACTAAATCTCTTTTTAATGATTCAGAGTCTCAACAACCAATGTAGGGTATACCTCGAGATAAGGTAGAGCTGGCACTTGGCATGTTGTTGTTTCAATGGCTGGCTGAAGGGTTGGCTACTGACTGGGCTACTGGATCGCGGGGCTCGGGTTAGGTTATAGGCTAGGTCATTGGGTTTATGTGGTTCAGGGGATGGCCACAGACTGGTCCACTGGATGGGGCTATGGGGCTGACTTGGATTTATAAACACATCCTTCAGACTAAAATACCTTTTTTTACCTCTAGAAATAGAAATGAACAACTATTTGTTGACACGCATTTACCGGGAATAATGTCTCTCGTTTAAACCTTGGTGAATATTACATTATTTTGCTAAAAATATATTTATGTATTTGCCAAAAACCTTCACTAACCCATTGTAAAATATAAATCCTAAAGATCATAAATAACCTTGTTGGAAATAATAACCTAGATATTATCTCATCATACTGTTAAAGAATTTTTATGTAAAATTAGATATCATTATTTTTACAGATTGTCAACTGTTAACCTACTAAAATGACATTTCCTAAGTTTAAATCCAATGAGAGAGAATGAAAAGTTAATTTTCATTTGAAAATAAAATTATAATTAATATCATCTACAAAGAGTTTATTTATTCATGGTAGTTTACATTTAAAGTATGCCAAGAGATCATCTAATATAAAATGTTCAAGTTGAGGAATAAATATGTAAATTAAACAAATACCATCTGTAATGAGGTGGTTTCAATTTGTTCTCTATATTTGAAGTTCACCAAAATCATCTTCTATCAGAGTTGTTTGCCAAAAGTTGGAATTATAATATCAATAATTGTAAAATCATCTGCATTGAGATGGTTGTCTTATGTTAATTTATAGTGAATTATATCAAGATCATCTGATTTGAGGTGGTCGCCATGTTGAAATTTATATTTGAAATATATGAAAATCATCTGCTTCGAGATGGTGCTTAATGGTAATTTACAGTTGATTTATACTAAGATCATCTGCTATGAGGTGGTCAACTTAGTCATATTTTATATTTGAAATACTTCAGAATCATCAGAAGAACTGTTCCTATGTTCAATTCAACATGTGATCCATAATGAGGGATCCCTTCAACAAAATTGCTTTATGGTATCAACAGAGATTTACTAATGATAACCTTTTATAAATATAATTTAATCAATTTGTATTTGTATTTTCAAGAGAATAGTTTTCTACAATATTGTTTAGATAATATTAACTAAACAAGAAAATTCACAGTTTTGAAATATCTTTATATCTATATATCTGATATATTTGGGTAAAGGAGATTAGAATATTTTTCAACTTAATTTTTTTTTTCTCTTATATTTTGACAAAAACAACTCTATTCCTCTCACCATTACTTTCAACTAATCTTTTGTTGTGTGTTTCATAGAAGTTTTAGCCAGTCTGCTCCTAATTACAGATTTATTCACTTCAATCCTTAAAAAAAAAAATAGATATCGAAATCAATAAATAATTTTCAAACTTATCCATGCTGTGTAACTGGTTATTATAATATCCATTCATCAGTTGGAGAAATAATAGAAAACATAGATGACATTCCATCTTACTATAATACTCACAATACACTGTGTATATATTTGAACATTATAAATATTTGAAAACAGGAAAAGAAAGATTTTACATTTCAGATCAATATAAATGTTCTTTTCAAATTGGTTTTAAATTTGTCCATAGAATACCTTAAGAAACATTTTACTAGAAGACCGCCTTTTTGTTAAATTCTTATGACTTCATTTATTTATATTTATTTAACAGTTGCAAAGACACGCCATATTCACACTTAGGATAATTGCGTGTAAATCTGAAATTATATACAAATCAAATCATTGTGAAATTAACATAATTGAACATTGGGAAGCACGCAAATTACACATTTTATGTCAAATTTTGCATATAGTAATTATGAATAGTAGCTTGAAATATGTACAGTCAATACTTTGCCATAAAATATACAGCCTGCAGAATCTTTTAAACTTGATCTATTGGTCTCTATGGAAAACAACTTGTTTTGTATTTTTCAGGTAAAGTTGGTTTTCTTCCTTTAGATCAGAAGTTAACGGACAGTTTATCAGAAGGTGTTCAGGGGTTGTTTTTTTTTGTTGCCCCAAGTGTACGCAGGTGAACCAATTTTGCCAATTCTAAACAAATATGTGTTGAACTCACCTTTTCCAGTAAAAAATTGAACGTTATAGAAGTTAGGTTTTGAACATAGGAGTTCTTGAAGTCCCAAATAATCCCCTGAAATTATCATTGCAACCTCCATAGTATTCCTCAAATTTCTGGTTTATGAAATTAGATATAATTTTTCTTTTAGTTGGATCTGATTTTTTGAATTCAATATTTATTTTTAGTATATTTGTTTCAATAAATTTCGTGAGCTTTGGTGTTCTAGCAACAATATGAGTACAGTTTGAAGATGTTGAATTATAAACCTGTGTACTGTGCTTCAAAATTTTGTACTGCAGAGAGTTTAATTTATCTTTGACTTTTTTGGGTATAAAGTTGTACCAGATCGTGGAACCATAAGTTAGTGTACTTCGAAACAATGTCTTATAAAGTAATTTTTCTTTTACTGTCTAGTCCCCATGCTTTCCCCGTTAATCCAATTAGGTATCCACTAGCTCTATCTGTTTTAGTGATAATCTCATCAATATGGGGCATATAATCCAATTTGGTTTTATTTCTATGATTTTTAAAAGTTATTCCCATAATCTTTAGTTTTTACACCCGATTGGCAGTGATAGTGTTCGGAATTTTCGTAGCTATTTCACTATTGAACAAGTATAAGATTTTCGTTTTCTCTTCAGATACGGTCAACTTATTGTTCCCACACTAGTCTAATATTCTCCCAATGACCTTTCTTGTTGTATTGAAAAGTTCTGTCAAGTTGTTCCCTAACATATCACAGTTATACCATCCGCATAAGCAATGATTTCACTGTTTGATTCTGAATAGTTATCAAATAAATCGTTTAGAATAATATTCCATATTGTAGGGGATATAGACCCACCCTTTGGACATCCCTTGCTTATTATTTTATGGGTTTCATTTGATGAATATCTAAATCTCACTCTTCTATTATTAAAGAAAGACTGTAGTAGTTTTATTATTGAAGCTTGAACGTTGTCCTCATATAGTCTTTTTAGCACCAATCGGCCACCATGCATTATCGAACGCTCCACTTATATAAATTGCGATTATAGCTGTATATTCTTTGTTTTTATGTTCTAGAGCTATTTTAACAATTTAATTTAATGCAGAGATGGTAGATCTTGATCTTCAAAATCCATGTTAATTATTTTCAAACAGATTCGAGTCTTCATAAAATTTTATTAGTTTGTTGCTAATTATTTTCAAATATTTTGGAAATGTTTGAGTTAAGACAAATGGGTCTGTAGCTATTATAACTTTTCATGTCTTTTTCACCTGGTTTGGGAATAATTATTACCTCTGAATTTTTCCATTAATTCGGACAACCAAGGGCTTTAGACGAGGCGTTTTGATTTTGGCAAAGCTGTTGTTGTGTCGGTTTTTCACGAGCCAAATCTGCTAGTTTGAAGAGACAGTCAATAGACTTCATAATTTTTGTGCCAATTTAAATAGGTAGGATAGCTTGTTCATTTTCATAAAAATATCCCCTTGAAATTTTTTTTATCCATTTTTTGAAATCACTAATGTTTCCAAATTGTTAATTTAGGAAATGAAATATTATTCAAAGATGAGTGGCCAAAGCAATTATTTATCAAGGATTTTTGATGTCCCGCCTGTTATTTCAATCTCTGCCATTGAATTAGAATTTTTTGCATTTTACCAGTGCTTGGACAGTGGATGTTCTTGTCCATCAAAATTGCATATAAAATTGCAGGAGGATTACATATTCAATTATTCAAAGGGTGAATTTTCATTTCGACCATTTTTTTTACAAAAAGATTTTACCTTGTATTCCTTCCAGAAAATTGGCAAAATAAATTCATCAGTCCAAACATTTTTTGTAAGATTCAAACACCTTCATATCTCGTTTATTATGTTAATAAATTGAAGCTTTCTCGTAACTGATTAGGGTCCTAGCCAAAGCCATGGTATACAGGTTGGTATTTTGTCTGAATTAACTGAACTGATGTTGTTGCTCATTATTTATCCCCACCATTACATTTTATATTGGGTGATA
>CP092885.1:305926-553669 GCA_030710605.1 Cordylochernes scorpioides
CGACGATAAATATGCAAATTATCTATTTGTTAGGTAGAGAACACGACAACATGGCGCAGCCGGCAGGATATTCTCTTAGAAGCGGAGCCAAGATAGCACTGAAGGAGGAACTTGGAATTGTGGACGGAGGAAAAAGTGACAGCAAAGATCAAACAGAAACTGATTCAAGTAAAGAAAATCTACTTAAGGATGAGAAGCCAGACATAGCTCCTGGGAGTTCTCAACTCGAGCCCAATGTCGCTGCACTCGTTACTGTACTAAATAACCAACAGCGGTTGCTTAATAAACTTGTAGAGGTGCATCTGGCCACGGGACCGGAGAGGATGGCTAAAATGGAAATTGAAAGGTTTAATGGAAAGAATGTTGATCCGCTGATTTGGATCCAAAGTTATGAAATTATCTGCCAGAATAATAACTGGAAATCTTCTCAAACTAAAGTAAATGGAATGCGTGCATTGTTAGAGGATACTGCCTTGCTTTGGTATGACTGCCAAGATAAAAAAAAGTAGCAGATGGAGATTGGGAGGAATGGAAGAATGATTTCATTGAGGCGTTTCGCGAGGATCCCATCTCCACTTTTGATGAAGCTGTTAAATGGCAAAATCGCAGTGGCTCCTATGTGGACTATTTTTATAAAAAAAACTGAGGCTACTTCAGCTGGGCTTGCCGGGAGCTTCAGAGAGAATCTTGATAACTGGCATCTTGCACGGCCTACCAGAAGAAATGCAACAACGTTTGGCTGTGATCCCATTCTCCACCACTATGGAATTAAGAAAGGTTCTTGAGAGATGTAGGCCTTCCATTCGCCCATTAGAAAAGCACACTTCCAAAAAACTAGAAAATGAGGGTTGGCCTTTCCCTCCGTCAGAAAGGGTATTGTACTTTTCCTATTTTTCCCCTAACTCAATGTTTCCGGTTAATGTTAATGGAGTAAAATTAAATGCATTTTTGGATCCTGGCTCATCTATTGATTTGATTCGAAAAAACGCTCTAGAAAAGTATGGCTGGAAAAGTTATCCGGCAAAGACAAAATTAACAACCATAAATCATAATAGCATTTTTGCATCTGAATGTATTGACCTTGAGCTTGAAGCAGATAATCGTAGAATCGAGGTAACTGCAGTAATTCTTGAAGAAATGCCTTTCGAGATTCTGCTAGGAAAGCCAACCATGAAAAATTTCAAAATCCAATGGGATTTTCATTCTGATAACATCAAATGTTTGGCCTTGAATGCTAATGAATATGCATTTACGATTAATGATGTTCAGGAAAACTTCCCAAGTCTTTGTGAATTTTCTTGGATTAGGGTCCCAAAATTTAAGGTGGACTTTTTTTTGAAACCTTATTGCAATGTTATTCGGTCTAAACCATATTCAACGTCTGAATACAAAAGAAAATGGATATCTAATAAAATTAAAGAAATGCTTGACCGGGGAATCATTGTTCCATCTACCTCAGAGTTTGCATCACCATGCGTACTTGTTCCAAAAAAAGGATTCCTCCTTTAGACTCTGTCAGGACTATCGAAGGCTCAATCGGGAAACTCATTTGGATCCTTTTCCCTTTCCCAGCATTGATAGGATTATAGACCGATTTGGGGGTTGCCATTATTTTACAAAAATTGATTTACGAGACGGATTTTGGCGAATAGGACTAACTAAAGAATCCAGAAAAATTTCTGCGTTTGTAACACAAGAAGGTCTGTACGAATTCACAAGGTTACCGTTTGTTTGGAAAAACTATCCTCCCAAATTCCAACGCATAATGATTGAAATATTGGGGGATCTGCTAGATCAAAGAGTAGTTGTCTATATTGATGACATCTGTTGTGGTGCACCCACTAAAGAAGAATGTGCAGCCCTATCCTACAAGATTCTCACTAGACTGGCCAAATTTGATATGACCATTAACCTGGAGAAATGTCAGTTTTGCGTTCCTCAAGTGGAGTTACTAGGAAGAATAATAAACGGCGATTTCAAACATATGAGGGATCAGGTGATTGAAAAGGTGAAGAATATGAGGAGGTCTTACAATTTGAAATCCCTACAAAGTTTCACTGGCTTAACTGGGCATTTCAGGCGTATATACCGAATTATGCTATGATAATAAGACCATTGGATGCCTTGAAAAGAAAAGACTCCATTTTTACATGAAAAAAAGCATGATCTGAAGCTCGGAGATAACAAAAAGTACTTGGTTCCTCCCGAGGATAGAGATTCTATCTTGCACTTATATCACGATGATCCTCTCTCAGGTGGCCACTCTGGGTTTTTGAGAACCTATCATAAATTAAGGCAGCGATTCTACTGGTATAAGATGAAAAATGATATACGTGGTTACATAGCATCTTGCCCTGTTTGTCAACAGGTCAGGTTTAAATACAAGTACAGACCAAATCATATGAGCTTGCCGCCACAATCACAGGAGCCTTTCCATACTGTGCATTTAGATTATGCCGAAGCTCCAACTAAGGGAGATGCTAGATCAACCTTTTTAATAGTAATAGATGAAGCAACAAGATTAGCCCAGGCTAAAGCTATAAAACAAGATGGGCGATCATTGATAAATTATTTCGAACAACATATATATATATATATCATATGAAAATCTTAAGAAAGTGCGCACTATAATTACAGATCAAGGAAATTCCTTTGTTCACGGAAAATTCCCGGAATGGGCAAAATCTAAAAACATAAGACTGATCACGACAACTCCCTATCATCCAGATGGAAATGGTCTGGCGGAAAGAACCATAAGAGAAATAAAGACCTTTCTCGCCTGTTACCCTCATTTCAAAGGAGGATGAAGTCCTGTCTAGAGGGAGCAATTCGGTATCATAACCGCTCCTACAATTCTTATCTGGGTTGCTCGCCTATATTTAAATATACAAAGCAATCTCCACGCTTACCTGCTGATGATGAGCTTGGTATAAGTTGCCAACTTGAAGAAAAGGAGAGAGACGAAGAACGACAACACCAATATCGACAAAAACAAAATTTTACCATAATAGAAAACAAAGATTATCACCCCCTCAGCTAAAAGTTGGAGATTATGTGCTGGTACGTCATCAAAGGAAAGGAAAAGAATGGCACCAGACTGGACCACATGAAGTCTGTCATGTAACTGAAATGGACGGTCTGGTTAAGTACATAGCATACCATTTCAATAATCGTCAGACCAGAACCGCTCACATATCCAATGTCCAGCCTTTCAACATCCGGACAAAGGGAACCACCGTGGAAATAAAATCATCTCAGGAGTGATGATGGGTCTTCGGTTGCGGGTGCTGTAATGATTCCATATGCAGATTTTATTCTTGGAGAAAAAAGTGCAGCATATATGTAAATATGTATTAATTTTCTGATAGAAAATTAATTATGTAAAAATGATTGGATATATATAGAGTGTAAGAGGAGAGTGAAAGTATCCCATTTTATAGAAATAAATATTTTATACCGTGTGGTGTTCGTCAACTGCTATTTTGTTAGGCAGAGAACACGACAGATATATTTATATTTATAAACAGCAATATCAGGTATTTTAAAGGTTTTATTTGTCTTTAGACTAAAAAATCGCAGTGTAATTTTTAATTATTTCCCCCAATTTCTACGAGTATTGATTTTCTAATTTTGTTATTTAGTTTAAAGTAAAACTGTGGGAAATCTTAGAGCTGGCTTTATATCTATAGACCCGTTCATAGATCGGATAATAAAGAATCAGTATATAAATGCTAGCAGAAGGAACTAACTTTGCCAAGCTTATCCCCGGTGAAAGTTTGTCAAACGAATATTGATTTATCAAATCTTCTTATTTATGTCTGTAATATCCTCAGTCTCTAATTAGTATTCGTGATTTTAATAATAAACTTAGGACAGCAGTAACACAGTACCAGTATAGTAGTTTCTAATTTACTCTTTCCAGAAATAATTAATAGCTTTTATCACATAAGGTAACCTAGTTGTTCTATGTGGTGTAGTGTGTTGTGGAATTCTGGATTCTGGAATACTCCCATGTTCCTACTGCGGTGAAACTCCAGTAAAAGAGAAGATGCTAGAATCTAAATCTACTCCGAAACCAAGGAGGCTGTGGTTTCCTTTAATACTCCGCACGTCCAGCCCACAAGTGAGTAATGTTCATCCATAACTAGCTGGGACAATTGGGATGGACAATGTGGGTACCAAGTTATTTTGAACTGCGATAAATCTTCTAAGATATAGTGTCCCTTATGTGAATGGATCTGGTCGCAGCCAGGATATGCTTAGGTGGATTTTATCAAATGTTTAATCGACTGATCATTTAAAGAAATCTATATTCTTAATAGTGCCAAAATATTTTGAAATCAAATTCATATGAAGTCCTCTACTTATATAAAACAATAAATAAATAGATTTAGGTTTCATCTCATTTTTGATAGAAATAGTGTTCAATAAAAAAAAATCAATATATTACAACAAATTTTCTTTTATATTTCGGCCATATAAATAAAACTTTGCAAAATAAACCTCTCTTTGGAACTTTCTGAAGATTTATTGAATCCCTTGTGAACATCGTGGAATCCCAAGACCAACTAGCCAATAGGCTGGAACCATTATCTCGGTCACTTCTTGCTTCCATTCCTCGCTTTTTATACAGGTCCATTACATATATAATATGCTAAGGCCCGTGGTAGAATCTTCAATCTAGGCCTGTGAAATGCTACATTCAGCAGGATAATGCACGTGCGCATGATGCTGCCATTGTACACAGCTTTATACTTACAGAAATTTGTGGCTGCTGCCCTGGCAAGCACGTTCTCCTGAATTTCATCATAGAAAGGGTCTGGTCAATGGTTACTGAGCGACTGTCTCAACACCACACCCCAGTTACTACTGTCGATGAACTGTGGTATTATGCTGGGGCTGTATGGGATGTTTCTCCATGTACATGCTATCTATTCTCTGACTCATTGACGTTGTGTAAAGGTGCTGTTGTTGCCGCCAAAATAGTTCTTCTGGAAAACTATTTATTTGTTTGCATATCTTCAAATTTCTTGTAATTTAAATATTTGTTAATCCAAAAATATTGATTTTCCAATAAATATTTATTTTTATTTGCATTACATCCTTAGGTAGCATTTTTCATTTCAATTTGTATATGTTCAATTAACGTCATATTTCTCTGAAATTACTTTATTAAGGTAAATAACGCTATGAATATAATGGTGCTATTTTAGAAGTACGAAAAGAAAGAGAGATGATAGATTTCAAAATTTTCCATGGAAAACTATTTCTTACTATTCGCGGCAAACATATTCACTCGGAGCGTACCAGGACATTGGTTTACACATTGGGCTAGAATTATATATAGGGATTTTATCCTCTGCAAAAATTATAATTCCATAACCTCTGATACTATAAAAAATGAAGGCAATAGATTTTTAATTATGCAAAATGCGCTTTCATTAGAAATTAATTCACACAATCCTATGACCCTTTATTAGATGTGTATTGAGTGAATTTTATCTATAAATGCCCCTTCTAGTAACTCGGGTTTTTCAGGTTGGCTGTCCTGACCTTTCCCTCCAAAGTGAAAATACAGCTTCGGAAGAGAGGAAGCTTTTTAACTGCGGTAATACAGAACTTATCTTTTATTATTCCAACTTCCCTAATGGTGTACTTTAAATTTACGATTCAGAAAGGATTATCACAATTTACAGAAATGGGTTTATTCACGTATTCCTTACTAATAATAAAAATCCCGAATATATCTAAACCAAGTTAGAAGTACTTCAAATTACCAAAGGTTTTCTCTTCTTTTGGAGCTTGTTATAATTTTACATTTTAGAAAAGGATTTTTGAAAGGATTCAATTTCCTCCATTATATGAATGAATAGAAAGAATTATGAAAACAAGGCAAGGTTTTGAACATTTCAAATACTTTAGGGATTACATTATCTTAAAATCCACACCATCATTCACAAGGATGTGAAGTTGTAAAATATCCTTTTGAATTTGATGGTCACATAACACTGGTATTATATAGCTTGTGTAAGTTGAACATAAAACCAAGGCAAAATCCAATATGTTGTGATGGCCCTTTGTCTTATATGGCCCCAAATATCGTTCTGAAGAAGCCTTATTATTTTGGCGCCATTTGGTGGACCTTGTGCGCTACGCTTCAGGTTACACCTCTACTTTTCATAGTGAGGGAAACGGTACAAAAATACCAAATACTTTGTGCAGCAGTATTTTCATGACTGTGGAAATGTGTTGCAAATATTATCAAGTTCGAAGAGCCCAATTTAGCTTGAACTGCTATCAATGGATAATGTTGGAATCCCATGTGATGACCAGGAAGGGAGAGCAGGGGGAGTCAGTAGGATAGGATGCTTAGAAACTCTCCTTTTTGAGGGTGTGGTCTCCACTCTGGAGCGGCGTGGGTGGGAGCCCTCCAGGAGGGGGGTGGGGCTGTATGCCACCTCTCTCGCGAATCCCTTCCTGTACAGATAGAGCCTGAAGCCTCTTCAGTAAATTTCTTTGCTGATAATTCGTACATAATTACGATTCCACGTTCCTTAAAGAGAAAGTTAGCCCCATAGCCTCAGAGGACTAGTCTGTGCCCCCCCCCCCCTTGAACCCATAGATCCTTTGGCCTGGTTTATGATCTTTCCCTGGGACCTATTGATTCGGTGGTCTGGGATGTGTGCTGACTCTAAGCTGGCCATGATTTCCATCAACAGCATGCCAACTGCTTGTTCTACTTTATCTTGTGGCATCCTAACATTTACGATAAGACTCTGAATAAATATAACTAATGAAGTACTGAACAAATTTGAGTGTTAAACCTTTTTTGTTGAATTAATTCTATCCCTATATAATTAAACTAATTTTAGAGGTTCCAATTAAAACAGGGTGGCCAGTAAGTCCTGAACCCTTTTATTTTTTATTAAAAATTGAAAGGCAAACTAGATAAAAATAGTTTTGGTTTTTATTCTAGTTTGCCTTTTTATTTTTAATTTTAAAAAGGTTTTCAGGGCTTTTGGTCCAACCTGTATATTACATTTCAATATAAATTAATATTACGATGCACTAGCGCGCCATCTGTTATCAAATTATAAAACTATTTTAGAGGCGTAATATTCTTTTTAAAATGAAACAATTTCTACTGTCCTTACTGTAGAAATTGTTTTATTATAAAAAGAACATTACGCCTCAAAAAGAGTTTTATAATTTGATAAATTAATATCTTCAACCTTTTTATATTTTTCCAGCGTTTCCAACCACTTTCATATTTTACCCCTCTTTCCAGATATTTTAAATTTTGTTCATTAATTTTGAAAACATTTTTTTATTATTCATTGAGTATGGAGTACACGCTCCACGCTCTTTAAAATATCAGTCGACTCAGAATTTAAATACAAAGTAAACACAATTGCAAATATTTAATTAAAAAGGCATATATTAGATCAAAATGTATGCCTTTTAAATTAAATATTTGTTTATGGATTGCTCTATTTTCAAAACAATAGCAAATATATTTATATAAAAAGAGCATTCCTCGATTTGTTAAAGAAAAAACATGATTTTTTCTTTAAAAAATCTAGGTATGCTTTTTTTATATTAATATATACAATTTTGATCGCTTTTTGACACGAAATAGCAAATAGAGTTTTCCTGAAGAGGGCAAGTGGCTGAAATGTTGAAAATAAAATATAAAAAGGTTGAAGATATTCATTTATGAGTTTAATTATATGATTCACCTACCTAAATAGATTCTCTATAATATACATATTGGTGACAATTCCTTAACCTTTGTGTGTGTGAATTTTGTGAACCGTGTAATTCTTAAGTTGTCTGTCCTAATTTCAACGTTACATTTTGGTGGTAGATGCTGGGTAGAGTAGGGAAAACAAACTGAAGATCGCAGAGAAAACCTTGAGGCCATGGGGTCTATGATCTACATTTTCTGAGACTTGCTCCAGAATTTCACCACCAACTCAAAGCCAAGAGTTCCCTCCAAGACGACCATATCCCTATAAACAATACAACAAAGCCGCTCTTCACGCCGTGAGAAAAAGACGCAAATTTACTCTTGACAGACGTCCAAGACATATGCCTCACTTCAAGGAGAGGTGTACAGCATCGTTGATCTGAAAAACCTGGTACTCCTACTTGTCAATTATTTCTACAAGTCTGTAAGATGACAACAAGCTCGTCCGGTAACCAGACCTGCTGGCTTCCTTGCGCGGTCTCAAGTCTGGTGTTGGAGCCTTCCCATAAATTGTTCCTGTCATAGGACGTTCAACGCGTGCTGCGCTCCTGGAGCCTCTGCTAGCGTCTAATACAGGTCACCAAATACCGGGCGGTGCACGAGGTAAAAAACGTCGTCCTGCGAATTTCAACAACGACCCACACACACATCCACAGCCAGTTCGCGGGTTCAGCTTCTCCTACAAATATATTCTTCAAAGCTGAGGGGCATGCTGGAATATTCCCTTCATTTGTGTCCCCTCCGTTCCTTTTCCTGGGCCGACCTACGCCTCAATTACTTTTCGAGGAACTACATGCCACGACATCCTGAACAATCTGCCTCGAGGTGTGCCAACTATGCGACAGATCGCTGATGAACAGCTTATGGAGTTGCCGCTACTTTTAACCATTCCAAGATGCTTTCGTCCCACAAGGTGTTTCGGGGGATCATCTGGCCGTTCTCATCGGTTTCGACTTCAAAGGAAGATCACTTAATCCGCCACTTGTAATGTTAAGATTTCAACCAATCTATCTCCCTGTATCTATATTATCTATTTTTTAACTTATGTATCTATTATGCACCTATTATTTTACTTATCTATGTTATTATGTGGAATAAAATTATAATAAAAACATTTTTTTTTTAATTCTTGTTTTGGTAGCAACTTATTTTATATTAGATATCACACAATTAATATTCATATTTAAAAAATTTTCTTTAAAAATGTTTTTTGAATAAAATGGATATATTTATTAATGTCTTCTTTGAACCCTTCTAAATATTAGTTTAACTTTATAGAGATAGAATTAATTCAATAACGCTTATTAAAATGTGAATTTATTATCATTATTATTTCAATTTCATTTAATCCCCAATACACTCTTGATATTGGGGTATGCTATTCCTTTTTGGCCTAGAGCTCCAATATAACCATGATATTGGAGTTTTTTATTCCTTTTTGGTCCAGGTCTCCAATTTAGCCATGATATTGGAGTTTGTTATTCCTCTTTGGTCCAGATCTCCAATATACTCTTTATTTGATTTTTTTATCCCTTTTTGGTCCAGATCTCCAATATACTCTTTTTTGAGTTGTTATCCCTTTTTGATCCAGATCTCCAATACACTCTTGATATTGGGGCTTGTTATTCCTTTTTGGTCCAGGTCTCCAATATTACCATGATATTGGAGTTTGTTATTCCTCTTTGGTCCAGATCTCCAATAAACTCGTGATATTGGGGTTTGTTATTTTTCTTTGGTCCAGATCTCCAATAAACTCGTGATATTGGGGTTTGTTATTCCTTTTTGGTCCAGATCTCCAATAAACTCTTGATATTGGGGTTAGTTATTCTTTTTTGATCTAGATCTCCAATAAACTCTTGATGTTGGTGTTTGTTATTCCTTTTTGGTCCAGATATCCAATATATTATTAATATTGGGGTTTGTTTTTCCTTTTCGATCTATATCCCCAATATACTCTTGATATTGGAGTTTGTTATTCCTTTTTGGTCCAGATATCCAATATACTCTTGATATTGGAGGTTGTTGTTCCTTTTTGGTCTATATCTCCAATATACTCTTGATATTGGAGTCTGTTATTCCTTTTTGGTCCAGATCTCCACTATACTCTTTATATTGGAGTTTGTTATTCCTTTTTGGTCTATATCTCCAATATACTCTTGATATTGGAGTTTGTTATTCCTTTTTGGTCCAGATATCCAATATACTCTTGATATTGAAGGTTGTTGTTCTTTTTTGGTCTATATCTCCAATATACTCTTGATGTTGGTGTTTGTTATTCCCTTTTGGTCCAGAAATCCAATATACTCTTGATATTGGAGTTTGTTATTCCTAATTTTCTCTCTAGAACTCCAATATACTCTTGATAATGGAGTTTGTTATTCCTTTTCGTTCTAGATCTCCAATATACTCTTGATATTGGAGTTTGTTATTCCTTTTTGTTCTAGATCTCCAATATACTTCTGATATTGGAGTTTGTTTTTCCTTTTTGATAAGCTTAAAAGTTTCTTTTTTTTTTCAGAATATATTTCTGAATTTCTTCTTTTTCAAACTCCAAATGTTTTTAAGTTACTCTCTCGCTTTCTTTCTTGCTCGGTCTTCTATCCATTTGTGTCTCTAATAATGATGATAAATTTACATTTTCTAGAGACTGTGAGTAATTTCAAATTTTATTTTTTAATTACATTTGTTCAGTACTAAATCTCTTTTCAATGATTCAGAGTCTCAACAACCAATGTAGGGTATACCTCGAGATAAGGTAGAGCTGGCATTTGGCATGTTTTTGTTTCAATGGCTGGCTGAAGGGTTGGTCACTGACTGGGCTACTGGATCGCGGGGCTCGGGTTAGGTCATAGGCTGGGTCATTGGGTCTATGTGGTTCAGGGGATGGCCACAGACTGGTCCACTGGATGGGGCTATGGGGCTGACTTGGATTGATGATTCCATCCTTCAGAATAAAATACCTTTTTAACTCTAGAAATATAATTGAACCACTATTTATTGACACGCATTTACCGGGAATAATGTCTCTTGTTTAGACCTTGGTGAATATTATATTATTTTGCTAAAAATATATTTATGTAATTGCTAAAATCCTTCACTAACCAATTGTATAAAATACAATTCTTCAAGATAATAAAGAACCTTGTTGGAAATAATAACCTAGATATGATCTCATTATACTGTTAAAGAATTTTTATGTAAAATTAGATATCATTATTTTTACAGATTGTCAACTGTTAATCTACTAAAATTACATTTTCTAAGTTTAAATCCAATGAGAGAACGGAAAGGTTATTTTTATTTAAAAATCAAATTATATTTAATGTCATCTACTATGAATTTATTTATTTATGATAGTGTACATTTAAAGTAAGGAGGAGTTAAATTGAGGAGTTAATATATAAATTATACAAAGATCATCTGTAATGAGGTGGTTTCAATTTGTCCTCTATAGTTGACCTGTACCAAAATCATCTTCTATCAGAGTTGTTTTTCAAGTTGAAATTATAATTACAATAATTCCAGAATCATCTGTTATTTGAGATGGTTGTCTAATGTTAATTTATAGTTGAATTATACCAAGATCATCTGATTTGAGGTGGTCGCCATGTTAAAATTTATATTTGAATTATATAAAAATCATCTGCTTCGAGATGGTTGTTTAATGGTAATTTACAGTTTATTTATACTAAGATCATCTGCTATGAGGTGGTCATCTTAGTCATATTTTATATTTGAAATACTTCAGAATCATCAGAGGAACTGTTCCTATGTTCAATTAAACATGTGATCCATAACGAGTGATCTCTTCAACAAAATTGCTTCATGGTATCAACAGAGATTTACTGATGATAACCTTTTATAAATAGAATTCAATCAATTATATTTGTATTTTCATGATAATAGTTTTATATTATATTTTGTTTGAATACTATTTAATAAAAAAGAAAATTCACAGTTTCGAAATATCTTTTATTAACATCAAAGCTAACTGATTTATTCAGGTAAAGAAGTTTAAATAATTTATTAACTTTATAAATATTTATTTCTATTATATTTCAACAAAAACCACTCTAAGCTCTTATATTTCTACACCTGTAAGTGTTTTCCTCACGCCATTACATTCAACTAATATTTTTCTGTGTGTTTTATAGAAGTTTTAGCCAGTCTGCTTCAAATTATATATTGCTTCACTTCAATCCTTCAAAATATAAAATAAATCAATTTCGAAATCAATAAATAATTTTCAAACTCACCCATGCTGTGTAACTGGTTATTATAATATCCATTCATCAGTTGAAGAAATAATAGAGAACATAGATGACAAACAATCTTACTATAATACTCACAATACACTTTGTATATTTTAAAACATTTGAAAGATTTGATAACAGGAAAAGTAGCCTTTTACACATATTTTTTTAGATCAATTTTTTTTTTTTTCCAAATCGGTTTAGAATACATCAAAGAACCCTTTACCAGATGACCCACTACCAGATTGTTTATTTCTTAAGATTTCATACTTGCCTTATAAATATGAAAAAAAAATCTAAGTCTGCTCTGTAATGACAATGGCCTTAACATCAAACCATGGGCTCCAGATGCGGAGATTTGAAATTGACAAAGCTGTTGTGGTGTCGTTTTGTCAAGAGTCATATCTGCTAGTTTGAAGAGACAGACAATATATATCACAATTTTTTTTTTTCAATTCCAATAGGTGATATAGCTAGTTAAATTTTATAAAAATATCATCTTGACAAATTTGTTATCAATATATGAAATTTTTAAAATTTCCAAATTAAATTGAGATGATGTAAAATATGCTGAAGAAAAAAATGGCCAAGGTAATTATTCATCAAGCGTTTTCAATGACAGCATGTTATTGCAATCACTGACATGGAATTATGAACTTTGTATTTGACCATGGACCATGTGACCAAAGGGGAAATCTCGTTTCAACAATGTATTCTACAAATAGAGATTTTACATTGTATTCCTTCCAGAAAATTGGCAAAAAAATTCATCTTCTCAAACATTTTTGTAAGATTCAAAGACTTTCATAACTCCTTTTTATGTTATGAAATTGAAGCTTTCTCTGTACTTATTAGCGTCCTAGCCGAAGCCATGGTATACAGGTTGGAATTTTCTCTGAATTTCCCAAAAGTGATGTTTTGGCTCATTATTTATTACCACCATTATGTTTTATAGTGGAGTAAACTAAATGAATTGTGTCAATGAATATTTAAAGGGAGAGCTTTATATTGTGGTAACATATTAATATTATAAAATACACATTCATAAACAAACTTAAGGAAGTTGTACCTTTTATCATGTACTAGCGGATGTGTACCCGGCTTCGCCCGGGTTTTATCCGAGTGAAAGTTTGCCTAACGAATATTATTGATAATAATATTCGGGAACACACAGAATATTATGATAATAATTATAATTATATTCGTTACGTCATATATTTATATAATATAGCGGATGTACCCGGCTTCGCCCAGGTTTTTCTCGAGGGAATGTTTGTAGTCTAGTAATAAGAAAATATACTACACCTACAAACTATCAGAGAAAAGAGAAACCACGGAAGGTGAACAGAAAAATGTTTTAAATGGATGTATATGTTTACGATATCAAGTTAAATAAAAACAAAGATAAAATTATGTTGGTCACTATAAATTTGTATATTTGTTAGGCGAAATTAGAAACATGATAAAACAATATGAATATTTTTTAGATTGAGATTATTAGCTAGTATGTAAAAAAATTAACTCTGTTGAAATTTAATTTTGTATTTATATATAAATAAAATTAACTCTGTTGATTTTTTGTATTTAATCGATAACAGCGAAGTTACGCATGTTAAAGTTAGGAAAAATATTTTGATGTTAAGCAAAACCTGCTCCATCTCGTTTTACATAAATGTTGAAAATTTGGTCGAAATTGATGCATTGTAACGAAGGTTTTTAGCGAACACCACTTATGAAATTTCCATTTTATTAATATAGATATCGGGATTAAAGCTTTAACTCTGAAGGATATTTGATACAGGGTGATTTTTATTGAAGACACACGAAATAAACAAATGTGTACAAATATTCTTCAGAGATGATCACCAACTTATCAAGGAACTCTTTGAGTCTAAAGCCTTCATTTAGAAGAACAAAGGTTTCCCTGCTGCCAATAGTCCATATGTATCCATCTAAAGTACGACCTCAAGTTTAAGAGAAACCACCTTGAAGTAGGGCCGCAGTGCCGTTAAGACGTCTTCATCACTTATAGAAATTGGGATTAACTATTCGCTGACTTCTCCGCCCATTTCCTATAAAGAAAGGACTTCAGAAGGATGGTCCATATGGTGAGGCTCTCTTCAACTAGGCGCTATGCCAGAATTAGCCGAATAGCCCAAACAGAAGCTGATATTATATCTTCATTATTTGTAATACCGATGATTTTTCAAATATTTCCCCTAGTGCCTTGATGTAGTCCATTGAAGAAAGATAGAGCCTCCACTCCACAAAGCAGAACTGGTCAAAGGTGGCTTCACTGGCCTGGACTTACTCAGGGCTTGCTACTGTTTGTTGTATTGCGAAAAATCACAAAAAAACTTGTTAAACAACATATTGAAAATCACCTCAATTTAGCGTTTTCTATAGCTGAATATTTTTTAAAAAATATCCCGCTATTTAGATATATTTAATAAATATTTCTACAGCCCTTAAACTGAAATAATATAAATACTATGATTTTGTGAAAAGAAATTCCTCGCTGCATAAAATCTCAAATTAAGATATATATTTCTACACACATTCTTTCAAAACACCAATTTACTTTATTACATAAGCAATGCTGAATATATATATATAAAATAGTGAAGCGGTCTGAGGATTAAAATGGCGAAACTGCCGTGAGTGTTCACCACTGATGAACCATTCCCTTCTTCTCTCAATTTTCATTCTATGAAGTATATAAAAGCTGCATATAAATATCGTTTAATTATTTATATTTAAAATCAACGCATATAAAGCTTAAAAAATATTTACAAATTCAATTATTTTCTGTTTTTTTTTTACAATTTCCTTACAAATATTAGAAAGTTCATTTTGAAGAACGTTCTCGCGACTTCCTATTGTATTCAGCTGAAAGCAGATTTAGGGTGTAATATCATTACGGGAAACAATTAGAGCTCTTAAAGGAATAAATCAATGGATATTTTCAAACAATGCAGACGACCTATCGACCAATTCAGAAGCCGATTTCTCGATGGCCAAAATTACAAAGCCAGGTTAGTTGGTCGCTGATACAAAGTGAATCATCTTTCCAATATATTTGGATATCAAGACCTTGAAATAATGCAAATTTCACAGCCAAAAAGGACTTGAAATTTTAATAGCAAAAGAAAATTTCAATCTTAAATATTCATATAAATCTAGGCAAAATAATATTCGAAGAATACAATCGAAGCCTTCAAATAATATTCATCAACAACTTTAGTAATTTTAAAACCTCTTAGCAAACCCATATCAATTGAAAACGGAGAATGTTTTGGAAGAATCCAATGTAGAAATGGACTTTTTGATTTATCAAAAATATTAATTACATCAACCTATAAATATCAAATTATAAGTTTTATTATGGAAATATTACAACTTTGAGATATTAGTTTGTAATTATGTAAATACAAAAATATGTATATATATTTATTTATTTTTAGTTTTCATAAAAGGTTCTGGAATTTTCTAAACAATTGGAATATCAAGAGAGACAAAATACGACACAATATTGTCCCCAACAAGATAATATAATAAATATTGAAGAGTAAATATTATATACACAATACAAACGAATAAATATTATAAAGACTATACATCAATATGTTCCATATATCCTGTAAATATATCCCAAAGTTTATCCAAAGTCTGTATTTCAAACACTTTTTATTTATATTTATTTACATATGTACATATGCGCATTTTATGATTTATTGTAATCTATTTCTGAAAATATTTATTTTTTTTATAAAATAAATATATATTTATGTTTCTGTAAGCGAAGAGTATTTATCTATATTTGAAAGTATTGTATTTGTGTATATCTGAAAGATTGTATTTTTTATATATGAAAGTATTATATTTGTCGACATATGGAAGAATTTTATTTGTCTATACCTGAAATTATTGCATTTGTTTTATATCTTAAAGTATTGTATTTGTCTATACCTGAAAGTTTTGTATTTGTTTATATCAGGAAAATTGTATTTTTGTTATTTTATGGAGTTTTATATATTTTTCTTGTTTGAGTATTTTTAATCTAATTTTGTGGAAGCATTGTATATTTCTATTTCTTAAAATATTGAATTTATCAAATTCATGTATGTTTATGTATACATATGAATGTATATGGCCGTTTTCTCTTATGAAAATATTGTATATATCTATTAATGTAAGTGTGATATTTGTCTATATATAAAGTATTATTTTTCCATATTTATGAGAGTATTTGTTTATATATTTCTGAAAATATTCTATTTGTCTGATTCTGAAATCATTTTGTCTATTCCCGAAGGTTTTGTATTCATAGAGTGATTTCTCAGAAAGTATTGAATTTATATATTTTTTTCTGAATGTATTGTATATATCCTTTCAGGAAGTACATTATATTTGCTATTATACTGAAAAGGTATTTTGTTTATCTATTTCTGAAAGTATTGTATATATATTTTCTGGAGAGAGAGAACGGAAGTATTGTATTTCATATTATATGAGCTGAAAAAGTATTGTATTATTCTATTTCTAAAGTTTATGTATTTATTTTTTTCTGAAAGTAAATATTGTATTTGTATATTTAGCAAAACCAATGTAATAATCTACGTCTAAAAGTATTGATGTATTTCTGAGAGTATTTTGTAACTGTCAAATCTTTCTGAAAGTATTATATCTTCTTCTCAATTTGCTACCTTGTTTGAATAAAATCTTGTTTGTGAAAAAGTAAGTAATTTCTGTTAAATACATTTATCCATATTATATATTAATATTTTTTCTTTATTATAAATATTTATATATTTTTCAATTTAAAATAACATGTATTTTGAAATATTAAATGTTAATTGTTTCAAAAATTGAGTATATGATTTATTCAATTTCTCTCTTCTCTTTCCAACCTTTAAAATATTATGAATTAATATTAGTATTTGAATATATAAGCTATTATATTTGTTTTTTTTTTGTAATATTTTATAGATGTAATTAAACATTGGTTTAAATAACAAATTTAGTATTTCTTTGTGTATAATCCAATTTTTTGATCTTTCACTCCCTACCTATTTTGTCCTTTCATTTTTAAATCTCTCAAGAGAATTTTATGAGAGTCTGAAATTCTTTGAAAATGGATTTGTGAACGAAAACATATTTTGTATTCATATTTTAACATACTGTCAGACCACATCTTAAAAGCCTTAAAATTCGCACCTAGGCTCAATCAGATGACAATGATTGTTCATAAAATTTCAGACATCTATGCGGATTTCTATCTGCGTATATGTTAAATATAAAAATATGCAGAAATATAATGAAATAAAGATGGAAATAAAACCTTTTACAAATAAAAATATAAATACTATATGAAAAGAGAGAAGTGTAAAATAATCAGAGAAAATCTGTTAAATAACAGAAAGTAAGATGGAGCAAGCAAACGAATGAAAATACAAGAAATTGGTAAAAAATAATAATTTATGACTGAAAATATATTTTCAAAAATTTAAAAATAATAAATTTATCAAAAATGGAAAGATATAAAATAAATACGAGAAAAAATCTAATCATCATATTACGAAATAATTACTATTGTCTTCATGTTTAATTGAATATAAATAAATGTTCAGACATCTAATAATAATAGAACCTCGAAATAATAGCATTGTAATCATGAGTGAGAAAGTAGAAACTAATTCATTCAGTGCAAAAATTAATACATTTGTATATATAAACAGAAAAGAACAAAATATATTTATAAAAGACATATTAGCCAAATAATGGATTCAAAATATTTAATGAAAAGGCTTACATTAGAAGATTCGCTAAACATAAGAAATTCACACTTTTAGCTACCATTTTAAAATAGATTTTTATGGCTATAAAAAAGAGAAAAAAGGAAGAAAATATAATTATTGAACTTTATTTTTTATGAAGACCCTCGCTATAAAGTTTCAAAGCCTTTTTAATTTCACATTGAGTTATATCCAATACGTGATGAAGTTCTATATAGTCTCATTTTAGTTTATATTTTATTTGTGTGTTGTTAGGATATATATTTATATAGAGAGAGATTGAAATCTCTGAAAACATTATATTTCACACAAACCTTTTTTCCTTTATATTCAATAAATGCATCTTCTTATATAGAAGTTTGTATATTTCAACTAAGAATACTATTTTGAGTCATTAGTCAACGAAATGGGTGTGCTGGTTCCAAATTTTTCCAAATTGCACCAAATACAGATAAAGAGAGAGGTGTATATTTAGAACATATGTTTGCTAGAGTATTCGCTTCACGGCCTATATATGTGGCATCACTTTATTCATTTTTATTTGTATAAGTTCAAATGACAATAAACTGATTGGCTCTTTTGGCAATTGAAATATTGTAACAAATTATTTTATATAAACATTGTATGACGTGCCATCTATATATAACAAATGAAGTCATTTAGAGACGCAAATGTTTCTCTTCACAAATAAAAAATAATAATCTACCGTCTTTACTGCGATGAAAAATAATTGAGAGGCTTGGCTCATCAGTGGTGAACCCTCCCAGCGGTTTCGCTAATTTAATCCACCATACTGCTTCTTTATAGCTCTAATACTGCATTGGATCATTCTGTCTTTATATGCTAGAATGAAGGGTGGAATCTTAGAAATGGTATTTAAGCTAACCATGGACAAACCTTTTAAGACAGTAGAATTACATTTAAATATTTGCATCGTGCAATGCTCTTCAGCAAACAATAAGAACAAGGCAAGTAGCACATAAATTAATACAGAACAATAATGCGCCATCTATATATAACAAATAAAGATATTAAGATGCGAATGTTTCTTTTCACAGAAAAATAAATATTATACTGTCCTTAATGCAATAAGAATTGTTTTATGAATATATTATTCCAACCTTTTGATATTTTTATATTCCAAAACACAACAATATAAGCTATTTTGAAGGTTATATTTGTCTATGGACTAAACATATTTCGTTGTGTCATTTTTAATATTTTCCCTCAATTTCTACGTGTGATGATCTTCAAATTTTTTATTTAGTTCAAGGTAGAACTGTGGAAAATCTCAGAGCCGGCTCTATATCTATAGACCCATTCATAGAACAGATAATAATGATTTAGTATATAATTGATAGCAGAAGGATATCTGACTTTTCCTAATTTATCCGCGGTGAGAGTTTACCAAACGGATATTGAATTATCAAATCTTGTTCATTATGATTGTATTTCGTTCATTCTAATTTGTAATCGTGATTATTATAATTAACGTGGGACATAACAATACTCTCAGTATAGTATAGTGTTTCTAATTTACTCTTTAGAAATAATTAAAGGATTTTAACATGGATCTAACATACTTGTTCTATGTGGTTTAGTGTGCTGTGGAATTCTAAATTCTGTGTAACTCCAATGTTCCTACTGCGGTGAAACTCCAGGAAAAGAGAAGATGTCATAATCTTTATCTACTCCGAGACCAAGAAGGCTGTGGTTTCCAACAAGACTCAGCACGTCCAGTCCACATGTGAGTAATGTTCCTCTATTTCAACGTGGGTGACAAAGTTATCTTGAACGGTGAGACATCTTCTAAGATATAATTTACCTTATGTGAACGGCAGCCAGGAAATGCTCAGAAGAATTTTCTTTAACCAAATGTTTAGTTTGTTCGACTGATCATTTGAAGAAATATATTTTTTAAAAATAATGTTAAAATAGTGTCAAATTGAATTTTTATGAATATTCTATTGTAATACATTGATATTTAAAAGTAAAAGTCAAATATCTCATTCAGATAGGCCTAAAACCTATTATTAAGGTATTGTGTTTTTTTCACCTATCCTAGTCCTATAAATAAAGAAAACAATAAATAGCTTTAAGTTTTATCTTTTATTTGACAGAAGGACAGATCTTTCTTTTAAAAATCAATATCCTCACAACAAAATTTCCATCTATATTTCGGCCATATAATTAGCCACTTTGACAAATAAACATATCTTTGTCACTTTCTGAGGATTTCATAAATCGCTTGTGGATATGCAGAATAAAGGATTATCCTGAAACCATTATCTCGGTCAACTCTTGTTTTCATTCCTGGCGTTTTTAAAAACCTTTATTTGTTTTTTTCTTATCTACAAATATTCACTTGAAGAGAATCTATGCGTTGTTTGAGCCAGTAGGCTAGAATTTTATATATGGGTTTCATCCTCTGTGGTAAATTATAATTTATTATTTCTCATATGAACTTTGCTACTAAACAATTTTCAAACGCAATGGATTATTAATTATATTATATGTGCACAAAAACACTGTTGGTACAAATAGCTTCAAACAATTTTACGACCCTTTATTAGATGTGCATTTAATATTATATATGAATGTAAAATAAAAGTATTTAAAAAATATTTTTTCATCGCAGTAAGGACAGTAGAAGTTCGTTTTATGTATAAAAGGAACATTCGCGCTTTTAAATACTTTTATTTTATATGTATAGATGGCGCGTTATTGCTTTGTGTTAATTTATTCCTAATGGCCTTGTATTTAGAGTTTGCTGAAGAGCATTGCTCGAAGCAAATATTTGAATGTAATTCTACTGTCCTATAAGCTTATGTCCATAGTTTACTTGAAACCCATTTCTAAGATTCCATCCTCCAGTGTTGCATATAAAAGAAGAATGATCCAATGCAGTATTAGAGCTCTGAGAAGCGGTCTGGTGGATTAAATTGGCGAAACCGCTGGGAGGGTTCACCACTGATGAGCCAAGCCCTCCCAATATATTTTTTCATCGCAGTAAAGACAGTAGAAGTTCGTTTTATGTATAAAAGAAACATTCGCGCTTTTAAATACTTTTATTTTATATGTATAGATGGCGCGTTTTTGCTTTGTGTTAATTTATTCCTAATGGCCTTGTATTTAGAGTTTGCTGAAGAGCATTGCTCGAAGCAAATATTTGAATGTAATTCTACTGTCCTATAAGCTTATGTCCATAGTTTACTTGAAACCATTTCTAAGATTCCATCCTCCAGTGTTGCATATAAAAGCAGAATGATCCAATGCAGTATTAGAGCTCTGAGAAGCGGTCTGTTGGATTAAATTGGCGAAACCGCTGGGAGGGTTCACCACTGATGAGCCAAGCCCTCCCAATATATTTTTTCATCGCAGTAAGGACAGTAGAAGTTAGTTTTATGTATAAAAGAAACATTCGCGCTTTTAAATACTTTTATTTTATATGTATAGATGGCGCGTTATTGCTTTGTGTTAATATATGAATGTCCCTTCTAATAACAAGCTTTGGTTTTAGGTTGGCTGCTCCTGATCTTCTCCTCCAGATGAAAGTACTGCTTCAGAAAAGGAAGCTTGCCTAACTGCGGTAATACAGAATTTACCTTTTATCATATCAACTAGATCAATGATATGCTTGAAAATGACGACTTTCAAAGGATTATCAAAATTCCAAGAGTTGGGTTCAGTCAAATATTCCTTGCTAATGATAAAAATTCCGGATATATCTGAACAGAGAGAGAAATACTTCAAATTACCAAAGGTTTTCCTTTTCTTTTGGAGCTAGTTATAATTTTACATTTCAGCAATGAATTTCCGAAAGGAATCAATTTCTTCCATTATAAGAATGAATGGAAAAAAAATATGCAGACAAGGCAAGGTTGTACACCATTCAAATACTATAGGGATTATATTATCTTAAAATCCACAATATCATTCACAAGGATGTGAACTTGTGAAATATCCTTTTGAATTTGATGACCACATAACAGTGGTATAATATTACTTATGTAAGTTATACATCAAACCATGGCAAAATGCAAGCTGTTGTAATGGCCCTTTGTCTTATATGGCCCCAAAAGTCGTTTTGAAGAATCGTTATTATTTTGGCGCCATTTGGTGGACCTTGAGCGCTACACTTCAGGTTACACATCTACTTCATATTGAGGGAAAGGTACAAAAATACCTTTTACACTGTGCAGCAGTATTGTGATGACTGGAAATGTAGTGCAAATATTACCAAGTTCAAAGAGCCCATTCAGCTCGAACTGCTATCAATGGATAATGTTGGAATCCCATGTGATGACCAGGAAGGGAGAGCAGGGGGAGTCAGTAGGATAGGATGCTTAGAAACTCTCCTTTTTGAGGGTGTGGTCTCCACTCTGGAGGGGCGTGGTTGGGAGCCCTCCAGGAGGGGGGTGGGGCTGTATACCACCTCTCTCGCGACTCCCTTCCTGGACAGATAGCGCCTGAAGCCTCTTTGTGAAAATTCTATGCTGATAATCAACATATATAGTCACGACCGTCTTTCCTCAATTCCTCATCGCTGTCACGGATGCGCGCGCATCATCATTATATGATCATTATCATTATTTAATGATAATAATAATAATTATTATTATTATATTAAGATTATTATTTTATTATTTTATTATTAATATATAGTCACGACCGTCTTTCCTCAATTCCTCATCGCTGTCACGGATGCGCGCGCATCATCATTATGATCATTATCTTCTATAGAAGCTTCTATCTTTATAATTATGTATATTTACAAAAAGTCAATTCGCTCGCGTCTCTAGCGGTGAAAAAGAGGGGTAATACCAGCTGACCTAATGTACATGTAAAGTTTGGAGCGGGACGTTTCACAAGAGTGACATCCACGGCTCCAATTTATAATTGTAACAAATAGTATTTGAATAAAAACATTCAATCGGGTAAAACACGGGCGTTGCCCGGGTCATTTGTCTAGTTCGTCTATAATTACGATTCCATGGTTTCTAAAGAGAAAGTTAGCTCCATAGCCTCAGAGGACTAGTCTGTGGCCTCCCCCTTGAACCCATAGATCCTTTGGCCTGGCTTGTGACCTTTTCCTGGGCCCTATTGATTCGGTGGCCTGGGATGTGTGCTGACTTTAAGCTGGCTATGATTTCCATCAACAGCATGCCAACTGCTTGCTCTACTTCATCTTGTGGTAACCCAACATTTACGATGGGACTCTGAATAAATATACCTTATGAAGTACTAAACAAATTTGAGTGTTAAATCTTTTTTGTTGATTTAATTCTATCCCTATATAAATTAAACTAATTTTAAGGGTCTAATTAATACAGGGTGGCCAGTAAGTCCTGAAACCTTTTTTTTTTATTAAAAATTAAAGGTTTTTGAGGCTTATTGTCCAACCTGTATATTTCATTTAAATAGAAATGAATATCTTCAACCTTTTTTATTTTCACAACTTTTTGAACCACTTTCATTTTTTAATCCCTTTTATAGATATTTTGAATATTATTTGCTAATTTTGAGAATTATTCGTACATATTTTGTTGCGTTTGGAGTACATGCTCCACGCTTTTAAAAATATCGGTTAAATCAGAATTTAAATACAGAGTAAATACAATAGCAAATATATTTATATAAAAATAATGTACCTGGATATGTTAAAGAAAAAAATTGCTCTTTTTTCTTTGTCAAATCTAGGTAAGCTCTTTTTATATAAATATATACAATTTTGATCACTTTTTGACACCCGAAGATTTTTCTTGAAAAGACGAGTGGCTGAAATGTTGGAAATAAAATGAAAAAAAGATTGAAGGTATTCATTAATGATATTAATTGTATAACCCATCTACACAAATAGAATATTCTATAATATACACATTAGTGACAATTCCTAGCCTTTGTGTGTGTGAATTTTGTGAGCGTGTAATTCTTAAATTGTCTGTCCTAATTTTCTACGTTACATTTTGGTGGTAGATGCTGGGTAGTTTAGGGAAATAAACTGAAGATCGCCGAAAACCTTGAAGCAATGACTGCTATGATCTACATTTTCAGAGATTGCTTCGGGATTTCACCGCCGTGTCAAAGCCAAGAGTTCCCTCCAAGATGACCGTGTCCCTATAGACGATACAACAACAAAGCTGCTCTTCACGCCATAAGAAAAGGACGCCAGTTACTATTGACAGACGTCCAAAATCTACGCCTCACATCAAGGAGAGGAGACCTTTAAGCTTTTCGTTGGTGTACAGCATCGTTGATCTGAACAACCTGGTACTCCTTCTTGTCAGTTTTATTTCTACACGTCTGCAAGATGACAACAGTCTTGTCTGGAAACCAGACCTGCTGGTTTCCTTGCGCGGTCTCAAGTCTGGTGTCGGAGCCTTCCCTTATAATGTTCCTGTCATAGGATGTTCAACGCATGCTGCGCACCTGGAACCTCTGCTAGCGTCTACTACAGGTCACCAACTACCGAGTGGTGCACGAGGTAAGAAAACGTCGTCCTGCGAATTTCAACAACGACCCTCACACACATCCACAGCCAGTTCCCGGGTTCAGCTTTTCATACAAATATATTCTTCAAAGCTGAGGGGCATGCTGGGATATTCCCTTTATTTGTGTCTCCACCGCTTCGTCTCCTGGGCCGATCTACGCCTCGGTTACTCTTCGGGGAACTACATGCCACGACATCTTGAACAATCTGCATCGAGGTGTGCCAACTATGCGATGATCAGCGATGGAGTTCCCATACCTTCAACCATTCCAAGATGTGTTTGCTTCCTTCCTTCGCCCAAGATGTGTCTGGGGATCAACTGGCCATTCTATAATTTCGACTTCAAAAGAAGATCACTTAATCCGCCTCTTGAATGAAGACATTTTAAACAATCTATCTCACTGTATATATATTATCTATTTCTAATTATTCTATCTATGTTATACTGTGAAATAAAATTGTAATAAAACAATTTATTATTTCATACTTATTTTGGTGACAACATATTTTATATTAGGTTATACACACAATAATTTATCATATTTAAAATTTTCTTGAAAAATATATATTCAATAAAATGCATATATTCTTAATAATGTTTCTTTTTTGAAACCTTCTAAATATTATTTTAACTATATAGAGATAGAATTGATTCAATAACAGTTCTGAAAATGAGAATCTATCATCATTATTATTCAAAATTTATTTGATCCCCAATATACTTTTTTTATTGGGGTTTGTTATTCCTTTTTGGACTGGATCTCCAATATACTCTTGATATTGGAGTTTGTTATTACTTTTTGGTCCAGATCTCCAATATACTCTTGATATTGGAGTTTGTTTTTTCTCTTCGGTTCTGATCTCCAATATGCTCTTGATATTGGAGTTTGTTATTCCTTTTTGATCTAGATCACCAATATAATCTTTATATTGGAGTTTGTTTTTCCTTTTTGGTCTAGATCTCCAAAATATATTGATTTGGAGTTTGTTTTTCTCTTTAGTTCTGATCTCCAATATGCTCTTGATATTGGAGTTTTTAATTCTTTTTGGTCCAGATCTCCAATATATGCTTTATATTGGAGTTTGATTTTTCTTTTTGGTTCTAGATCTCCAATACGCTCTTGATATTGAAGTTTGTTTTTCCTCTTCGGTCCAGATCTTCAATATACTCTTGTTATTGGAGTTTGTTTTTCCTCTTTAGTCCAGATCTCCAATATACTCTTGATATTAGAGTTTTTTTTTTTTGGTCCAGATCTCCAATATACTCTTGATATTTGAGTTTGTTATTCCTTTTGGTCTAAATCTCCAAATAACTCTTGTTTTTGGGGTTTGTTATTCCTTTTTGGTCCAGATCTCCAATATACTTTTGATATTGGAATTTGTTGTTCTTTTTTGGTACAGTTCTACAATTTGCTTTTGATATTGGTGTTTGTTATTCCTTTTTGGTCCAGATATCCAATATACTCTTGATATTGGAGTTTGTTATTCCACTTCAGTCTAGATCTCCAAAATACACTTGATATTGGAGTTTGATATTCCTTTTTGGTCAAGATCTCTAATATACTTTTGATATTGGAGTTTGTTATTCCTTTCAGTCTAGATCTCCAAATAACTCTTGTTTTTGGGGTTTGTTATTCCTTTTTGGACTAGATCTCTAATATACTCTTGATATTAGAGTTTGTTATTCATCTTTGGTCCAGATCTCCAATATACTCTTGATATTGGAGTTTGTTGTTCTTATTTTGGTCCAGATCTCCAATATACTTTTGATATTGGAGTTTGTTATTCCTTTTTGGTCCAGATTTCCAATATAATATGATATTGGAGTTTGTTATTCCACTTTAGTCCAGATCTTCAATATACTCTTGATATTAGAGTTTATTCTTTTCTATTGAGGTAAAATGTTTCTTCAGAATATATTTCTGAGTTTCTTCTTTTTTAAACAATAAATTTCTTCCATCTATTCTCTCGGTTTATTTCTTTCTCGGTCTTCTATCCATTTGTGTCGCTAGTAATGATGATAAATTCGCATTTTCAAAGACAGGTATTATTTTTGAATATCAATTTCAAATTTATATTTGTTCAGTACTAAATCTCTTTTAATGATTCGGAGTCTCAACAACCAATGTAGGGTATACCTCGAGATAAGGTAGAGCTGGCACTTGGCATGTTGTTGTTTCAATGGCTGGCTGAAGGGTTGGCCACTGACTAGGCTACTGGATCGCGGGGCTCGGGTTAGGTCATAGGCTAGGTCATTGGGTCTATGTGGTTCAGGGGATGGCCACAGACTGGTCCACTGGATGGGGCTTTGGGGCTAACTTGGATTGATAATCCCATCCTTCAGAATAAATACATTTATGAATCTTAAGAATAGAATTTAACCATTATTTTTTTACTACACACCTATACTATAAATACATTTCTTGTTTAAAGCTTTGTAATTATTACATTGTTTCGCTAAAAGTATATTTATGTAGTTGATAAAAGACTTCACTAACAAATTGTAAAATATGATCTCTCATGATAATGAAGGTCAATGATGGAAAGAATAACCGACAGATTAGCTCATTACTGTTAGATAATTTTTATTTAACATTATTGTTCGTGGATGGCTTTTCTTGATTTATCAAGAAATTGGGTTGGCCAAATATCTCGGAGTAAGCTACATAAACGTTTAGTTTATTTTTACTCCACTAGATGGCGCTCTGCCATCTAAAAAGCACATGTGCTTGTGGTCAGGAGATGCCTTCTTTATATTTAACATTATATATCATTATTGTCACAGATGAACAACTGTTAACCTGCTGAAATGACATTTCATAAGTTTAAGTCCAATGAGAGAAAATGAAATGGATTTTTTCATTTTAAAACCAAATCATCATTAATATTATCTACTGAGAGTATATTTATTTATGGTATTAATGTCAAGGTCATATCTTATATAATATTTTAAAGTTGAGGAATAAATATTTAAATTGAACAAAGACCATCTGTAATGAGATGGTTTCAATTTGTTCTCTATCGTTTAACTATACAAAAATCATATTCTATCAGAGTTGTTTGCCAAAAGTTGGAATTAAAATTTACATAATATCAAAATCATCTGCTTCGAGATGGTTGTCTAATGTTAATTTATAGTGAATTATACCAAGATCATCTGATTTGAGGTGGTCGCCATGCTAAATTTCATATTTGCAATATATGAAAATCATCTGCTTCGAGATGGTTGGTTAATGGTAATTTACAGTTATTTATACTAAGATCATCTGCTATGAGGTGGTCACCTTAGTCATATTTTATATTTTAAATACTTCAGAATCATCAGAGGAACTGTTCCTATGTTCAATTTAACATGTGATCCATAATGAGGGATCTCTTCAACAAAATTGCTTCATGGTATCAACAGAGATTTACTAATGATAACCTTTTATAAATAGAATTCAGTCAATTCTATTTGTATTTTCAAGAGAATGGTTTTATATTATATTGTTTAAATAATATTTAATAAAAGAGCTAGTTCATAGCTTTGAAATATCTTCTATTAATATCAAAGCTAACTGATTTATTTGGGAAAAGGAGTTTAGATAATATATTAACTTTATAAATATTTATTTATATTATATTTCAACAAAAACAACTCTACCCTCTCATATTTAAACACCTATAAGTTTTTTCCTCTCACCATTACTTCCAACTAATCTTTTTGTGTGTGTTTTATAGAAGTTTTAGCCAGTCTGCTTCAAATTATATATTTCTTCACTTCAATCCTTCAAAATAAAAAGAAATCGATTTTGCAATCAATAAATAATTTTTAAACTCATCAATTCTGTGTTTAACTGTTCATTATAATATCCATTCATCAGTAGGAGAAATAATAGAAAACATACATGACACCCCATCTTACTATAATACTCACAATTCACTTTGTACATTTTACAACATTTTAAAGATTTGATAACAAGAAAAGTATCCTTTTATACACATATTTTAGATCAATTTTCTTTTTTTTTTCCAAATCGGGTTAGTATACCTTAAGAAACCCTTCACCAGATTTCCGCCTATTGTTAAATTCTTAGGATTTCATTCTTGCCTTATAAATATGAAAAAATATCCAAGTCTGCTCTGTAATGACAATGGTCTTAACATCAAACCATGGGCTCCAGATGGGGAGTTTTGAATATGACAAAGCTGTTGTGTTGTCGGTTTGTCACTAGTCATATCTGCTAGTTTGAAGAGACAGACAATAGATATTACAATTTTTGTGTCAATTCCAATAGGTCAGGGGTCTCCAAACTTTCCAGCCTTAGGGCCATACTGATGGGGTCTTTCCAGCCTTAGGGCCATACTGATTACTCCAGTAAGTTCCGAGGGCCAAGATGGCAACACTGCATATTATTAATTTTCCTGTATTAATTGTTATGTTTATTTGTTATTAAATGTTATTATTAATTGTTGCTTTTGTGTGTGATTTAGCAGAATGGAAAAGAAGCGAAAAATTGATGTGTCAGATACTGCTCAGGTGTTTATTTATATTAGAGGAGTAGATAAAAGCTATGAAGTGCACGAATAACTTCTTGATATGTATAGTATTCATGGCACAACTACTGGTACCGATATTTTTAAAGGAGTTGAAATGGCCATTAATAAAAAGAACCTTCGATGGAAAAATTTGAAATGTATTACAACTGATGGAGGCAAAACATGAGTGGGAAAGATAAAGGAGTGGTCGCTCTTGTGTCAAAGGCTGTAGAAAATGAAGGCGGCTCAAAACCATTAGTCTTACATTGTATCATTCATCAACAGTCTTTGTGCGGAAAATGTTTGGATATGTCTGACGTTCTGAAACCAGTCATATCAACTGTTAATTTCATCAGATCTTTTGGGCTGAATCACCGACAATTCCGACAATTTATTGCAGAGATTGGAGAAACAGACTTACCTTATCATACTGCCGTACGCTGGCTTAGTTGTGGGAAAGTCCTTCAGCGCCTTTTTGAACTTCGAGCAGTGATCGAAATTTTTTTGAATGAAAAGAACCGCCCTCTTACTGAATTACAAAACAACGCATGGCTATGGAAGTTAGCATTCTATGTTGATTTGACAAAACATGTGAACGAACTGAATTTGAGATTGCAAGGAGAAAACCAGCATCTTCCTGATTTATACACTAATATCAAGTCATTCCGGATGAAATTGATACTGTTTCAATCACAACTACGAAGTAAATGTTTTTCACATTTTAAAACGTGTGAAATATTCAGCCACACTACTGAGACTGAGTTTCCTATCGATTTTGCAATCGAAACTTTGAGTGCTTTGAAGATAAATTTTGATACTCGTTTCTCGGACTTTGATGCCATTGCGAATCAAATTAAGATTTTTCAGAATCCTTTTGATGCTGACATTGAAACCCTAGCCCCGGAACTTCAAATGGAAATGATTGATCTTCAGTGCAGTGATATAATTAAGAACAAATATGAAAATTCATCTTTGTTGGAATTTTATAAGAGTCTTCCACTGACACAATTTGATAATTTGCATAAATTTGCTCGTGGGCTGTTTTCCGTTTTTGGTACTACTTATTTGTGTGAGAAAACCTTCTCCAAAATGAAGTACACAAAAAATGTATACAGATCTAAATTAACTGACGAGCATCTTAAATCTCTTTTAATAATTGGCACAAGTAAAATTAGTCCACAACTACAAACTATTGTCGGTGGAAAATCTCAATTACATACATCTCATTAGCATTTCATATGTCATGTTATAAGGTATGTGTTGTTCATTACTTACAATGTATAAAATGTAAGTTGGATTCATTTCAATAATTTGTTAGTTATTATATGCTGAAGTTGAATTTACTGCATAAATTATACATGTCTTTAATCATTACCATTCTGTGTTTCTTTATCCAACTTATCACAAACATTTTATTTGCTATAAAAAATATTTGTTCTCTAAAAGGAGTTTTCAAGTATGTCTCCGCGGGCCGGACAAAATCTGTCTGCGGGCCGGATGTGGCCCTCGGGCCGTAGTTTGGAGACCCCTGCAATAGGTGATAGAGCTAGTTCAATTTTATAAAAAATATCTTCTTGGAAAATTTGTAATCAATATTTGAAAATTTTAAAATTTCTAAATTAAATTGAGGTGATTTAAAATATGCTAAAGAAAAATAAATGGCCAAGGTAATTATTTATCAAGCGTTTTTAATGACAGCATGGTATCGCAATCTCTGAAATGGAATTAGGAACTGTGACCAAAGGGAAAATCTCGTTTCAAACAATGTAGTCTACAAATAGATTTTTCACATTGTATTCCTTCCAGAAAATTGGCAACATAAATTCATCTGCCCAAACATTTTTGTAAGATTCAAATACTTTCTTTACTTCTTTTTATATTATGAAATTGAAGCTTTCTCTGTACTTATTAGGGCCCTAGCCGAAGCCATGGTATACAGGTCGGAAATTTCTCTGAATTTCCCTGAAGTGATGTTTTGGTTCATTATTTATCACCACCATTACGTTTTATAGTGAAGAAAACTAAGTGAATTGTTTCAATGATTATTTAAAGGGAGAGCTTTCTATTATAACAACATATTAATATTATAACATACATTCACATAGAAAAACTTAAAAACTTGTACCTTTTAGCACGTATATCGGGATTCAGACAATAATTCTAATAGATATTTGATACATATTTATCTTTTTTAAAGACACACAAAATAAGCAAATGTGAACAAAATTTCCATTGGAGATGATCACCAAATTATCAGGGAACTGGTTGAGTCTAAAGCCCTTATTTAAAAAGAACAAAGTTTTCCCTGCCAGTATTCCATGTGTTCCCGTCGAAAGTCATGGCCTCATGTTTAATAGAAACCATCTTGAAGTAGGGCCGCAGTGCCGTTACGACATATTCACCATTTATGGAAATTGGAAGATTCCCATTCGCTGACTTCTCCGCCCGTTTCCTATAAAGAAAAGTCTTAAGAAGGATGGTCCCAATGGTGAGACCCGCTTCAACTAGGCGTTCCTCCAAAATTAACCGAGCAGCCCAAACAGAAGCTGATCTGACATCTTCATTATTTGTATTACTGATGATTTTCCAAACATTTCCCCCAGGGCCTTGGTGTAGTCAATTGAAAATAAACAGAGCATCCACTCCACAAAGCAGAACTGGTAAAAGGTGGCTACAGCTGACCTGGACTTACTCAGAGTCTTCTATTGTTTTCTGTATTGCAAAAAATGATGAATATGCTTGGTAAACAACATTTTGAATATCACCCCAATTTAGCGTCTTCTATCGCTGAAAATTGAAAATAATTATCGTGCTACTCATACATATTTAATAGATATTTATACAGCCCTTAAATATCAATAAAATGAATATTAGGATTTTGTGAAAAAAGCATTGCTCGATGCATAAAATCTTTAATTCAGATATATATTTATACACACACAGTCTTTCAAAACACCAATTTACTTTATTACATAAGCAATGCTGAGTGTTAGAAAAGAAGGAGTTCGAGGCATCCAATCGGAGGCCGATGGAGGGGCTACGGGGATGCAGCGGCTGGAATGAGGAAATCAAAAACAGAAGAACTTATAAACAACTTTCGAACGGGAAGATTTGCCCTGATTCCCCGATTCTTTTAGATTCTCATATATAATTCATTAAATATTCCTTTACTATTTTCTTAATTGATAATAAATATAATTTTCCCTCCTGTTTTCGTCGTATATTTTAAAAGTGGTACAAGCAGCGACACCTTCAACCCCGCCGACCAAGAATAGAGGTGAGTGACTCCCTCTATAGAATTGTCTTCACAACACAGAGTGGCGTTGGTGAAATCACAATATTTTTGGCATCCCAGCCGGGACTGTTGAAGGTAAATTATTGAAGAAGAAAAAAAATACTGAGCTGACCATTTTGGAACACGCTAGCTAACCCCACTTGCCGCTAAGCCTAATCCTTTGTTTACGTGATGGCGGATGAATTAATTTGACGTTTAAAAAAGAAGCGTGCTATTAACAGATCATATTTAACGAAAACATGCAATAAGATTGATAGTGGACTTGACACGTTAATGAGAATTGAACTTGAAGAATTATTAGAACAATTGAATGAATCATTTAACGAACTTAAATTAGTTGAGGGGGTCGGTGGAAGGCTGGTTGAACCCTTTGGTTTTCGACCACTACGACCCGGGTTCGATTCCCGCATTGGGCACTTTTTTCTGTTTAAAAAAATGCTCCAATGGCCCCCGATTATTGCAAAAGTCCAACCACACCAGCGAGTGACAATTGACAATTAAAAATATTTTATTGACTACATAGTCAATCATTACTCCTAAGAGTTAAGCAGGAGGAACCAAATATTTACAATTCAAAACAAATCAGGCGGTGTCCCCACCGAGGCTCGTCTGGGCCCAATCAGGAGGGCAACATCCCCCTGAGCGCGGACATGCCCTCACGCACAAAGGGATCGGCGTCCCGGGCGCGCTCGATGGCGGCGCTGATGAAACCAGCGAGGAGGCTCCTCCTCCGAGTGGACAGGCGCCTGATGAGAGGCTCCCTATCCTCGGGGTATATGATGGCTTCTGTGATGTCACTCTCACTGATCCCCAATCCCCAGTCGCGTTCTTTGTTTAATTCTTGTAGTATGTCGTCTGCCTCCGTCCAGCGGTCATCAATGAATTGGCAGGACAGTGGAGGTGGAGGTGTCGCGATGTGCGGCGACGTCTTTTCCCCGTGGGGAAAGGGTGGTGTTGTCTCAGCGAGCCGAGGCGCAGGCGGTGGGGGTGTGTCTCGCTCTTTCTCCGTCATTGGATCGTCCTCCTCCATGTCCGTCGGGGCGGGCGGCGGAGGTGTCATCAAAGGAGGTGTCAGTTTCTCCCTGTGGGTAGTGGGCAGCATAGGCTCAGCGGGCCGGGGCGCAGGCAGTGGGGGAGTTGGAGGCACTGCAGCTGGTGTTGTCCTCAGCTCAGCTTTGACTTGCCCGAGGACTTTGTAGAGGTTGCTGGCTGCTCCGGGCTTCAGATCTAATATTTGCCTGATAAGTCCGGCGAGGGCGTTGCACTGCGAAGGCGGCAGGAGGGGTACACTCCTCTGCGTTTTGGTCCTCGAGGAGAGGAGGTCCAGGACCTCCTCCCGCCCAAGACCAAGGGCGTCCGTCTCAGCGAAGGACACGCTGGGGTGCCTCTCGATGAACGCATCGAGGTCGATCCTCGTTGCGTTCTTTGCTGTTGACGTGAAGGACGCAGAGGTCTCCTCCACGATGGACATCTCCACGTCCGGTGTTGGGGCCGCAGGTTCGCGACTCCCAGGTGTTCGCAGGGACGGAGCAGGGGTCACTGGTGGAGGGGCAGGAGGCGCATCCTCCGCAGGTAAGGCCGAAGGCGCTGGTTGTGGTTGCCGGAGTGCTGCAGGTGGATGGAGCGCAGCTCGGCTTGTGGGAGGCACGTCGGAGACCTCCATGGTTGGGCTGGGGGATGCCGGAGGTGGAGGCTGGGCAGATGGTTGTTGAGGCAGCCTAGGCGCAGTCGCTGGTGGGACGCTGGTTGGAGAGGTTGGTGTGGCCGGTCCAGGAGCGGTGGTTCGCCCTGCAAGCAGGGGACAGTTGGCCCTGCGGTGCCCCTGCCCTTGGCATCTGGAGCACTTAATGCCGGAGGACAGGTAAGCGGGCCAGGCCTCGCCTTTGATGGTGATGTTGAGGCGGGTGGGGAGCCTCTCGGTGGTCACTCCCTCGTGGAGGACGATGAACGCCTCACGGCGGCCGTCGGTGTAGGTGTATGGGCCGGCCTTCATCATTTTGGGCGCGATGGATGTAATGCGCCCATAGGGCTCAAGGGCCTTGATGATGGCTGAGTCCTCCACGAAGAAGGGGAGGTTGCCCACCGTTATCCTCTCCGCTCTTTTGCGGAAAGGGAAAGCCCTGAGGAGAGTGCCCTCAACCTCAAGGCCGTTGTTAATGAGGCGCTCGGCGAGGCCTCTGTTGGCCAGCCCCAGGAGTTGGTGGCCGTTTACCTTGGAGACTTGGATGACTCCGGCGGTTCCTCCAAGTAGCCTGTCCAGCGCCCTCAGGTAATGGAAGGGCTGCAGTTCGGGGCCGTGTTCCAGGTAGACGCAGTGCTTCTCAGCAGAGGACGCTTGCCGCGCCCGGGCCTCCGCGATGTGGGCCCTGGTTGTCGGGATCTCCTGCGCCCGCGGCACCGAACGCGCCGATGATTGCGTTCGGCGACTGCTTCTGGCACCTCCGATGTTGGAGGATGGTGCAGCGGCTGTAGGCGAATTCGAAGATTCGCGGCGCCTCTTCCTGGTCTTCACGACGGTGAAGTCGTTGTCCGCTCCAGGGCCCGAATCCTCAATGCAGTCCGCCCAGTTTCCCAGGACACGGGCAGCGCCATTGGATGACGAACCGGCCGGTAAGCTGAGCGTGACGTCATCACGCGCGGCGGCCAGATTTACATCTCTAACGCCTGCCGGCGGATTTACATGATCTCGATTTTCAGAAATTTCTTTGGAGATTCTTTTCTGAATTCCGTTTTTCTTGGAATTCTTCACGCCAGTAGGAGGTGGGATGCTGGGCCTTCCAGGCTCTTCTCCAGCAGATCCCGAGCTCCCTGGCGATGCCGAATTCGGCATGTTTAAATTCATTTCATTGCTCGCCAGAGGCGAAAATCACGGAGCTCGCGCGACACGTGGCCGCACGGCCGAGTGTAGACATGTGACAAGCGAGTGCAAGTAACCAAACGGGGCTCTGGCACATTTGTAAGTGCAACGTCGAACTGCTTTTCACATGTGTAGACATGTGGTGCGCTTACAGTAAAAGCAGTCGCTAACTACCCACCATGATTATCATGGCCTGTACCACGTGTACTAGGGATAAACAAAAAAAAAGTTGATCACGAAATAGAAACGCTTCTTGAAACTGACGATTTAGAGAGGGAATCACAGGGATTTTAGTGAATGGCTGACGTTCTGGAATTCTTTTGATGCAGCTATACACCAGAAAAACTCACTGAATCCGATTGATAAATTTACCTATCAGAAGTCACAATTCGGCGGAACTGCACTAAACACAGTCGAAGGTTTCGCTTTATCTGCGAACACTTATGAGAAAGCTATAAAATTGCTTAAAGACAGATTTGGGCGAGAAGACATTTTGATTAGCCGACAAATGAACAGTTTGTTGTCAATGAGACCACTCAAAACGTCAAGCGATGTAAGAACCTTCCGCGAACCTTTTGACAACCTTTCTGCTCAAATAAGAAGTCTCGGTCACTAAACGTGTCCATTGATGTTTACGGACAACTGTTGTGTCCGATAATAATAAAGCTTCTACCTGCCTACCTTAATTTGTAGTTGAACAAAGAACTCCCGACAGGTTACGTAATTAATGACTTGATTACCTTCCTAGAAAGACAATCAACTGCACGGGGGGGAGAGGAGTTTTAGAAACGAAATCGGTACCGGGAATGAATCAACTGAATTCCTGCCTAGTAGGTCATCAACTTCTAAACCTAATTTTGTAAACAAACAATCAAAGACCAGATTCTACAACGAAAAACCAATTGCGACACCTTCAGAACTTTTGAATTCAGTTCACAAATCGAATGAATGTGTATTTTGTGGTAAAGGCAATCATGGAAGCCCTTAGTGTGACTTTGCCGCTAATTTGAGTTTAAACGAAAAGAGATCACTCATGAGAAAAAAAGGTGTTTGTTATAAATGTCTCTTCGGCCTTCTCATTTAAGTAAATTTTGCAGAAATTTAGTCCGTTGTTCGATCTGTAACATGTCTTCCCACCTAGATGTCATGTGCACAAAACGAATTTTAGATCGAGGTTGGTCTTCTGAGTCTCCAAAGGTGCAAATTGGCACGATTGCAAGATTATAAAGCTCCCCAGACGTCTTGTTACCTACTTTGAGAGTGGCCCTCAAAGGGAACAGAACGGAGAAAACGGCACTGGCTATATTAGACACCGGATCCCAAAGATCATATATTTTACATAGCAGGGCAATGGAAATGGAATACGAACAATCTAGGAGAGAGTTATTCCGGCATTTCTTGTTTGGAGGATCGAGAACCGACGTAGTTGAACATGAGGTCTATACCATTCATTTATCTGAAATCAATAATTCCTATCGCTGTAAGTTTGAAGCACTATGTCAACCGCTTATCTGTGGAAGCATACCTCCGGTGTGTCCTAGATAATATTTAGAAGGGAGTGAAGAACTTAACGTGTTTGATTTGATAAGTCCTTATAGGTGCGGATATTGCTAACTGACGATCTAAGAAGAATCTCATCTGGACTTGTGTCAATCCGTACCAAACTAGGATGGACTGTGATGGGAAAAATTCCTCCAACAGAGGTGAGAGATGCCACCAGCTGCCTTGGCGTGACCACACTTCTATCTTTGGATTTAGAAAACTTGTGGAAATTAGATGCAATTGGAGTCTCCGACGCGGAGGTTTAGAAGAAGACTCAGTCACTACAAGCTGAAATGGAGGAACATTTCGCCCACACCACGACGAGAGATATTGAGGGGCGCTATGAGGTAGCTCTACCCTGGGTGCAAGACAAGTAAAGGATTCCTACGAATAGAGACCTAGCCGAAAACCAACTAAGTTCTGTAGGAAGAATACTTGAAGAAATTGGACACATGAAAGAATAAGGAAATATCTTTGTAGAATGAGTGAATCAGGGGATAATCGAGTATGCCAGAGAGGATAAACTAGATGGTGTACCCTACCTGCCACATCGACCAGTGTATAAAAGGAACAGTCAAACTTCTAGAATACGGCCAGTATTCAATGCGTCGGCCCGGAAGAGAGGTAAACTTTCCCTAAATGACTGTCTGGATAAGGGACCCAATTTGATAGAAATTATAACAAGACTTTCAAATAAATTCCGGAAATATGAAGTAGGTGTCTCTTCCGATATTGAGAAAGCATTTTTACAAATTGGAATAAAGGAATAAGACCGAGATTATTTTCGATTCCTGTGGCACACAGAAGACGGAAGATTGATCACGTATCGAACATAAAATGGTTGATTTTGGAATTACGTCTAGTCCGTATCTTTTAAAGGCTACCTTATCTCTCCATTTGATAAGGTTCCTGAACATTTAAAAATCATCCTTTTATGTTGACAATTGTTCAGTCAGTTTTCAGAATGTTGTAGAAATGAAGAAATTCGTGGAAGAATCTACTGAACTGCTCTCTACAGTTTGTTTCAATCTCCGGGATTGGGTCAGCAACGTTACAGACTTTTCTTTTATGAACCCACTGAATAAGGAAATGAACATTTTAAGAATAACATGGAATACTGAAAGAGACACACTGACAATTGGTTTGGAAGATTTTAAATCAATTGTACCAACCACCAAGAGAAAAGTACTTTCAATTGCGAGCAAAATATTTGATCCATTAGGAGTTGCTTGTCCTGTGAGTTTATTTCCCAAGCTGATATTACAGGAAATTTGGACACAGAAGTTGCTTGTCCTGTGAGTTTATTTCCCAAGCTGATATTACAGGAAATTTGGACACAGAAGTTGACGTGGGACGAAGTCCCACCTGGATGTTTAGTACAAGGATTTTGAAAGTGGCTTAAAAAACTGAAACACTTGCCTAACATAGAGATTCCTAGAGGGCTCTGTTTTAAGGACTCCTATGTAGAGAAAACCACTCTCCACATCTTTTGCGACGCCAGTCAGTTTGCCTATGCAACCTGTATTTTCCTCCGCATTGAAGGGATCCAATTAATACAGACTCGAACACGGCTAGCTCTACTGAATAAACTCACCATCCCAAGATTGGAGCTTTTGGATTGTCTGATTGGAGCTCGTTTGGCAGCTAACGTCATACAAGATCTGGAATTTGAGGAAATTCCAAATTTCATTGGACCGATTCGACTAATGTTGGATCCAAAGGGAAGACAACTGGGCAGCCTCTGTGATGAACCGTGTTAATGAAATCCATAATCTTAGCTCCCCCGAATCTTGGCGCCACATACCAGGCCGATTAAACGCGGCAGACCTCCCATCTCGGGGATGTTCAGCAGAAACACTTAAGGAAACAAGATGGTGGGAGGGACCTGCATGGTTAGAGGTATCTCAAGAAGAGTGGCCCAAATCAACCATTATCTGTGATTTTGAGATTGTTTATTCTGAAAGGCGCAAGCCATCCTGAACACCTTGTGTACGACAAGAGACAAAGAAAATTTATGTGAACGTTATTCCAATTTTTTTTAGAATAGTACGAATTACCGCCTGGATATACAGATTTCTCAACAACGCCAAGATTGATAGAAGAAAGGTAATTTCCGAAGAACTCAGTACAGAAGGAATCACTAAGTCAGAAATAAGGCTGATGAAACTTATCCAGAGAGAATCGTTTTCAGGGCATGAAGATAATAAACTACAAGGCTTCAAGTTGCTAGTAGACTCCAGTGATTTTGAGAAAAAAAAACTAAAATTTTCAGAAGAGAAGATTTCGCTAATTTTAGAATGCCAATTTTATTGCCCTCAGATCACTTCTTGGTCTCTTTGCTCATCAGGTGAAACCATGAAACCCACGGGCACGCCGGTCTACAAACGCTCCTCGGTATTCTGAGAGAAAACTATTGGATACTAAGATCCAGGAAAACCGTCAAGAAGATCATCTATCAATTTATTCGCTGTAAAAGATTCACCGCGACACAAGCTACCGTCGAATCAACATCATTACCAGAAGACAGAGTACGAGATGCTGCAGTTTTCGAAATAGTAGGAGTTGATCTAACTGGGCATCTTATCTTAAAGAATAAGAAGAATTGTCATGTTCACATGCGCAGTGTATAGAGGAGTTCATCTGGAACTTGTGATATCTTTGTCTATGGAAGCCTTCCTCCAAGCTTTTCGCCGATTTATTGCTCGAAGAGGCCGACCATTGATTGTGCATTCGGATAACGGGACTAATTTCCGAGTCACGGCTAATAAAGAAGATTGATTTTTCGAGATTAAAATGTGATCCCACATTGAAAAATATCATCTGGAAATTCATACCGCCTGGTGCTCCTTGGTGGGGTGGATGGTGGGAGCGTTTGATTGGAATGATGAAACAATTGCTTTTTATAATTCTCGGTCAAACCTCCTTGGGATATGAAGAACTGTCCACGGTAATGTGTGACGTCGAAAGCTTGATGAACACACGCCCTCTGACCTACCTAACTGAAGAAAGTGAGGATCTCGTTCCATTGACACCTTCGTTGTTCTTACATGAGGTCAGAGAGGTTGGCGTTCCAGACCTGGACTTGATTGATAACCAGACCTTCTCTCGCAAATATCAATATATTGAATCTGTACAAGAATATCTTAGAGAACGATTTTGTATCGAATATTTTGGATTCCTGAGACAAGAAACGAGACGCCTGAAGACTACCATACTATTCAAAGTGGGAGGCATGGTACTCATTTGACGAGAGTTTAAAGAGACTACACTGGCCGTTAGCCAGAATAATCCAACTCTATCCAGGAAAAGACGGATTTGTGAGGGTTTCGAAAGTGAAAACTTCATCAGGTGATAAAATACGACCTATTCAAAAACTCTACAATTTAGAGATAACGCCTGAGAAAAGATGTAGAGATCCTCTGACGGAGCGTGTTATGTTGTTCGTTTACACTTTAATATTCTTCATAGTCTATGGAAATTTAATAAGACGCAGTAAACAAAACTTAATGTTTATTTCTTAAGTTACATGCCAATTCTGAATGCTATTCAGTGATGATGATAAATAGTTGGCGTTGCCAAACTAAAAGTTTAATATACATTACATGTCCCCTCTTTAACCATCAAAGGTTCAATCTGCGTGGGGGTCGAACCACCCTACCAGATCTAGTGGTAATCAGGTTCCCTGGGGAACCATTGGTACAGCTCTCTGGGGGTCCTGTGGTGGTCACGTTCTCCGGGGATCCAGGAGAAGAGAGTTGTCCAGAAGATGTAGGCACATGATGGGGATTCCTCCAGGTCTTGCAAATCAGCTTGTTCCTGGTTCAGCTCTAGTGGCCTCTCCCAATCTGTGTGGGTTGTTTCATTCCGTTTATCCTCGCGGATGTGAATACTATTTCTTCTATATTCATTTCCTTCTTGATCTTTCACATAGAAGGATCGGGGTTCATTGGCTTGGTTTTTTAGCTGGCCTGGGATCCATCTTTTATCTTTTCGAAACCAAACTCTATCATTGATAGATAATGGGTCTGCCGGTCTAGTGTGTCTATCGTAATAGTTTTTCATTTTAACTTGATTATCAACTAGCTGTTTCTGGATCGCCTCATTGTTAATCATAGAGGGCACGAACTGGGATGTCTTCGAAGGTATTATAGACCTTAATTTCCTTGACTTCATAATTTGTGCAGGTGATGGCAAATTATTGTGTGGTGTGTTTCGTAAGTTGAAAAGAGCTAAGTAGGGGTCTGTACTTTCTTCCCCACATCTCTTTATCAATTTCTTTAAAGGTTGAACTGTTCGTTCTACCATCCCGTTACTCTGTGCATGGTAAGGACTAGATGTTACATGGAGGAGTGTTAAAAGTCTTTAATACTGGTTGCTGTTGTCATATCTTGGAGTTGATATATTTCTGGGTATTTGCTGAAGTAATCCACTATTAAGAGATATTTTGAGCTTTCTATTTGAAAAATGTCGATCCCTACCTTTTGCCATGGATATTCAGGTGCTTGGTGTGGAAGCATAGGTTCTTTAAGATTTGCTCTTGATGTTTGTTGACAAATTGAACAGTAATTGATTAATTCTTCAATTTCTTTATTCATTCCAGGCCAGTAAATGTATCCTTTGGCTAATGCAATTGTATTATTTATACCTTGATGTGAAGCATGGAGTATCTTTAAAATATCGTTTCTTTGGGTTTTTGGTATTAGAAGTTTATTACCTCTGCAAATCAAGTTTTGCCATTCATGAAGTTCTTCTTTGAATTCCCAATAAGGTTTGAGGTTGGAAGGCAAGTTCTTTTTGTGTAAGGGCCAACCTGTTAAAATATATTGCTTTAGCAAACAGCATTCTTTATCATTTAACGTATCCTCCTGTAGTCTCGTTAGTCTCTGGTCTTTGATCTCAACATTCAAAACAAACGTTTGAGAACATAAGTCTAATTCTTTATCTTCCATTTGTTCCTGGGGCAAGAAATGTCTGGAAAGGGTATCAGCAGGTACCATACTCTTTCCTGGGATGAACTTCAATTCAAATTGATAATTTAATAAATACAATGACAACCTTTGGAGTCTAGGTGACATTTGATCAAAGTTTTTCTTCAATAAAGAAACCAAGGGTTTATGATCTGTATATGCAGTAAATTTTCTACCATAAAGGAAATAATGGAACCTTTTACATCCAAAATATAGAGCCAATAATTCTTTTTCAATTGGGGAGTAATGTTTTTGCGGAGAAGTGAGAGATGCAGATGCATAAGATAAAGGTTTTTCTTTTTGCATTAGTATAGCACCCAACCCATCTTTGCTTGCATCAGCAAAAAGTTCTAGTGGTTCATTAGGATCGAAGTGTCTCAATACTGGTGGACTAGTTAGGAGAGTTTTGATAAAATTCAGCTCTTGATCTGCTGCAATATTCCAATTCCAGATTATATCCTTTTTAAGCAGGTTTCTCATATTAGAAGTATTTGATGATAAGTCCGGTATGAATTTGGCTAGATAAGTTACGGTCCCAAGTATCCTTTGCAATTCTTGCTTATTTTTAGGTATTTGCATATATTGAATGGCTCTAACTTTATCTTGATCAGGTAAAATTCCTTCCTTTGAGATGGTATGACCTAAAAATTTAACTACCCCTGTGGCCATTTGAAGTTTATTTAATGTAAGCTTCAGTCTACTTTCTCTGGCCAAATCCAAAACCTTTTTTAGAGTAGAGTTATGATCTTCAATTGAATTACCTCATATTAGAAGATCATCTATATAGCAGACCAGATTAGGGATATCACAAACAATCTTATGCATAATTTTTTGAAAAATTTCAGGTGCACTGGAAATTCCAAAAGGTAGCCTCAAGAATCGATAACGCCCAAATGGTGTACTCATCACCAAATATTTAGATGTATTTTCACTTAGCGGCACTTGCCAAAATGCAGATTTCGCATCTAATACAGAATAAAATTTAGCCTTAGGTATTTCTGCCAAAATGTTTTCAGGTGCAGGTAAGGTGTAATGCTCCCTCAAGACCCATTTATTCAGTTCCCTTGGGTCAATGCATATCCGATATTTGCGCGATGGTTTCTTTACCAGTGCCATTGGGTGCGCCCATACCGTCGGTTCTTCTATTTTTTCGATAATCCCGTCTTCTTCCATTTTAAACAGTTCTTCCTTTACTGGTTGAAGCAATGCTCTGGGTAGTCTTCTGGCTGGACTTATTTTAGGCTCCGCCTTGTCCGATATTTTAATGTCATACATATAACTCAAATGGCCATTTCCTTTGAAAACATCTTTATATTCATCCAAGAGTCCTGTAAGAGTAACGCTGATATCACTTATTGTTTCCACTCTTTTTACTAAATTTAATTTCACACACTCATCCAGACCTAGTATAGGAACTGCTGAGTTGTTAACAATTAAAAATGTAACTTTTCTGCAAGCGTATTTCGTCTTACAATCTAGCTGGAATTTTCCTACTACTGGGATTTGTTGCCCTGTATAAGTATATATTTTGCAATCTGCTGTTTCCAGCAACGGCATATTAGGCCATTCTTTAATTAGCCTTTCCGGCAGAATATTTACATCTGCTCCTGTATCAAGTTTAATATCAACAGGATGTCCTTGTATGTAAATTAGTTCCTTACACGGTTTCCTTAACACTTGGCCGACCATGATTGAGTCTATAATCAGTAGGGTATCTTTTTCTTCCTCAATTTCTTGTATACACCTAACTGCTCTATTTTTGCAGCAATTTGCAAAGTGGTTTGGCTGTCTGCACTTGTAACATTCTTTTCCATATGCAGGGCACTTTCCAAAGTCATGAGCCATGTTACATTTTGAGCACCTGATCGATTTATTAAAATTGGCTCTAACTGGGTTACTTGTGTAGCTATTCTTCAAAGAGGTGGTAGGTTTATATCTTTCATTAAAGTTTTTCCTTATAGCATCAATTGAATCTTTTTCAATGTTTCTTAATTGTTTTTGCGATGCCTCATCCTCCTGACCTTGATTAATAGCCAATGACAGTGTCAAATCGGGGTTCTGTAAATATTTTTCTCTAAGTGTTGTATCCCTACAACCCAGAACAATTCTGTCTCTAATAAGAGAATCTTTAATATTTTCAAATTCACAGTCATCAGCCATACTTTTAATTTCTGTGACAAAATCGTCAAAAGTTTGATTTAGCTTTTGTTCACAAGTAAAGAAAATGTATCTTTTATATATGGTGTTTTTAAATGGTCTAAAATATTGATCATATTTATCTAGAATATTTTTGATAGTAGGGCTTTGCGCATTCTCTTCAAAACCAAATGTATTATATATTTCAAGCGCTGAATCGCCAATAATTTGTAATAGAATAGCCCTTTGTTGTTGTATAGTATTTGAATCAAGATCACTTGCTATGATGTAGTTTTCGAATTTTTACGCCATTTTGGCCATTTATTAGGATCATTTTGATCTATTGTAAACGCAGAAGGCGGTGGTAAATTATTCATAATTATCTTTTATAATTTATGAGAAAGCAAAATATAAAAAAAAGTTAAAATAGTTATTATACCTATATTTTTATATTTTAAAACGATAGACTTACCGCTGCCACCATGTTATGTTGTTCGTTTACACTTTAATATTCTTTATAGTCTATGGAAATTTAATAAGACGCAGTAAACAAAACTTAATGTTTATTTCTTAAGTTACATGCCAATTCTGAATGCTATTCAGTGATGATGATAAATAGTTGGCGTTGCCAAACTAAAAGTTTAATGTACATTACATGTACATCTCCCACACAAAATGTTCAATTGAAACCTGAAGAGGACCCTTTATTTCACAGCAAAAGCAACATAACATTGAAACCCCGGAGGTGGTGTCAAGATACGGACGACACATCAAAAGACCCAACCGATAGGATCTACTGAACCTTTTCTTTCCATGTTTATGTCGCTGAGGCGTCAACTCAAAGGTGGGAGAAATGTTGGAAAAGAAGGAGTACGAGGCATCCAATGGGTGGCCGACGGAGGAGGCTACGGGGATGCAGCGACTGGAATGAGGAAATCAAAAACAGAAGAACATGTAAACAACTTTCGAACGGGAAAATTTGCCATGATTCCCCAATTCTTTTAGTGTGAATACATTTAAATATATAATTCAATAAATAATTCTTTAATATTCTCTTAATTGATAATAAATATAATATTCCATCCTGTTTTCGTCGTATATTTTAAAAGTGGTACAAGCAGCGACACCTCAACTTTGAACCTTCAACCCCACCGACCAAGAATAGAGGTGAGCGACTACCTCTATAGAACTTAGATCGTCGTCACTGAAGGTATAAAGTCTGTGAAAAAAAGGAACATCAATAAAAATCATGAAGAACAATGAAAAATGTTTTGACATGAAGAACAAAGGATGATCTTTAATTTTTAAATAACCTTTTGTATTTATATATATAATCTTTTGCATTTAATCATTTCTTACTTTTATAATTTTGTGCTAAGTATATAAGCCAATTAATATATTTTATATGGAAATTCTCCAACTTTCGATCGAAAATTAACAAAAAATTGGTAGCAGAGCACCGTTAAAAAGAAGTGAGTTCTAACAGGCTTAACTTCATGATATTTGAATGTATTTTTAGAAAGTTGAACATAAATAAATTGAAGCTTCAAAATGGACGTGTTTAGCAAAACGAAAATTGAAACCTTAAATGATAGAAATTATGCTATTTGGAGTATGAGGCTTGAAACGCTACTTGAAGCTAAGCAACTTTTTGAAGTGATTGAAAATCAAATGCCAACTAAAAATGAAAATGATCCATCATCTATTAAAATTTATGAAGATTGAAGCTGGAAAAACAAGGAAGCCCTTGGATATATGATCTTAAGTATGTCTCCTGAGATTGCAATTATCTACAAAGGAATAAAGAATGCAAGAGAAATCTGGAATTCATTAAAAGAAAGATTTGAAGGTGACACAGAAGGCAAGGTAATGAATCTATTTTTAAACCTAACTAAATTGAAGGAACAGCACAATGGAAATATTGAAAATTATATAACTAGAGCTCAAGGATTATGTAATCAAATATCTCAGCTAAGGAAATTAATATCTGAAAGAGAATTAGTCAGATACATAATTGAAGGTCTCCCAGATAACTACACACGTATTTCTACAGCTCTAATTATGAATAAAAATATTTTATAGGAAATTTAAGACAAACCCTTCTTGAATTTGAAAAGAAACATGACATTAAATGCAACAATGCCTTTAAAGCACAAGAGAAGAAAATATTTAAAACATGTCATATATGCCATGAGCCTGGTCATCTCCAAAATCAATGTTGGCACAACACAAAAAAATAAGAAGACTTATAATAGATATACAAACAACAGATCAAAAGGGATTCTATTTTCACAAAAGAATAAAGAAGAAGCTAATTTATCAGAGATTCAAGGTCGATCTTCTACTCAAAAAGGAGAATTTGCTCTCAATACAGAATTTTACCCATCGTATTCTGATACTCAAATTTGGCAATTGGATTCTGCATGTACTTCACACATGACTAATGACAGATCACACTTGAAAAATGAAAATTTAGAAGAAAGAACCATCAATGTGGCTGAAAATGGAAGAAGCATAAAATCCTTAGCAAAAAGAATGTTAGAATGAAACACATGATTCAAAATGAAGAAGAAAGCAATATAAAACTGGAAGAAGTATTCTTTGTACCGTATTTAAGAACAAATTTACTCTCAGTCCCAAAAATTGTCCAAAAAGGCAATGGAGTTACTTTTAATGATAAAGGAGAATTCATTTACTCTAAAGGAGGTAAACTAATTGTTTTGGTAACATCACTAATGACTTGTTTACCATTAAATTCTCTAGAAATGAGGAACTTAATCAAATTATTGATGAAACTTGCCTCAAAACAAATGAAAACTCATTTGATATTCAGCACAAAATACTATGTCACATAAATGAAAACTATTTGAAACTACTCTATCAATTTCAAATGGTAGTTGGTTTACAAAATTTACAAGGAAATTTAAATTTTTGCCAAAGTTGCACTTTAGGTGAAATGCCAAGAGAGGCAGGAACTACCACATTTAGTGGAACCACTAATGTGTAATTTTCCATGTGGCCCAATGAAAATTTCTACTTTGGGTGGATCAAAGTATATGTTGACTGTTGTCGATCAATATACTAGAAGATTTTTCATAGAATTCTTACGCACCAAAGATGAAACTGCAACTAGACTGAAAAGGCTAATTACAAGAATAGAAAATGAAACTAATTTAAAAGTAAAAGCCATTAGAACTGACAATGGAGGAGTATTTATAAATGAATATTTGAATCAAATTTTGACAGAATACGGGATTAAACACGAACTCCCATATTCTCCAAGAAGTAATGGGATTGCCAAGCGATCTAACCGAACCATGTTAGATAAAGTTCGCACAATGCTATTAGATGCGAACCTTTCTTTGAAACTTCTAGTGAAGCAGCTAATACTGCAGCATATATACACAACATCACTCCAACCAAACCTAAAGAAAATAAAACTCAATGGAATTATGGACTGGTCGAACACCATCAGTCAGACACCTAAAAACATTTGGATGCCAAACCTATTTTAAAATATTTCATCCAAAAAGGCATAAACTTGAACCAAAAGCGAAGGAATCCATATTCGTAGGATATTCCCAATTTAGAAAAGCCTACAGACTCTTTGATTATGAAGATGTTATATATGAATCTAGTGATGTAAAATCTGATGAGTCTAAATTAGGCATTCCAGAATCAAAACAAATTACTTCAGAATATGACAATATCCAATATTTTGCTTTTGACAAAAATGAAGAATCAAACTATGAAGACAATAATCAAGATATAGATAAAAAATAATAGTTTTCCAAGTGGTTCAGATGATGAGTCGCACAATGATTTTACCCAAAATGAAAATAGGGAAAGAAAAATTGAACCATCAACTTCAGATGCAATAATTCGACCTCAAAGACTGACAAAAATGTAAAAAAGATATGAAGATTTTATTGTATACAGTACTCAAGAAACACCTAAGACCTATGAAGAAGCAATTAATTCAAAAAACAAAAATCTATGGCACCTAGCCATGATTGAGCAAATCAACTCCATGAATATCCATGATGTATGGAAAATTGTTGATAGACCTAAAGATCAAAAGTAATAAAAAGCAAATCAAACACCAAGAGGAAAATCCTGAACCAACCTTTATAGCAAGATTAACCGGCTACAATCAAACTCAAGGAATTGACTTTGAAGAAAACTTCAGCCCTGTTATGAGACATGCATCTTTAAGAACACTTCTAACAATAGCTGCAAAGATGAATTTAAAAATAAAAATGTATGATGTCGAATCAGCATATCTAAATTGACACTTGGATAAGCCCTATTATATGGAACCACCACCTGGATTCCAAAAGGACAACAAGGTATATTATATAAATAAAAGCATTTATGGACTTCCAAAATCTGGAAGATGCTGGTGCAATGAGCTATGCAAAATTTTAAATCATTGAACATCAACCAATTAAAGACAGACCCATGCATTTTTATGTGGAAAAATGAAAAACATTATATATATTTTGGAATTTATGTTGATGTTATTTTAGTAGCAGGAACTTCAAATGATATGATTGAATAATTAATTAAAAAGTTATAAGACCATATTATTATTGAAGAACTGAAATATCGAGACCATTTTCTTGGAATAAAGATAACAAGGAAATAAAATATGATTTTGTTATCTCAAAAGGAATATATAAAGAAGATTTAAGGAAACTTCAACATGTTGGATAGTAAACCTGTTAAAACACCAGGAAGCCTTGGTGAAAACTTTGAAGATTATCAAAATTAAAAACTATATCCCATAAAGAATATCAAGAAGACATAGGTTCATTGATGTACTTATCAACTGGAACCAGACCTGATATAAGTTTTATATTGAGCAATCTATCTCAATACTCAAATGATCCAAGAGAATTCCACTGGAGAGGCATAACAAGAATTTTCAGATACCTAAATGGAACAAAAGAATTTTGCCTAGAAATTAATTCAGAACCAGGAAAACTGAACATAATATCTGATGCCAGCTGGAACCCCACTTAGGATGCTAAATCTTTTGGTGGATATTTAATAAGGATTGGAAACACTCCAATTAGTTGGAAAAGTGGAGAACAAATGATGACTGCACTATCTACAATGGACGCTGAAATTTTCTCACTTTGTGATGGAAAATGGTGTACAAGCTTATTGGAGGAACTTGGACAAAAACAAACAAATTGAACAACCAATTGAGGTCAACACTGACTCCCAATCATCGATACATTGGATCAAATATTCTATGCACTCTAATAGAAGCAGACATATCAACAGAAAATACCATTATATCAAAGATGACTTTAATGATAACATCATCACTCTCAAATACATCAGCACAGAAGATAATCCTGCAGACATCATGACAAAGAATTTAAGCGGAACTGTGTTAAACAACCATCTACAGAACATTGAAATTAAGTTGAATGATGCCCCTTTTTGAAGACAGCAAGAACATTGAAGGTATAATGTCTGTGAAAAAAGGAACATCAATAAAAATCATGAAGACCAAAGAATAATGTTTTGACATGAAGAACAAAGGATGATCTTTAATTTTTAAATAACCTTTTATATTTAGATATATAATCTATTGCATTTAATCATCTCTTACTTTTATAATGTTGTGCTAAGTATATAAGCCAATAAATATATTTTATATCGAAATGCTCCAACTCTTAAATCGAAATATAACAACAGTCACAACACAGAGTGGCGGTGAAATCATAATCCTGAGTATATATATACAATAGTGTAAAGTCTGAAGATTAAAATGACGAAACCGCCGGGACTGTTCACCACTGATGAGACATGCCCTTCTTCTCTCAATTTTTATTTGATGGAGTATATAAATATGTATAGAAATATCGTTTAATTATTCATATTTAGAATGAACACATATAGAGCCTCAAAAATATTTACAATTCCAATTAATTTTGTAGTTTTTTTTTACAATTTCCTTACGAATTTTGGTAGGTTTATTTTGAAGAACGTTCTCACGACTTCCTATCGTATTCAGCTCAAGGCAGAGTTAGGGTGTAATATCATTACGGTGAACAATTAGAGCTCTTAAAGAAATAAATCAATGGATATTTTCAAACAATGCAGACGACCTATCGACCAACTCAGCAGCAGATTTCTCAATGGCCAAAATCACAAAGCCAGGTTAGTTGGTCGTCGATAAGAAGTGAATCAGCTTTCCAATATATTCGGATATCAAGACTTTGAAATAACGCAAATTGCATAGCAAAATAAGACTTGAAATATTTTTAGCAATAGAAAAATTCTAACTTGAAAATTTATAAAAATGAAGACAAACTAATATTTGAAGAATTCAATTAAAGCCTTCAAATAATATTCTTCAACAACTTTTCATAATTTTAAAATCTCTTAGAAAACAGAATAATTGAAAACGGAGATGTTTTTGGAAGAAATAAAAGTAGAAATGGACAGTTTGGTTCAACAAAAATATTTATAAAGTCAGACTATAAACATCAGATTATCAGTTTCATTATGGAAATAGCGAACCTTTGAATTTTTACTTTGTAATCATGTAAATTCAAATATATGTATATATATTCATTTTTATTCGGTTTTTATAAAACTTTATGGAAGAATTGTAAACAATTGGAATATCAAGAGAGACAAAATACGACATGATATTGTGTCCACGACAAGAGAATATAATAAAATATTAAAAAGTAAATGTCATATACACAATACAAACAAATAAATATTATAAATACTATACATCAACATATTCCATACATATAAATCCTGTAAATATATCAAACAATTTATCCTTAGTCTAAACTCTCAACATTTTTTTTATTTATCCTCAATTACATATGTACATATGCGCCATTTCTGAATTATTGTAATCTATTTCTGAAAATATTGTATTTTTCTCTTTATCAAGTATTGTATATATATCTATTTTATAAAATAATTGGAATTTTCTGTTTCTGAAAGTGAAGAGTATTTGTCTATATTTGAAAGTATTGTATTTGTTTAGATCCTAAGTATTGCTTTAGTAATGTGTTTTTCTATATATGAAAGTATATTATATTTGTATATATCTGAAAGATTTGTAATTTTTTGTATATGAAAGTCTTGAATAATTATTTATATATCTGAATGGAAATTGTATTTGTCTATATACATATACCTTTAAAAGTAATTTATTTGTTTATATCTAAAAGATTGTATTTGTTCATATCTGTAAGTATTGTGTATTTATTTTATTATCTGAAAGTATTTTGTATTTGTTTTTATATCTGAAAGAGTATTGTGTAATTGTTTTTATATCTGACAGTATTGTGTATTTGTTTTATTATTTGAAAGTATTTTGTATTTGTTTTTATATCTGAAAGAGTATTGTGTAATTGTTTTTATATCTGAAAGTATTGTGTCATTGTTTATTTATTAAAGTATTGTATTTGTTTATATCTGAAAGTATTGAGTTTGTTTATATATGAAGGTCTTGTATTTGCCTATATCTAAGTTGTTTGTCTTTATTTGGAAGTATTGTATTTTGTGAATACTCTATAAAGTATAAAAAAATTTTCTTGTTTAAGTTTTTCTTATCTATTTTTGTGAAGGCATTGTATATCCCTATTTTTGAAGTATTTTATGTTTATTGAAATATTGTATTTGTATATTTCCGAATGTATTTGGCCGTTTCTTAAATAATGTATATATATCTCTTATTGAAAGTGTTCTATTTTTGTATATATGAAAGTATTATTTTGTTTATTTATCTAAGTATAATTCGTTCATATATTTTGAAAATATTGTATTTGTCTAATTCTGAAATCATTTAATTAGTATTTTCCTGAAGATATTATATTTTTTTCGAGGATTTCTCAGAAAATATTGTATTCACATATATTTTAGAAAATATTGTATGTACTTTTTCAGGAAGTGTATTGTATTTGCTATTATACTGGAAACATATTTTGTTTATCTATTTCTGAAGGTATTGTATAAATCTTTTCAGAGAGAGAGAGAGAGGAAGTATTGTATTTCCTATTATACTGAAAGGGTATTATATTATTCTATTTCTAAAGCTTATGCATTTATTTATTTCTGAAAGTATATTATATTTGTATATTCAGAAAAAACAATGTAATAATTTAGATCTAAGAGTATTGATATATTTCTGAGAGTATTTTGTATCTGTCTATTTTTCTGAAAGTATTTTATCTACTTATCAACTTGCTACCTTGTTTGAATACAACTTTTGTTTAAAAAATTAAATAATTTCTGTTAAATACATTTTTCCATATTATATATTGATATTGTTCTCTTTTTTATAATTATTTATATAGTTTTCAAATTAAAATTCGAAGTATATTGAAATATCCAATGCATATTGTCTCAAAAGGTGTGTGCATAATTTATTCAAGTTCCCTTTTTTCTTCTCAACCTTTAAAATTTTATAAATTACATGATTAGTATTTGTATATATATGCTATTATATTTTGTTTTCTGTACATTTTTATATTTGTAAATAAACATCGGTTTAAATAACGAATTTAGTATATTCTTTTGTATATAAACCAATATTTTATCTTTTACCACCCATTTTAATTTAGTATTTTAATTTTAAATCTCTCAAGAGAGAATCTTATGAGAGTCTAAAATGCTTTTAAAATGGATTTGAGAATGATGATAAATTTTGTTTTCATATTTTAATATACAGTCATACCACACCATAAAAGCCTGAAAATTTTGCACCTAGACATTCCAAACACTTATGCGGATAGAATGTATGTTAATTTTTTAAATATGCAGAAATTTAACAAACAAACAAAAGAAATAAACCATTTCACAAATAAAATTAAATACTATATGAGAAGAAAAAGGTTTAAAATAATCAGAGAAAACCTGCTAAAAAAACAAAAATAAAGCAAGCAAACGATGGAAAATAAAAGAAAGGGGTAAAAACAAATAAATAATTTATGTCTGAAAATATATTTTAAAAAAGGTAAGAATGATCAATATAACAAGAAGAAAGGTAGAATTTAGTATGCAGAAAGTTATAATCTTCAAATTAAAAAAAAAAAAACAATTACTATTTCCTTCGTGTTTAATTAAATATATATTATTGATCAAACATCCAATAAAAATAATAGCATCATAATCGTGAGTGAGAAGTAGAAACAAATTTATTTAGTGCGAAAGTTTATGCATTTGTTTATTCGAAAAAGAAAATAATAATTTTATTTTTTATAAGCTATATATTAGGCAAATAAAATTAATTTAAAATATTATATAGAAGTCTTACATTAAAAGATTCGCTAAACATAAGAAATTCAAACTTTCAGCTACCAATGTAAAATAGATTTTAGATAAAATAGATAAAAGCCACAAAAAAGTAGATATTATAAATATTGAACTTTATTTTATATGATGCAACACGCTATCAAGTTAAAATGTTATTTAATTTGTACATAGACATCCAATATAATAAGAATTTTTCTATAGAGGAATATAGAGAGACCTGAAAGCATTATTTTCTCACACAAACCTTTGTTTTCCTTTTTATTCATTAAATGCAACTCCTCGAAATAGTTTTTTATTTTCAACAAATTCGATAAATAAAACAGAAATATATGTGCTAGTTTCAAATTTTGCTAAATAGCACCAAATACATATATTTAGAGCGACAGGTGTTTTTGTGTGTGTTTGGAATATATTTATTCTGGAATATTGGCCTTAAGATCTATATATATATATATATATATATATGGTATCATAATTGAATAACGCCAAATGACAATTGTAATATTGTAAAAATAATTTTATAAATAAATTATTAATTAGGATTTTTATTTATATAAAATATGTCTGGTGTTTTAAAGGTTTTAATTGTTTTACGACTAAATTGACATATCATTTAGATTTTCTTTTCCTCAATTTCTATATACTCTAAAATTGAAATCAAATAAAACATGAAGACTCTGAAAGTATAACGGAGAGAAAGGTTTTCCTACCTACTTATTTTTATGTATGGTCAAACGATCATTATGCTACAGAATCGGCTGGGTCTACTTTCTTTAGAAAGAAAATATGCTAATTCTCTTCTATGGTCTATTCCTGACCACACCATGGCCACATAAATATCAGATCTTTTGTACACTGGCAATGTTTGGTGGATTGAAATAGTTCATTAAATATCAGACTTCTACGTTGCTAAGAAATTAATTAAATTCAATTACAAATTTGAAAGGAAATATAGAAAATAGACCATTTCCGATCATCCAGAAGTCAGAAATTTTGTCAGCTGGCAATGCCTTTTTGTTCAAAATAATTACCTAATATCAAACTTCTAGACACTATTTGACTATGTTTTAAATTTAACAAAAGAATTTTCGGCAGACAGATGGTCAAAAGCTAGTAATATATGCCTTCGAAAACGCATTGAAATATTGCAGAAAATGTCAGAGGCGCAAAGTGTGCGAATTGATTTTGAGATGGTAGAACAAATAACTGCAAGTTTTCAGTATAATTTATGAATTTTATTAAAATAAGGCCATTTTTTCTTTGCATTAGAGAATCTTCTTTTCATATAAAGAAAGGTTTAAGAGGGATGTGTGAATATTTGGATTTATCAAATCGCGACACCTTTTGGGTTTAATTATTGTTGAAATGTGCGATTCCTTGATGCTGAATAATTTTTTTTTTCAATTTGTTAAAATAAGAGACACTTGGCATAGATAGAAATTTTTCTCTTTGATGTTTCGACAAATTTTGTCTTTGTCAAGAAAATTGAACATTCTTTTCACACAACGCTATGAAAATATATATTCTAACGCTTTGCTAAAATAATTATTCCCAAAACACCGAAAAAAAGTCTCTTTCCGAAGTGTCTCCTATTTCAAAGAACTATGAATATGGCAAAGAAACCTATACTACAAATGTTGTTATTTAGTTTAGGGTAAAACTGTGATAAGGCTTAGAACTAGCTGTGTTTTTCAAGACCCATTCATAAAATGGCTGATGATTTAGGATAAATATGTTAGCAGAAGAATTCGATTTTCCAGATTCTATTTGAGCGAAAGTTTGCCTCAAGAATATTGATACATAATATCTTATTCAAAATGTTGTATAATGAATATTCTAATTAGTTGTCGTGATAACAATATCAACATTGCACAGGAGAAAAACAGTAGCAGCATAGTAATTGCTAATTTGCTCATTAGAAATAATTAATAGATTTTAACACATAAGGTAACCTAGTTGTTATATATGGTGTAGTGTGCTGTGGAATTCTGGATTCTGGATCATTCTCCCACGTTCCTAATGCGGTGAAACTCTAGTAAAAGAGAAGATGCCATAATCTAAATCTACTCCGAGACCAAGGAGGCTGTGGTTTCCAACAAGACTCAGCACGTCCAGTCCACATGTGAGTAATGTTCCTCCATATCTAGCTGAGATAAATGGGATGGACAACGTGGGTGACAAAGTTATCTTGAACTGTGAGTTCTAAGATATAATTTACTCTATGCGAATGGATCTGTTCGCAGCCAGGATATTCTTAGATGCATTTTATCAAATGTTTGGTCGACTGATCATTTAAAGAAATATATATTTTTAATATAGTGCCAATATATTTCCTAATCAAATTTAAGACTTTTTATTGTAATATATTGATATGTAAAGTTAAAAGTCAAATATCTCATTGAAAAAGGCTTAAAACCTATTACAAAGTTATTGTGGTTTTGTCACCTACCCTAGAAATGCGTGGCTCGCTGGAGTGGGCTGGCGAATCTCCACCAAACTTTGTATCTGTGGAAGAGGCGCCATATTCATTGTACATAGTATCATGCATATATATAAATATATATATATTTTTAAATAGTACAGACTGCGCACTTTTCATGTATTAACAAGATGCCAATAAAATTAATTTAATTGCAAATTGTCCAGTGGAATCTTCACAATGCGCTAAAGAGATGTTTAGCTGATAAAGTGGCTAGGCCAAATCAGATGGATTCTAGTTATGAGGTTTATATTGATGGGATCCTCTCCCTATGCTTCTATAGTTAAATTTCCTCCCTGCAAAATTTCCATCCATCAATATATCTATATGCGATATAGGTATTTGTATATATAGTTGATTATCTACTTTGGGAAATTATACTTTCATAATTATCTTTAAAAAAATGGACACTTCGGCCAGATAAAGTTTTATTTTCTCAACTTCTCAACAAAAATATTTTGTTTTCGTCATAAGAAATGAAAACAAAGCATTTGGTAAGGCATTAAACGCCTTCTTTTAACGCCTTGCCAAATGTTTTATTTTTATTTATTTTTCCTGACGAAGACAAAAGAATTTTGTTGAAACGATGAGAAAATAAAACTTTAACTGGCCGAAATGTTTATCTACAATATTCATAATTCTCATAATTTTGATTTGATATATTCTGGACACATTGGGATCTTAAATATGTAATGTGTACAGTTATTAAATATAGTTTTACACGATTTTCGAACCTTTATTCGATTTGTATTAAGTGAATAATATTTATAAATGTCATTTTATTGATTTTTTTTCAGGTTGGCTGCTCCTGACCTTCCCTTCCAAAGTGAAAGTGCGGCTCCAGAAGAGGAAGTTTGCCTAACTGCGGTAATAGAGAACTCACCTTTTATCATTCCAACTTGCTCAATATGTGCTTGAAATTGACGATATTGGGAGGATTTTACAAGAGGTGGTTTTGGTCATGTATTCTGTGCTCAGAATAAATAATAAAAAAAAATTCTGTGCTTTAACGATAATGATAAAATTAGGAAAAATCATTTCCGAGCGAGAATTACATAAATTACCAAAGGTTTTCCTTTCTTAATGGAGTTAGTTACAATTTTACTACGACTTAATAGTTACAATTTCTAGTAATGGATCTTTTTAAGGGATTCATTTTCTCTTCTTCATTATATGAATGAATGGAAAATAATTTCTGAAGTAATCAGTAGGTTTTACATCACTGGAAAATCATTATATTATCCTCACATTCCTAACATCATTCACAAGGATGTGAAATTATAAAACCCTTTTGAATTTTGATGGCCACTTAACATTAATAAGGTATTGGTTGTGCAAACCAAAATTCAAAACATGGCAGAATACAAGCTGATTTATTGGAATTTTTACCTATATGGCTCCAGAAATCGTTCTCAACAAGTCTTATTATTTGAAGAAGATTGGTGGACCTAGGGTGCTACTCTTTACGAAATATCAGTAGGTCAAGTTAGACCTCTGCTTTCTGTATTCAGGGAAAAGGTACAAAAATACCTGTTATACTGGGCAGCAGTAATGTGATCACTGAAAATGTTTTTTTTTTTTTGCTTATTCCTAGTACACTTGGTACAGCCCTGTTTATCATGGTGGGTAAAAGGAGGCGACTGCTTTTACTGCAAGTGCACCACATGTTTACATATGTGAAAATCAGTTTGACTTTGCAAGTTCAAAGCCAAGTTAAAAGAGCCTATTTCAGCTTGAACTGCTATCAATGGATAGTGTTGGAATCCTATGTGATGACCAGGAAGGGAGAGCAGGGGGAGTCAGTAGGATAGGATGCTTAGAAACACTCCTTTTTGAGGGTGTGGTCTCCACTCTGGAGGGGCGTGGGTGGGAGCCCTCCAGGAGGGGGGTGGGGTTGTATACCACCTCTCTCGCGACTTCCTTCCTGGACAGATAGAGCCTGAAGCCTCTTTTTGATAACCAAATTGTATTAATTCTGTCTATAATTACGATTCCACGGGCCCTACAGAGAATGTTAGCCCCATAGCCTCAGAGGACTAGTCTGTGGCCTCCCCCTTGAACCCATAGATCCTTTGGCCTGGCTTGTGACCTTTCCCTGGGCCCTATTGATTCGGTGGTCTGGGATGTGTGCTGACTCTAAGCTGGCCATGATTTCCATCAACAGCATGCCAACTGCTTGCTCTACTTTATCTTGTGGTATCCCAACATTTACGATGGGATTCTGAATAAATATACCTAATGAAGTACTGAACAAATTCAAGTGTTAAACCTTTTTTGTTGATTTAATTCTATCCCTATATAAATTAAACTAATTTTAGAGGTTACAATTGATTCCAGATTGGCCAATAAGTCCTGAACCTATTTATTTTTGTCAAATATTGGAAGGCAAACTAGAATTAAATAAATTTAGTTTTCATTCTAGTTTGCCTTTTAATTTTTAATCAAAAAAAGGTTTTCAGGGCTTATGGTACAACCTGTATATTTCATTTAAATATAAATGAATATATTCAACCCTTTTATATTATTTCAGCGTTTCCAACCACTTTTATATTTTACCCCGTTTTCTAGATTTTTTTTTCATTTATTTTGATTTCTTTTTTTTTTTATTATTTGTTGAGTACGGAGCACATGCACCACGCTCTTTAAAATATCAGTCCACTCAGAAATCAAATACAAGGTAAACACAATAGCAAATATTCAATTAAAAAGGCATATATTAGATCAAAATATATGTCTTTTAAATTGAATATTTGTTTATGGATTGCTCTATTTTCAAAACAATAGCAAATATATTTATATAAAAAGAGCATACCTCAATATGTTAAAGAAAAAATGTTTTTTTTTTCTTTAACAAATCTAGATAGGCTTTTTATATAAATATATACAATTTTGATCACTTTTTGACACAAAATAGAAAATAGAGTTTTCCTAAAAAGGGCAAGTGGCTGAAACGTTGAAAATAAAATATAAAAAGATTGAAGATATTCATTTGTGATTTTAATTATATAACTCAACTACACAAATAGATTCTCCATAATAAACATATTGGTGACAATTCCTTAACCTTTGTGTGTGTGAATCATATGACCAGGGTAATTCTTAAGTTTTCTGTCCTATTTTATACGTTACATTTTGATGGTAGATGCTGGGTAGATTAGGGAAAACAAACTGAAGATCGCCGAGAAAACCTTGAGGCCATGTTGCTATGATCTACATTTTCTGAAACTGGCTCCAGAATTTCATCATCTAGTCAAAGCCAAGAGTTCCCTCCAAGATGACCATTTCTCTATGGCCAATTTCACTAACGATATTGGAGTTTGTTATTCCCTTTTATTATAGATCTCCAATATACTCTTGATATTGGGGTTTGTTATTCCTTTTTGTTCTAGATCTCCAATATACTCTTGATATTGGAGTTTTTTATTCCTTTTTGTTCTAGATCTCCAATATACTTCTGATATTGGAGTTTGTTATTCCTTTTTGATAAGCTGGAATGTTTATTTTTTCGGAATATATTTCTGAATTTCTGGCGTTTCCTCTCTGGCGTCTTTTCTTCCTCTATATTTTATCCATTTGTGTCTCTAGTAATGATGATAAATTTACATTTTTTTAAAGACAGAGAGTAATATTATATTATATTTTTTATAATTATATTTGTTCAGTACTAAATCAATTTTTAATGATTCAGAGTCTCAACAACCAATGTAGGGTATACCTCGAGATAAGGTAGAGCTGGCATTTGGCATGTTGTTGTTTCAATGGCTGGCTGGTGGGTTGGCCACTGACTGGGCTACTGGATCACGGGGCTCGGGTTAGGTCATAGGCTGGGTCGTTGGGTCTATGTGGTTCAGGGGATGGCCACAGACTGGTCCACTGGATGGGGCTATGGGGCTGACTTGGAATGATGATTCCATCCTTCAGAATAAAATATATTTCTGTAACCTAGAAATAGAATTGAACCACCATTTTTTGACTACATGCCTATACTAGAAATAAATTTCTTGTTTAAAGCTTTGTAATTATTACAATGTTTCGCTAAAAGTATATTATGTATTTGCTATAAACCTTCACTAACAAATTGTAAAATATGATTTCTCATGATAATGATGGTCAATGATGGAAAGAATAACCGACATATTAGTTCATTACCGTCAGAGAAATTTTAAGTAGAATTATTTATCATTGTCACAGATGTACAACTGTTAACCTACTAAAATGACATTCATAAATTTTAATCCAAAGAGATATAATGGAAAGTTATTTTTATTTGAAAATCAAATTATTATTTATATCATCTTATAAGAGGTTATTTATTAATTTTAGTTTACATTTTAAGTGTACCAAGAGATCATCTGATATAAAATGTTCAAGTTGGGGATTCAATATTTAAATTGAACAAAGACCATCTGTAATGAGGTGGTTTCAATTTGTTCTCTATAATTGAACTATACCAAAATCATCTTCTTACAGAGTTGTCTATCAAGTTGAAATTATAATTTCAATAATTGCAAAATCATCTGCTTTGAGATGGTTGTTTAATGTTAATTTATAGTGAATTCTACCAAGATCATCTGATTTTAGGTAGTCGCCATGTTAAAATATATATTTGAATTATATAAATATCATCTGTTTTGAGATGGTGCTTAATGGTAATTTACAGTTGATTTATACCAAGATCACCTGCTATGAGGTGGTCAACTTAGTCATATTTTATATTTGAATTAATCCAAGACCATCTGAAGAACTGACCCTATGTTCAAAACAACATGTGATCGACAATAAGCGATCTCTTCACTAAAATTGCTCTTTACAACAGAGATTTACTATTAATCACCTTTTATAAATATAATTTAATCAATTATTTTTGTTTTATCAAGAGAATATAGTTGTATTCCATATTTTTAAAATAATTTTATATTACAAAAACTCCTCACAGTCTTGAAATATCTTTTATTAACTCCAAACTAAATGATTTATTTATATTAATCAATTGGAAGAATTTATGAACTTTAACTGAATGGATGCCTATTTATCAAATAAACGAGTTCTAGCTTTTAAATTATTAACTATCAATTCATTAATTTCCTTTACCTCTAAATGGAATGAATACAATTCCCTAAATGAAATATTCTAAATGCCTATCAATCATTTTAAAAATAATTTTGTGAAATATTTCATTTTTAAAAATAATATTCTGATATAATTTTCAGTTTCAAGAAATATTCATTAATATATATCGACAAACATACCATGTCAATCTAATTTATTTCTATTATATTTCAACCACTGTAAGTTACTTCCTCTCACCACTACTTTCAACTAATCCTTTTTGTGTGTTTTATAGAGGTTTTAGCCAGTCTGCTCCAAATTATATGTTGCTTCACTTCAATTCTTCAAAATGAAAAAAAAAATCGATTTCGCATTCAATAAATAATTTTGAAACTCAACTTTATGTGTAACTGTTTATTTTAAATCCCAATCATCAACTGGGGAAATTATAGAAAACATAAATGATACCCCATCTCACTATAATACTCACAATACACTTTGTATATATTTGAACAATTTAAAGATTTGATAATAGGAGAGAGAAAACACATATTTTAGATTAATTTTTTTTTTTTTTCAAATCGGGTTAGAATACCCTAAGAAGCATTGTACCAGATGACCGCCTCTTTGTTAAATTCAAAGGATTTCATAGTTGCCCTATGAATATAAAAATATTTATAAGTTCGCTCTGAACTTACAATGGACTTAACATCAAATCATGGGCTCCAGATGGGACGTTTTGAATTTACAAAGCTGTTGTCGTGTCGGTTTGTAACAAGCTAAATCTGCAAATTTGGAGAGATATTCAATAGATATTTTACAATTTTTGTGTCAAAATATCAAAAGATGAGATAGCTAGTTCATTTTTATAGAATAATCCTCTTGACAAATTAGTTATGAATATTTGAAATTATTAATGTTTCCGATTTAATATTGAGGTGATGTAAAATATTCTAAAGATAAATGGCCAAGGTAATTTATTATCAAGGGTTTTTAATGTCAAGCATGTTATTGCTATCTCTTCCATGGAATTAGGATATTTTGTATTTGACCATGGGCCAGCACTGTCTGGACGGTAGATGTAACCAAAGAAGGGAATCTCACTTTAAACTATGTATTTTACTAATTGATATTTTACATTGTATTCCCTACAGAAAATTGGCGTTATAAATTCATCTGTCCAAACATTTTTTGTAAGTGTTGTGATATGTGATAGATTATCATATGCTATGAATTTTGTCCATTTGAAATGTTGTGACTATTTTTATGTAAATATTATTTTATCTTTCAACGCTATGCAAATCCATGGCGATCCTTCAATATATAAAACTCCTAGCTGTATAAAAGAGAACTGAAAAATGGTGAAATAAATTCTTTCAACCGGACAATGAGTGGTTGTCACCTCTAGTATTTTTAACATAAATTATAACATGGCGCAAACGACAGGATGAATATTTTGTTTTTAAGCTTTGTCTAGGTCTCTAAAAAGAAAAGAGCAGAATTACAAAACATGGAAAATTTAAAGCCACCTGCCGAATTTGTGCCATATAATGGTGAGAAGAAATGGGAAACTTGGCGTGAAGCATTTGAAATTTTCTCTATAGCTGCAGACCTGGAGAGCATGCCATTGGTACGTCAACGAGCCATCTTGAAACATATTCTTGGTGAAAAAACGATGTCGATATATAAAACATTCAGAGTAACAGAAAATGAAGCTTACCCAAGTATTAAAAAGATGCTCGACATGTTGTCAAAACATTTCAAACCCTTTAAAAATATAATTCAAATTAGAAACAAATTTTTCACATGCGTACAAAAGGAAGGGCAAGGTATAACTGAATTCGTTACGGAATTAAAACAACTTGCCCATGAATGTGAATTCGAGGAATTGGCTGAATCTCTCATCAGGGATCGTTTCATAATTGGAATGATAGATCAGGAAGTAAAAAAGAAGTTGTTGGAAGATCCCCAGTTGACCCTACCAAAAGCAATTTCTGTAGCCACGATTGCCGAGTCTGTTTGCTTACAAATAGCGTCATGGGAAGAAAAACAGGCCATGATTGAAAAGATTAACAAAAATACCTGGGAGAAAAATAGAAGTCGAGTAGAAAAAGCTAAAGCAGGACCCAGTATTGCAAACACTAGAAATGAATGCAAGTGGTGTGGACAGCAACACACATATGGTAATTGCCCAGCATACAGAAAGACATGTAACGCATGCGGGAAATTAAACCATTTCGCAGCAGTTTGTAGGACCAAACGCATAAGAAACCTTATAGCGGAAAATGAAGGCGACGAATCCTTCGAAGGAGGTATCAATGTAAATAAGGTTCTTGTTAAGACCGTTCGGTCGGACAAATGGTCCGCTGTGATAAGTATAAATGGCAACAAGACGTCTGTACATTTGGATACTGGTGCGCAGATTAATGTGCTTCCTCAGAAAGTGATAAGCTTGTGGCCAGCAAAGCCAATAATCAAGCCCACGTCGTTAAAGGCATATGCATATGGACATTCGGAATTACCTATCGTGGGGAAATGTGAAGTGTTATGCCAATATGGTGAAAAGAAAAGCTTGTGTGAATTTATTATTGCTGATGTCGATGCGCAGACACTCATCACAGGCGACACTTGCGAGAAGCTTGAGATTTTGAAACGAATCAATCAAATAAACTCGCATGAAATGATTTTACATGATCAAGCGAAAAATATACTCGAACAATTTCATGAGGTGTTTCAAGGAGTTGGAGTGATAAACTCTGAATGCAAAATGTATACAAAACCTGAGTATCCGCCTGTACGTGCCCTTCCAAGACGCATCCCGGCAAGCCTAGGAAATGAAGTTCAGTCTGAATTGGAAAAGATGATAAAACAAGGAATAATTACGAAGATTTATCATGAAACAGAGTGGTCTCACCCTATGGTCGTAGTGAAGAAAAAATCGGGCCAAATTAGAATATGTTTGGATCCACGCAAATTGAATCAGGCCCTGGTGAGAAGACACTTCCAGACTCCGGCTCCATCTGAACTATTACATCAGATTCCCAAGGCTGATTATTATACCGTGTTAGATGTAAAATCGGCCTATTGGCATGTTCCGGTTGCCAACGAATGCAGAGATCTGTTGGTGATGGCTACACCATTCGGAAAGTTCAGATATAACCGATTACCATTTGGTTTGAATATATCGGCGCAAATATTCGTGGAAATGATGACAAATATTCTTAAGAATAGTTTTTGGAACGTCACATATTTAGATGACTTGCTGATATACGCAGATAGCATTGAAGAACATAATGAAAAATTGAAAGGTATACTAGAAATAGCAAGGAGAAATAATATCAAATTCGACTTGACTAAAGCTCAAATATGCAAAAAGGAGGTTAGTTTTTTGGGCCACATGATTTCGAAAAATGGAATTGATCCAGAGCCAAATAAGGTCGACAAAGTGATCAACCTCAAAAAGCCAGAAGATAAAAAGTCGCTTCAGAGAATCATGGGTCTTTACAACTATTTAGGAAAATTTAATCCGAATCTAGCCGCGTCAACGTCCAACATAAGAGGAATATTAAAAAAGAATGTGGTCTGGCACTGGGGCCCTAGACAAGACATCGAATTCCATCACATTAAGGAATGCGTTCGAAACGCTCCTTCGTTGGGCCATTACGACAAAACTAAGACGTTAGTTCTACAATGTGATCCCAGCAAGGATGCTATGGGAGCTGCTCTGCTGCAAGAGAATCGACCGCTGGCGTTTGCATCCGCATCATTCAACGATTCTCAGAAACAGTACTCTCAGATTGAAAAAGAATTATTGAGCATTTATTATGGATGCAAAAAGTTCGAATATTTATTATTAGGACACACGTTCATAATCCAGACGGATCATCAGCCTTTATTACCACTTATCCAAAAACCGTTAACTGATATATCGCCTCGACTGCAGAGAATAGTTATGAAACTCTTTGCTTTTTATTTTAAATTGCAATATCGGCCTGGAAAATGCTTAATTGTCGCAGATACCCTATCCAGGGATACCCATGAATGTGAATTCGAGGAATTGGCTGAATTACTCATCAGGGATCGTTTCATAATTGGAATGATAGATCAGGAAGTAAAAAAGAAGTTGTTGGAAGATCCCCAGTTGACCCTACCAAAAGCAATTTCTGTAGCCACGATTACCGAGTCTGTTTGCTTACAAATAGCGTCATGGGAAGAAAAACAGGCCATGATTGAAAAGATTAACAAAGTAGATCAAGGATCCGACGCATATCTGGCCCTGTTGACCTACAGAAATACTCCAAAGAATGACCTACCGTCCCCGGCACAACTATGTTTGTCTAGAAGTCTCCGCTGCCTCATCCCAAGAATCACCCCGCTATATGGCCCGTGCAAAACCAATCAAAGACATATAGAAAATGCAAAGAAAAGAAGAAAAAATTCGATGAAAAAGTATTACGACAGAAGCAGTAAAATCTACCCTAAAGTCAGCGTGGGAGAGGAGGCCTGGTGCCAACTGTCTCCAAAACAGGCATGGACACCAGTGAAGATTACAGCTCACGGGAATTCGCCTCAAAGTTTCAAAGTCGAAACACCATCTGGAAAGGAATTCCTCAGAAATCAACAATTTCTAAGACCAAAAAATGGACCATCCGGAAAAGGGGAATCGCCCTCCTTGGGGACCTCGTTCTCAGGTGAATCGTCTCCAGTAGCGGCGGACTCCAGCAGTTGGCAGAGAACTACTGAAGAGGAGCCAGTCGCAGGACCATCTACAACTCCAATACAACGACAACCAAGTGATGGGATGGCTGTGCCCTCTGAGAACTCATCTGTATTGCCCCGGTTCTCTAGGTTCGGTAGAGAGCTGAATAAACCACAAAGGCTTGGGTTTTGAGGAAGGGGAAACGTGTTGTGATATGTGATAGATTATCATATGCTATGAATTTTGTCTATTTGAAATGTTGTAACTAATTTTATGTAAATATTATTTTATCTTTCAACGCTATGCAAATCCATGGCGATCCTTCAATATGTAAAACTCCTAGCTGTATAAAAGAGAACTAAAAAATGGTGAAATAAATTATTTCAACCGTACAATGAGTGGTTGTCACCTCTAGTATTTTTAACATAAATTATAACAGTAAGATTCAAAGACTTTCATTACTTATTTTTATATAATGAAAATAAAGGCTTCTCTGTACTTATTAGGGCCCTAGCAAAGCCATGGTATACAGGTTGACATTTTGTCTGAATTTGCCAAAACTGATGTTGTGGCTCATTATTTATCACCACCATTAGTTTTAAGTTGGGTGATAAACTGAATACATTGTTTTAATGAATATTTGAAGGAAGAGCTTCATATTGTAACGTAGAAATTAGAAAAGACAAACTTCAGAATGACATAGAAATTTATTTATTGTAAAACCAAATTAAAACTAATAAAATAGAAGAAAGGCGATGTGAAAATTTTACAGATTATCAAAATATTAATAACGAAATTTAAAAAAATATTTTCATAGAATAATAAATAATCTGCTACAATATTATGATAACATATTAATATTAAAACATACACGTGCATGTATATCGGGATTCAGACAATAACTCTGATATATATTTTATACAAGTGACCTTTATTGAACCTTTGAGATAACCAAATATCCACCAATCTCTCATAGTTCGGGCAAAATCCTCAAAAGATTTTACTCACTTGGGCTTCCATATATAAATATAGAAATTTTGAAAGAAGGATATATATCTATAAAAATATACGTCACCTCTCCCGTCAAAATGGACGTCAAAAGGACACCATCTATTGACCGTCGCCGTAAACAAGTGGTCTCAGGTCGGTGATAGAGCCCTAACACCATCTTTGGCAAACTGAGAAGCGTCCACCTAGAGACCATGGTTTTGGGCAAATGCCCTCGTCAGTCTAGATGACGTCTAGCCTGATGTCTATTTTGACAGGAGAGGTTAAATTTATAATTATATATTTAATAATGTTATATATATAATTGTAATCACTATTGTTCAAAATTTAAAATAGCCTATTTATAGAGTGGAATCGCGACACAAACCTACTCATATATACAGCGACTTCTAGTAACGACGCTGGTAAAAATTATAGAATTCAAATATTTAAGAAGTTTTGCGGGAGGAAATTGATACGAATAACAAATGACACTTAGTCCACCAACGTAAATAAAAAAGAAGCATAACCATTACATCTATTTTGACTAGAGAAGCGGCTTTCCATTTTTCATTAATTATGTTCTTAAATATCATCCTCAACTCAGCGCCCTCTATCGCTGAGAATTATAAATATTTTAAACGCTCTACTTTTATTTTTAAGTATATAAAATTAAAGATAATTATTTTCTTAGCCTTCATATATACTTCAAAGAATAAAGATAAAAAGGAAGGGAATGGCTCAGCAGTGGTGAACACTCCCAACAATTTCGCCATTTCAATCTCCAGACCGCTCTACTATTGTAACAGACTGTATTGTTATATACCCAGCATTTGCTATGGAATACAGTGAATTGGTGTTTTGAAATAACTATAGAAACTTTCTTCTAGAACTGTAAAATGTGTATCAAAATGACAGATTTCATGCACCGAGCTGTCTGTTAGATAAGCTCAAGACATCAGCAACCTTTAGTTCCACAATCAGGAGATGTATTTTTCTTAATATCTCCATCTGATCCCAGTACAATTTCACTTTTCACTATTTTCACAATTTCAATAAATCTTTATTTGTTTACAAGTACGTTTCGAATAGTGGACAGTTTTTATTTTAGAAATATAAAGTTCTCGCAACTTTCTATCATCGAAGTGATCTAAGTGCAGAATATGGTAATGATGGGTCATTGCTATAAACAATTAGAGCTCCTAAAGAAATAAATCAATGGATATTTTCAAACAATGCAGAAGACCTATCGACTAACTTAGCAGCAGATTTCTCGATGGCCAAAATCACAAAGCCAGGTTAGTTTGTCGCCAATATGAAGTGAATCAGCTTTCCAATATATTCTGATATCAAGAATATACCTTGAAATTATTCAAATTACATAGCGAGACCTGAAATTTTAATTCCAAGAGCAAATTCAATATAAATAATTGATATAAGTGAAGACAAAATAATATTTTAAAAATTCAATTGAGAGCCTTCAAATATTATTCTTCAACAACTTTTCATAATTTTAAAACCTCTTAGCAAAACCATATCAATTAAAAACGGAAGATATTCTCGGGAGAATCCAATTTAGAAATGGACAATTTGATTCAACAAAACTATTAATAACGTCAGCCTATTAATATCAAATTATCAGTTTTATTATAGAAATATCGCAACTTTAGGATATTATTTGTAAATATCTGAATACAAAAAATATGTTTATATATGTATTTATTCGGTTTTTTTAAACTTTATGGAAGAATTGTAAACAGTTGGAATATCAAGATAGACAAAATACGACACGATATTGTCAACGACAAGATAATATAATAAAATATTGAAAAGTAAATGTCATATACACAATACAAACAAATAATAATTATAAAGATTCTATATATCAATATATTCCATAAATCCTGTAAATATATCTCGCGATTTATCCTAAGTCTGTATTTCAAACATTTTTATTTATATTCATTTACATAAAAAAAACGAAAGAAAAAAATAAAAGATAAAAAGATCAGGTGTTGAAATCAATATTAAAAATGGCATATCCTGACCAAGAGCACATGTGCTTTACAGAAGGCAGAGCGCCATCTGGTGGAACAGAAATCAACTAAACATTGATTTAGCCTGTTCCCTGATAGCCTACTCCACGCCGACGAGCGCCAAAAGAGTGAAACGCGTTCGTGGATGGCTTTTCTTGATTTATCAAGAAATTGGGTTGGCCAAATATCAGGGAACAGGCTAAATCAATGTTTAGTTGATTTCTGTTCCACCAGATAGCGCTCTGCCTTCTGTAAAGCACTTGTGCTCCTGGTCAGGATATGCCATTTTTAATATTCATTTACATATGTACATATGCGCATTTTCTGAAATATTAAAATCTATTTCCGAAAATATTGTATTGTATATATCTATTTTTATAAAATAATTATAAATATCTGTTTCTGAATGTGAAGAGTATTTGCCTATATTTGAAAGTACTTTATTTGTGTATATCTGAAAGATTGTATTTGTTTATATAAGAAAAAAGGTATATCGTGCATTTATTTCTAAAAGTTTTGCATTTGTCTATTTCTGAATGCATTGCATTTTTTTATGAAAATATTTATTTCTGTTTCTGAAAGCGAAGAGTATTTATCTATATTTGAAAGTATTGTATTTGTGTATATCTAAAATAATGTATTTGTTTATATATGAAAGTATTGATTTGTCGACATATGGAAGAATTTTATTTGTCTATACCTGAAATTATTGCATTTGTTCTATAACTTAAAGAACTGTATTTGTCTATACCAGAAAGTTTTGTATTTGTCTATCTCAGGAAAATTGTATTTTGTTATTTTATAGAGTTTTATATTTATTTTTTCTTGTTTGAGTATTTTTAATCTATTTTTGTGGAAGCATTGTATATTTTTATTTCTTAAAATATTGAGAATTTATCAAATTCATATTGTATTTGTCTATTTCTAAATGTATTTGGCCGTTTTTTCTGTAAATATTGAATATATCTATTAATGTAAATGTGGTATTTGTCTATATATAAAGTTTTTTTTTTTATTTATGAGAGTATCTGTTTATATATTTCTGAAGATATTGTATTTGTCTGATTCTGAAATCATTTTGTCTATTCCCGAAGGTTTTGTATTCATAGAGTGATTTCTCAGAAAGTATTGTATTTATATATTTTTCTGAATGTATTGTATATATCCTTTCAGGAAGTACATTATATTTGCTATTATACTGAAAAGGTATTTTGTTTATCTATTTCTGAAAGTATTGTATATATCTTTTCTGGAGAGAGAGAAAGGAAGTATTGTATTTCATATTATATAAACTGAAAGAGTATTGTATTATTCTATTTCTGAGTTTATGTATTTATTTATTTATGAAAGTAAATATTGTATTTGTATATTTAGCAAAAACAATGTCATAATCTAAGTCTAAAAGTATTGATGTATTTCTGAGAGTATTTTGTAACTGTCAAATATTTCTGAAAGTATTATATCTACTTCTCAATTTGCTACCTTGTTTGAATAAAATCTTGTTTGTGAAAAATTAAGTAATTTCTGTTAAATTCATTTTGCCATATTATATATTAATATTTTCTCTTTATTATAATTATTTATATATTTTTTCAATTTAAAATAAAATGCATGTTGAAATATTAAATGTAAATTGTTTCAAAAATTGGGTATATGATTTATTCAATTTCTCTCTTCTCTTTCCAACCTTTAAAATATTATGAATTAATATTAGTATTTGTATATATAATCTATTATATTAGTTTTTTTCTTGTGATTTTTTATAGATGTAAATAAACATTGGTTTAAATAACAAATTTATTATTTCTTTGTGTATAATCCAATATTTGGACCTGTCACTCCCTACCTATTTCGTCCTTTCATTTTTAAATCTCTCAAGAGAATTTTATGAGAGTCTGAAATTCTTTGAAAATGGATTAGTGAACGAAAACAAATTTTGTATTAATATTTTAACATACTGTCAGACCACATCTTAAAAGCCTGAAAATTTGCACCTAGGCTCAATCAGATGACAATGATTGTTCATAAAACTTTAGACATCTATGCGGATTTCTATCCGCGTGTGTGTTAAATATAAAAATAGGCAGAAATTTAATGAACAAAAGATAGAAATAAAAACCTTTCACAAATGAAAATAAAGACTATATGAAAAGATAAAAGTGTAAAATAATCAGAGAAAATCTGTTAAATAACAGAAAGTAAGATGAAGCAAGCAAACGAATGAAAATACATGAAATTTGTGTAATACAAATAATTTATGACTGAAAATATATAAAATAAATTGTAAAAGTAATCAATTTATAAAAAATAAAGGTATAAATAATTTAAAATATAATCCTTTTAGTTCAAAATTTTTATTTTGCCTTCGTTTTTAATTAATTATTAATAAATGATCAAAGAGAGAGGCATCTAATAAAATAGAACCTCAAGATAATAGCATCATAATCGAGAGTAAGAAAGTAAAAACTAATTAATTTAGTACAAAGGTTAATGCATTAGTTCAAATTAAATATAAAATAACAAAATAAATTAATAGAAAATATATTAGGAAAATAATGAATTAAAAAATATTTTGTTAAAAGGCTTAACTTAAAAGGTACGCTAAACATAAGAAATTCACACTTTCAGCTACCAATATGAAATAGATTCTTAGGGCTAAAGATGAACGTGACAAAGTAAGACATTATAAATATTGAACTTGTTTTATATTAAATTACTCTTTTTCTTTAATTTCACATAGATATATATCTAATATTTGAAGAGTTTCTAAACAGCATTATTTTAGTTTAGTTTATATTTTAATTGTTTATTGTTGGCTATATATTTATAGGGATAGATAGAGATCTCAAAGCATTGTTTTTCACACAAACCTTTATCTCTTTATATTCAATAAATGCATATTCTTATATAAAAGTTTTTATATTTCAACTAAGAATATTGTTTTGAGTCATGTGTCAACGGAAATGTGTGTTTCGGTTACAATTTTTCCCAAATTGCACTGAATACATATATTTAAAGGGAGAGGTGTCTTTTTAGAATATATATATATATGCTAGAATATTCTCTTGAAGGTCTATATTTGTGGTACCAGTTTTTTCGCGCTCTGATTATTTGTATAAGGTTAAATGACAATAACCTGATTGGCTCTTTTGGCAATTGTGATATTATAACAAAAGAAACTTAACCCTGGAAGCTTCATTTATTTTATAAAATTATTTTATACAAAGCAATGTATAACTCACCATCTCTATATAACAAATGAAGACATTAAGAGACGCGAATGTTTCTTATCACAAATAAAAACTTTCGACTCTCCTTACTGCGATGAAAAAATATTGGGAGAGATTGGCTCATCAGTGGTGAAGCCTACCAGCGGTTTTGCCAATTTAATCTACCAGGCGCTTCTTTAGAGCTCTAATACTGTATTGGAGCATACTGCTTTTATATGCTACACTGAAGAGTGGAATTTTAGAAATGGTATTTAAGCAAAATATAGACGTAGGCTTTTAGGACCATAGAATAACATTTAAATATTTGCATCGAACCATGCACTTCAGCAAACAATTAAGGACAAGGCAAGCTAGACATAAATTAATACAGAGCAAAACGCGCCATCTATATATTAAAAAAAATGAAGACATTAAGACGCGAATGTTTCTTTTCACTAAAAAATAAATATTCTACTGTTTTTAATGTTAAAAAAATATTTTATGAATATTTCATTCCAACCTCTTGATATTATTATATTTCTCTACAACACTATCAGTTATATTAAAGGTCTTTTTGTCTTTGGACTAAAATATTTCGTCATGTAGTTTTTAATTACTTTTGCTCAATTTCTACATGTGATGAACTTATATTTTCTTTCATTTAGTTTAATGTAAACTGTGGAAAATCTCAGAGGTGGCTTTATATCTATTGACCTGTTTAGAAAACGGATAATAATGATTCAATATATACTCGTATATGCTATCAGAAGGACCTGGCTTTGCCAAGCTTATCCGGGTTGAAGGTTTGCCAAACGAATATTGAGTTATCAAATCTTGTTCATTATGATTGTATTATGTTCATTCTTATTAGTAATCGGGATTTTAATTAATAACCTTAGGTCAAAACAACTCTATCAGTATAGTAGTTTCTAATATACGCTTTAGAAATAACTGAGAAACTTATGTTAAAATCTATTAAGTCTAACACAGTTGTTCTATGTGGTTTAGTGTGCTGTGGAATTCTGGATTCTTGATCATTCTCCCACGTTCCTACTGCAGTGAAACTCCAGTAATAGAGAATATGCCATAATCTAAATTTATTCCGAGACCAAGGAGGTGTGGTTTCCTATAGGACTCAGCACGTCCAGCCCACCTGTGAGTAATGTTCCTCCATATCTAGCTGGAAAAATTGGGATGGACAACATGGGTGACAAAGTTATCTTTAACTGTGAGACATCTTCTAAGATAATATTTACCCTTTGCAAATGGATCTAGACGCAGTCAGCATATGCTTAGATGCATTTTATCAAATGTTTGGTCGACTGATCATTAAAGAAATATATAATTTTTAATATAGTGCCAATATATATTTTCTAATCAAATTTATATGAAAATATTCATTGTGATATATTGATATGTAAAGGTAAAAGTCAAATATCTCATTGATATAGGCTTAAAATTTATTACAAAGGTATTGTGGTTTTGTCACCTACCCTAGTCCACTACATAAAGAATGCAATAAATATATATTTTTTAGTTTTATCTTATTTTTCGAGAAAAAGGGGGATCTTTCTTATTGATTTCAAAATCCTCACAACAAAATTTCCATCTATATTTCGGCCATGGAATTAACCTAGCCAATTTGACAAATAAAAATATCTTTTGAAATTTCTGAAGATTTCACGAATCCATCATGAATATTTTGAAATAGAAGGTTGGCCTGAAACCATTATCTTGGTCACGTCTTATTTTCATTCGCTGCGTTTTTTAAAACTTTTCTTTGTCAATTTTTTTCCTATTTTGCAAATATTCACTCGGAGAGAACCTGGGCGTTGCTCCAGCCATTTAGGTAGAATTATATATATGGGTTTCATCCTCTGTGGTAAATTATAATTTCGTATTTCTCATGATCTTTGCTACTATACAATTTACAAACGCAGTGTATTATTAATTATGCTATATTTGCACAAAACACAGTTAGTACAAATAGCTTGAAACAATTTTATGACCCTTTATTAGATGTGTATTTAATATTATATATAAATGTCTATTCTAATAACTCGCTTTGATTTTAGGTTGACTGCTTCTGATCTTCTCCTCCAGAGGGAAAGTGCAGCTCCAGAAGAGGAAGCTTGCCTAACTACGGTAATACAGAATTTACCTTTTTCCATTTCAACTAGATCAACGGAGTGCTTGAAAATTACGATTTTCAAAGGATTATCATAATTGCTAGAGTTGGGTTGAGTCAAATATACCGTATTATAATGAAATTTCCGAAGAAATCCAAATAGAGAGAGAAGTACTTCAAATTACCAATTGTTTTTCTTTTCTTTTGGAGCTAGTTATAATTTTACATTTTACGAGGGTGAGTAGAAAAGTAAGGTCTCCTATTTTTTTTTTCATAGAAAAACACATTTAATCACAACTTTTTATACATCATTGGAAAGGTTGGACACTTTGCTATTTTTCAACATAGTCGCCTTGATGCTCAATCACTTTTTTTCATCCTGTCAACCAACTTTGTAATTCCGGTGCTGTACCACTCTCCCGCCGCCCCTTTGAGCCACTTGTCGACCCACCTGACGGACACCTTTCTGTAGCCGAGGGTCTCAGACACAATCTTGTGCACGGAGAAGTGGCTGCAATCTTCATTCAGGCCATCCTCGATCTCTTCAAGGGTTGTCCGCCGGTTTGCGCGCACCATTTTGTCGATTCGAGCCACGGTTGATTCCGGCAAACTCGGCCGCCCAGACCGCTGTTCATCGTGGATGTTTATCCGCCCCTCATTAAACTCCCGGCACCATTTCCGCACATATTTGATGTCCATGCACTTCTCAACATACACTTCCACTAACTGACGGTGAATTTCGACCGGAGAATTATACGACGAGGTGAAAGAAGAGGTCGACAAGTGGCTCAAAGAGGCGGTGGGAGAGTGGTACAACACCGGAATTACAAAGTTGGTTGACAGGATGAAAAAAGTGATCGAGCTTCAAAGCGACTATGTAGAAAAATAGCAAAGTGTCCAACATTTCCAATGATGTACAAAAAGTTGTGATAAAATGTGTTTTTCTATGAAAAGAAAATAGGAGACCTTACTTTTCTACTCACCCTCGTAGCAATGAATTTTTAAAAGAATTCAATTTCCTCCATTATATAAATGATAGGAAAAATTATGGAGATAAGGCAAGGTTTTACACCATTCAAATACTTTAGGGATTAAATTATCTTAAAATCCACAGCATCATTCGCAAGGGTGTGCAATTGTAAAATATCCTTTTGAATTTGATGACCACATAACACTGGTATAATATTGCTTGTGTAAGTTATACATCAACCCATGGCAAAATACAAGCTGTTGTGATGGCCCTTTGTCTTATATGGCCCCAGAACTTATTATTTTGGCGTCATTTGGTAGACCTTGTGCGCTACACTTCAGGTTACACCTTTACTTTTCATATTGAGAGAAAGGTACAAAAATACCTTTTACACTGTGCAGCAGTATTGTGATGACTGTGGAAATGTGGTGCAAATATTACCAAATTCAAAGAGCGCATTCAGCTCGAATTGAAATCAATGTATAATGTTGGAATCCCATGTGATGACCAGGAAGGGAGAGCAGGGGGAGTCAGTAGGATAGGATGCTTAGAAATACTCCATTTTGAGGGTGTGGTCTCCACTCTGGAGGGGCGTGGGTGGGAGCCCTCCAGGAGGGGGGTGGGGTTGTATACCACCTCTCTCGCGACTTCCTTCCTGGACAGATTGCGCCTGAAGCCTCTTTGTGAAAATTCTATGCTGATATTTCGTCTATAATTACGATTCCGCGGTTCCTAAAGAGAAAGTTAGCCCCAGAGCCTCAGAGGACTAGTCTGTGGCCTCCCCCTTGAACCCATAGATCCTTTGGCCTGGCTTGTGACCTTTCCATGGGCCCTATTGATTCGGTGGTCTGGGATGTGTGCTGACTCTAAGCTGGCCATGATTTCCATCAACAGCATGCCAACTGCTTGCTCTACTTTATCTTGTGGTATCCCAACATTTACGATAGGACTCTGAATAAATATACCTAATGAAGTACTGAACAAATTAGAGTGTTAAACCTTTTTTGTTGATTTAATTCTATCCCTATATAAATTAAACTAATTTTAGAGGTTCCAATTGATACAGATTTTCCAGTAAGTCCTGAACCCTTTTATATTTTGTTAAAAATTGAAAGGCAAACTAGATTAAAATAATTTTAGTGTATATTCTAGTTTGCCTTTTAATTTTTAATGTTAAAAAAGGTTTTCAGGGCTTATTGTCCATCTTGTTTAATTAATTTAAATATAAATGAATATCTTCAACCTTTTAATATTTTCCCAGCGTTTCCAACCACTTTTATATTTTACCCCTCTTTACAGATATTTTAAATTTTGTCAATTAATTTTGAATTATTTTTTTATTATTCTTTGAGTATGGAGTACACGCTCCACGCTCTTCAAAATATCAGTCCACTCAGAATTTTAATAAAAAGTAAACACAATAGCAAATATTTAATTAAAAAGCATATATTAGATCAAAATATATGCCTTTTAAATTAAATATTTATTTATGGATTGCTCTGTTTTCAAAACAATAGCAAATATATTTATATAAAAATAGCATACCTCGATATGTTAAAGAAAAAAATGTTTTCACTCTTTAACAAATCTAGGTTGGCTTTTTTATATAAATATATAAAATTTTTATATCTTTTTGACACGAAATATCAAATACATTTTTCCTAAAGAGGGCAAGAGGCTGAAACGTTGAAAATAAAATATAAAAAGATTGAAGATATTGATTTATGATTTTAATTATATTACTCAGCTACACAAATAGATTCTCTATAATATACATATTGGTGACAATTACTTAACCTTTGTGTTTTGAATCTTGTTACCCATGTAATTCCGAAGTTGTCTTTCCTAATTTCTACGTTACATTTTGGTGGTAGATATTGGGTAGTTTAGGGAAAACAAACTGAAGATCCCCGAGAAAACCTTAGGCCATGGCTGCTATGAACTACATTTTCAGAGACTGGCTCCAGGATTTCACCGCCGTGTCAATACCAAGAGTTTCCTCCAAGATGACCATGTCCCTATAGCCTTTCGTAGGTGTACAGCATCATTGATCTGAACAACCTGATTCTCCTCCTTGTTAGTTTTATTTCTACACGTCTGCAAGATGACAAAAGTTTCGTCCAGCCACCAGACCGCGGGCTCAAGTCTGGTGTCAAAGTCTTCCCTCAAAATGTTCGTGTTATAGGATACTCAACTCGTACTGCGCTCCTGGAGCCTCTGCTAGCGTCTACTACAGGTCACCAACTACCGGGTGGTGCACGAGGTAAAAAAACGTCGTCCTGCGAATTTCAACAACGATCCTCACACACATCCACAGCAAGTTCGCGGGATGGAATCTGGATTCAGCTTTTCCTACAAATATATTCTTCAAAGCTGGGGGCGTGATTGTACATTCCCTCTATTCATGTCGCCCCGCTTAATCTCCTCAGCCAACCTACGCCTCAATAACCTTTCGGGACACTACATGCCACGACATCCTGAAAAATCTGCCTCGAGGTGTGCCAACTAAACGACAGACCGCTGATAAACAGCTTATGGAGTTTACCGCGTACTTTAACCATTCCAAGAGGCTTTGGTCCCACAAGGTGTTTCTGGGGATCAACTGGCCGTTCTCATCGGTGTCGACTTCAAAAGAAGATCACTTAATCCGCCTCTTGTAATGAAGAGATTTTAACCAATCTATCTCCCTGTATATATCTTATCTATTATTCAACTTTTCTCTCGATGTTATTCTGTGGAATAAAATTATAATAAAAACAATTTATTTTATAATTCCTTTTTTGGTAGCAACTTATTTTATATTATATATCACACAATTAATTATCATATTTAAAAACAATTTCTTTAAAAATGTTTTTTTTTTTAATGGATATATTTAGCATTGTCTACTTTGAACCCTTCTAAATATTAGTTTAACTTTATAGAGATAGAATTAATTCAATAAAACTTATTAAAATGTGAATTTATTATCATTATTATTTCAATTTCATTTGATCCCCAATACACTCTTGATATTGGGGTTTGTTATTCCTTTTTGTTCTAGATCTCCAATATGACCTTAATATTGGAGTTTGTTATTCCTTTTTGTTCTAGATCCCCAATATATACCCTTGATATTGGGGTTTGTTATTCCTTTTTGTTCTTGACCTCCATTATAACCTTGATATTGGAGTTTGTTATTCCTTTTTGTTCTAGATCCTCAATATACCCTTGATATCGGGGTTTGTTATTCCTTTTTGTTCTAGATCTCCAATATAACCTTGATATTGGAGTTTATTATTCCTTTTTGTTCTAGATCCCCAATATATATACCCTTGATATTGGAGTTTTTTATTCCTTTTTGTTCTAGATCTCAAATATACTTTTGATATTGGAATTTGTTATTCCTTTTTGGTCTAGATCTCCAATATACTTTTGATATTGGGGTTTGTTATTCCTTTTTGGTCTAGATCTTCAATATACTTTTGATATTGGGATTTGTTATTCCTTTTTATTTCAGATATCCAATATACTCTTGTTATTGGAGTTTGTTATTCCTTTTTGTTCCAGATCCCCAATATACCCTTGATATTGGGGTTTGTTATTCCTTTTTGTTCTAGATCTCCAATATAACCTTGATATTGGAGTTTGTTATTCATTTTAGTTCTAGATCCCCAATATATACCCTTGATTTTGGAGTTTGTTATTCTTTTTTGCTCTAGATCTCCAATATAACCTTGATATTGGAGTTTGTTATTCCTTTTTGTTCTAGATCCCCAATATACCCTTGATATTGGGGTTTGTTATTCCTTTTTGTTCTAGATCTCCAATATACTCTTGATATTGGAGTTTGTTATTCCTTTTGGTCCAGATCTCCAATATACTCTTGATATTGGAGTTTATTCTTTTTTATTAAAGTTAAATGTTTTTCAGAATATATTTCTGAATTTCTTCTTTTTTAACCTCCAAATTTCTTTAACTTACTCTCTCGCTTTCTTTCTTTCTCGGTCTTCTATCCATTTGTGTCTCTAGTAATGATGATAAATTTACATTTTTTACAGACAGAAAGTAATTTTAAATTTTATTTATTTAATTATATTTGTTCAGTACTAAATCTCTTTTCAATGATTCAGAGTCTCAACAACCAATGTAGGGTATACCTCGAGATAAGGTAGGGCTGGCACTTGGCATGTTGTTGTTTCAATGGCTGGCTGAAGGGTTGGCCACTGACTGGGTTACTGGATCGCGGGGCTCGGGTTAGGTCATAGGCTAGGTCGTTGGATCTATGTGGTTCAGGGGATGGCCACAGACTAGTCCACTGGATGGGGCTATGGGGCTGAATTGGATTTATAAACACATCCTTCAGAATAAAATACCTTTTTACCTCTAGAAATAGAAATGAACAAATATTTGTTGACACGCAATTACAGGGAATAATGTCTCTCGTTTAAAACTTGGTGGATATTACATTGTTTTGCTAAAAATATATTTATGTAATTGCTAAAAACCTCCACTAACCAATTGTATAAAATATAATTCCTCAAGATAATAAAGACCCTTGTTGGAAATAATAACCTAGATATGAGCTCATTATACTGTTAAAGAATTTTTATTTAAAATTAGATATCATTATTTTACAGATTGTCAACTGTTAACCTACTAAAATGACATTTCCTAAGTTTAAATCCAATGAGAGAGAATGTAAAGGTTATTTTAATTTGAAAATAAAATTATAAATAATATCATCTACTAAGAGTATTTATTTATGGTAGTTCACATTTAAAGTATGCCAAGATATCAACTAATATAAAATGTTTAAGTTGAGGATTAAATATGTAAATTAAACAAATACCATCTGTAATGAGGTGGTTTCAATTTGTTCTTTACACTTGAACTATACCAAAATCATCTTCTATCAGAGTTGTTTGCCAAAAGTTGTAATTATAATATCAATAATTGTAAAATCATCTGCTTTGAGATGGTTGTCTTATGTTAATTTATAGTGAATTATACCATGATCATCTGATTTGAGGTGGTCGCCATGTTGAAATTTATATTTGAAATATATGAAAATCATCTTCTTCGAGATGGTGCTTAATGGTAATTTACAGTTGAATTATACTTAGATCATCTGCTATGAGGTGGTCACCTTAGTCATATTTTTTATTTGAAAAATTGAAAATCATCAGAAGAACTGTTCCTATGTTCAATTGAACATGTGATCCATAATGAGGGATCTCTTCAACAAAATTGCTTTATGGTATCAACAGAAATTTACTAATGATAACCTTTTATAAATAGAATTTAATCAATTATATTTGTAATTTCAAGAGAAAAGTTTTCTACTATATTGTTTAGATAATATTAACTAAACAAGAAAATTCACAGTTTTGAAATATCTTTATTAACATCAAAGCTAACTGATATATTTGGGTAAAGGGGTTTAGTATATTTTTTTACTTTAAATTTTTTTTCTCTTATATTTTAACAAAACCAACTCTATTCCTCTCACCATTACTTTCAAATAATCTTTTGTTATGTGTTTCATAGAAGTTTTAGCCAGTCTGCTCCTAATTACATCTTTATTCACTTCAATTCTTCAAAATAAAAAAATCAAATGCATATTCAATAAATAATTTTTAAACTCACCCATGCTGTTTAACTGGTTATTATAATATCCATTCATCAGTTGGAGAAATAATAGAGAACATAGATGACACCCCATCATACTATAATTATCACAATACATTTTGTATATATTTGTGAACATTATAAATATTTGAAAACAGGAAAAGAAAGATGTTACATTTCAGATCAATATAAATATTTTTTTCAAAAATTGGTTTTAAATTTGTCCATAGAATACCTTAAGAAACATTTTACTAGAAGACCGCCTTTTTGTTAAAATTCTTATGACTTCATTTATTTATTTTTATTTAAGAGTTGCAAAGACACGCCATATCCACAATTAGGATAATTGCGTGTAAATCTGAAATTATATATACAAATCAAATCATTGTGAAATTAACATAATTGAACATTGGGAAGCGCGCAAATTACACATTATATGTCAAATATTGCATATAGTAATTATAAATAGTAGCTTGAAATATGTACAGTCAATACTTTGCCATAAAATATACAGCCTGCAGAATCTATTAAACTTGATCTATTGGTGTTTATGGAAAACAACTTGTTTTGTATTTTTCAGGTAAAGTTGGTTTTCTTCCTTTAGATCAGAGGTTAACAGACAGTTTATCAGAAAGTGTTCAGGTTTTTTTTTTTGTTGCGCCAAGTGTCACGCAGATGAACCAATTTTGCCAATTCTAAACAAATATGTGGTGAAGTCACCTTTTCCAGTAAAAAATTGAACGTTATAGAAGTTAGGTTGAACATAGTTAGGAGTTCTTGAAGTCCCAAAGAATCCCCTGAAATTATCATTGGCACCTCCATAGTATTCCTCAAATTTCTGGTTTATAAAATTAGATTGATTTTTTTTTTTTAGTTGGATCTGATATTTTGTATTCAATATTTATTTTTGTATATTTGTTTCAATAAATTTCGTGATCTTTTTGGTGTTCTATCAACAATGTGAGTACAGTTTGACGATGATGAATTATAAACCTTTGTACTGTGCTTGTAAATTTTATACTGCAGAGAGTTTAATTTATCTTTGACTTTTTTTGGTATAAAGTTGTACCAGATCGTGGAACCATAAGCTAGTGTACTTCGAAACAATGTCTTATAAAGTAATTTTTCTTTTACTGTCTAGTCCCCATGCTTTCCCCGTTAATCCAATTAGGTATCCACTAGCTCTATCTGTTTTAGTAATAATCTCATCAATATGGGGCATAAAATCCAATTTGGTTTTATTTCTATGATTTTTAAAAGTTATTCCCATAATCTTCAGTTTTTACACCCGATTGGCACTGATAGTGTTCGGATTTTCGTAGCTATTTCACTATTGAACAAGTATAAGATTTTCGTTTTCTCTTCAGATACGGTCAACTTATTGTTCCCACACTAGTCTAATATTCTCCCAATGACCTTTCTTGTTGTATTGCAAAGTTCTGTCAAGTTGTTTCCCCAACATATCACAGTTATACCATCCGCATAAGCAATGATTTCACTGTTTGATTCTGAATAGTTATCCAATAAATCGTTTAGAATAATATTCCATATTGTAGGGGATATAGACCCACCCTGTGGACATCCCTTGCTTATTTTTTTATGGGTGTCATTTGATGAATATCTAAATCTCACTCTTCTATTATTAAAGAAAGACTGTAGTAGTTTTATTATTGAAGCTTGAACGTTGTCCTCATCTAGTCTTTTTAGCACCATCGGCCACCATGCATTATCGAACGCTCCACTTATATCAATTGCGATTATAGCTGTATATTCTTTGTTTTTATGTTCTAGAGCTATTTTGACAATTTAATTTAATGCAGAGATGGTTGATCTTGATCTTCAAAATCCATGTTAATGATTTTCAAACGGATTCGAGTCTTCATAAAATTTTATTAGTTTGTTGCTAATTATTTTCAAATATTTTGAAAATGTTTGAGTTAAGACAAATGGGTCTGTAGCTATTATAACTTTTTATGTCTGTTTTACCTGGTTTGGGAATAATTATTACCTCTGAAATTTTCCATTAATTCGGATAACCATGGGCTTTAGACGAGGCGTTTTGATTTTGGCAAAGCTGTTGTTGTGTCGGTTTTTCACGAGCCAAATCTGCTAGTTTGAAGAGACAATCAATAGACTTTAAAAATTTTGTGTCAATTTCAATAGGTAGGATAGCTTGTTCATTTTCATAATAATATCCTCTTGAAATTTTTTTAATCCATTTTTTGAAAACACTAATGTTTCCAAATTGATAATTTAGGTGATGAAAAATTATTTAAAGATGAGTGGCCAAAGCAATTGTTTATTAAGGATTTTTGATGTCACGCCTGTTATTTCAATCTCTGCCATTGAATTAGAATTTTTTGCATTTGATCAGTGCTTGGACAATGGATGTTCTTGTCCATCAAAATTGCATATAAAATTGCAGGAGGATTACATATTCAATTAATCAAAGGGTGAATTTTCATTTCGAACATTTTTTTACAAAAAGATTTTACCTTGTATTCCTTCCAGAAAATTGACACAATAAATTCATCTGTCCAAACATTTTTTGTAAGATTCAAACACCTTCTTATCTCATTTTGTATGTTACAAAATTGAAGCTTTCTCTTAACTGATTAGGGTCCTAGCCAAAGCCATGGTATACAGGTTGAAAATTTTCTAAATTAACTGAACTGATGTTGTTGCTCATTATTTATCCCCACCATTACATTTTATATTGGTGATAAAATAAATGCATTGGTTTAATGAATATTTATAAATGGAGAGCTTCATATTATAACATACACTTATAGGCCAACTTGAGGAAGTTTCCCCTATTAGCATGTATATCGGGATTCAGGAGATAACTCCGAAAGATATTTGATACAGAGTTATCTTCATTGAAGACACACGAAATAACTAAATGTGAACAAAATCTCCTTTAGAGATGATCACCAAGTTATCAAGGAATTGGTTGAGTCTAAAGCCTTCATTTAGAAGACCAAAGGTTTCCCTGCTTCCATGTGTATCCGTCGATTGTCACGACCTCAGGTTTAAATGAAACCACCTTGAAGTAGGGCCGCAGTGTCGTTACAACGTCTTCACCACTTATAGAAATTGGGAGATTCCCATTCGCTGACTTCTTCTCCCTTTTCCTATAAAAAAAAAGGTTTACAGACTGGTGGTCCCAATGGTGAGGCCCTCTTCAACTAGAGGCTCCTCCAGAATTAGCCGAAAACCCCGAACAGAAGCTGATCTGAAATCTTCATTATTTGTATTACCGATGATTTTCCAAGCATTTCCTCCAAAGGCCTTGGTATAGTCCATTGAAGAAAGATAGAGCGTCACTTCACAAAGCAGAACTGGTCAAAGGTGACTGAACCTGACCTGGACTTAATCAGGACCTGCTACTGTTGCTGTATAGAAAAAATGATAAATAAGCTTGTTAAACAACATATTGAATATCACCTCAATTTAGCGTCTTCTATCACTGAAAATTGAAAAATATTATCCCGCTACTTATATATATTGTCAAGAAGCTAAGCGGCTCCAATCACGAGAGGCCCCATGGGACGTTTGTCAATCATCGCTGGACACCGGGTGTGAGGGGTTCTGGGGAATCTGGCCGGCGGGGGGAGCTGAGGTCCCTCATTAGGATTAACCTTAACTTGGGGTAAGTTCTACTTTATCCATCTCCCTATAAAAACCCCTTATAATAAATTAATTATCCCCAAACTTGCCCTTGCTTTATTTATCTCCGCGACATATTTTGGCGGAGACGCTGGGTAGCGTGACGGAACTTCGAAGAAGTCGACGTCTACAGGGACGTGAACCAATTCTTCAACCTTTGCCACAACTAATAGAAATGGAAGACGACCACAGACCTACTGTTAGCGGATCCTACCTCCCTTGTCAGCGCCAACGAGATCCTTCTACCTTTTCTGGAGATGGAAATATAAACCCTGGACAGTGGTTGAAAGAGTACGAGAGAGTGTCGAAGTACAACAGATGGGACGAGACCATGAAGCTTGCCAACGTCGTATTTTACTTGAACGGAACTGCTGGAAGGTGGTTTGATAATAACGAAGAATCACTCAACTCGTGGAGAAGCTTTGAAGACGCATTCCGCGGTGTGTTCGGACTGCAAGAGGATTCTGCTCGACGCGCCGAGGAAGTTCTGAAGTCAAGAGCACAGAAGGCCGAGGAATCCAGCGAGTCATATATCCAGGAGATTCTTAGTCTCTGCCACCAGGTGAACCCTCGCATGGAAGAAGGTGAGAGAGTTGCTCACATTATAAAGGGAATTTCAGAGGACACATACCAGGTATTGGTGGCGAAAGACATACAGACAGTAGATGAGATCCTGAAGTTTTGCCGTCATCTGACAACCGTCAAGCAGCGCAGGATCGGCCGTACGAAATTCGCCAGGTTGTCAAACGTAATGCCCATTTCGTGTGTTGACGACTCAGACGACTTGGCCGCGTTAATTCGCCGCATCCCTTAGAGAAGAGATACAAAAGGTTTTCTCAGCACCTGAAGTGATCAATCCTCTCCGAGAGGTGAACGCCATGGAACAGACTGTGAGGGAAGAGGTCAGCCGTGCTCTACAACCTACCAGACCACAAGTCAACGTGGTACAACAACAACCACGAACGCCCTATTATAATATCGACCGACCAACCCAACCCAGGAAAACGGAACATTGGAGAACCTACGACGACAAACCTATCTGCTTCCACTGCGGACGACCCGGACATGTCGTCCGTTATTGTAGGGAACGACGGCAGGTCTTCGCTGAAGCCAGGTCAAGGAATGGCGGAGAAGGAAGAAATGTTGGATTTTCGAGTCGACCCCCGAGATATGACGCCGACGACGACTATGTAACGCCCCAAACCTCGACGTACTTCTACCGGAGCTCTTCCCCACATCCAAGCCGCGCAAGGTCGCCAGCCCGAAGACAATCCCATGTGAAAAACTAAGTGGAGCGGCTTCTAACGGGGGTGAGGTCGCCATTGAGGAAAATCCTCCAGGGTATATCGCCGCTAAATTAAAAGAAAATTTTGTTATGGTCGAAATAAATGGACGCAAAATTAAAGCATTGGTGGATTCAGGAGCCGACTTTTCTGTTATTTCAGACAAATTTCGACGCGAACTAAAGACACCTCTCTTCAAAGAACCAGGTCCCATTCTTAAAGCTGCAAACAAAAATTTAATAGAGACCCTAGGAAAATGTGTCCTGAACATAGAAGTTAATGGTCTGAATATCTCATTTGAATTCGTTGTTATGGTGGAATGCAGCCATGACATCATATTTGGATGGGACTTCTTCAAGGCCACCGAAGCCGTCATTGATTGTGGCAGAAATGAACTCCATCTCGGGGAAACCTCCGTCCTGGAATCTCGAGAGGAGGAAAACCAGAGATTGTTTGCTTCCGACGACTTTGTCATCCCGCCTAAATCAATAAAGAAGATCAGTGTGATAAACGAAGAAATATGTGGTGTTAGAGATGTTTTAGTCTCAACTTCTAAGGACTTATTATTAAGAAAGGAAGTTCTTATACCAAACTCATTGGTTACATTTCGACACGGCCGAGGTAGCATTTGGGTGGCGAATGGAGCGTCTTGGCCGCAACTGATTCCATCAGGAATGAATATGTGCACCATGGAAAGTTATGAGAATGGGAATATCTGCAATCTTATTGAATCCAGCGATAAGTTACAAGAAACGCAGCTAAAGTCACGTGAATGGTCACAGAAGATAAACCTTACTCTAGATCCAGGGCTGTCTCAAATTCAAAGGCTACAGCTTGTTTCATGCCTTGACGAGTTTATTGGCATATTTGACTTTGGGAGTACTTCTATTAAGCCCACCAGTACTGTGAAGCACAAGATAAACACAGGCGACCAGTCTCCTATCAAACAGCGGCCCTATAGAGTAGCACCAAGTGAACGACGACTAATTCAAGATGAAGTGAACAAGATGATTGAAAATCACATCGTGAAGCCCTCTGAAAGTCCTTGGTCATCTCCAGTTATTCTAGTTCGAAAGAAAGACGGGACCTGGAGATTCTGCGTAGATTACCGTCGATTAAATAAGATAACAAAAAAAGATGTTTACCCGCTGCCACGCATTGACGATGCCTTGGACAGTTTAGCCGGCTCTAGTTACTTCTCCACGATGGATCTTCGGTCCGGGTATTGGCAGATTGAAGTGGACGAAAAGGACAGGGAGAAAACTGCTTTCATCACTCCAGATGGGCTCTATGAATTCCAAGTAATGCCCTTCGGTCTTTGCAACGCTCCAGCAACGTTTGAAAGGATGATAGATAGTGTTCTGGGCAGTCTTAAATGGAACATGTGCCTTTGCTACCTGGACGACATCGTAGTTTACGCACCTACCTTTGAGGAACATCTACGTCGTCTACAACTTGTATTAAGCTGCATCCAGAAAGCTGGACTAAGCTTGAACCACAAAAAGTGTCTTTTTGGATCAAGGAGGATAAAGATTTTGGGACACCTTGTTGACGCCAATGGAATTCATCCAGATCCAGATAAAGTTGAAGCCGTCTCTAAATTTCCGAGGCCAAGGAATATCTCTGAACTGAAGAGCTTTCTTGGATTATGTTCCTATTACCGAAGATTTATTGAGAACTTTGCCGGCAAAGCTAGATCTTTGCATGACCTACTGAAGACTGAAAAACAATTTTATTGGGATGCAGCTCAAGAGAAAGCGTTTGAAGTCCTTAAAACAGCTCTAATTTCAGAGCCTGTCTTAGGACACTTTGATGAATCCGCTGATACCCATCTACACACGGATGCAAGCGGACATGGTATTGGAGCTGTTCTTCTACAAATACAAGGTGGAAAGGAGCGGCCTATAGCTTATGCATCTAGAAGCTTGACAAAGGCTGAAAATAACTATTCTACAACGGAAAAAGAATGCCTTGCTGTAGTCTGGTCTATTAGCAAATTCCGCCCATATTTGTTTGGTCGAACATTCACGGTTGTCACTGACCATCATTCTCTATGTTGGTTGGTAGGGCAGAAAGATCCTTCTGGCCGTTTGGCAAGATGGGCGCTGAAGTTGCAAGAATTTGACGTGACCGTTATCTACAAGAGCGGACGCAAATATAAGGATGCCGATTGTCTGTCAAGGAGCCCGCTTGAGAACGATCAACCAAGTGCTGTGATGTCACTAACCAACGTCGATATAGAACAGACTAAAGACCCGGATTTAGCTAAAATAATCGATAATTTAAACTCGGGCTACACCAGAAAGGAATTCAGCATTATCGACGGCATCTTATACAAGAAAAACTATAGCACAACTGGAAGACCCTGGCTTATGATGATCTCTAAGCACTTAAGATCGGAAGTTATGGCAGATTTATATGATGCTCCTACAGCTGGGCATTTGGGTTTCGCCCGGACGTATGACAAAGTCAAAAAACGATTCTATTGGCCTGGCCTTTATAGAACTGTTCGCCAATATGTAAGCCATTGTCGGGAGTGTCAACGAAGGAAGAAATTACCTCGACGTCCGGCTGGACAACTTGTATCCATACCGCCCGTAGAAAAGCCATTCTATAAAGTCGGGGTTGATCTCCTTGGAAGATTTCCAGTTTCTAAAGATGGAAACCGTTGGATCATTGTGTGCACCGATTATATGACAAGGTATGCCATAACGAAAGCGATCCCAGACGGAGGAGCAATCGAAACAGCTAAGTTCCTGGTTGAAGACGTCATCTTGAAGCATGGAGCTCCTAGAGAAATGATAACAGATCGCGGCAGAAATTTCATTTCTCAAGTAATAAAAGAGATCAATGCTCTGTGCGGAATTGTGCACAGATTTACAACGGCCTACCATCCCCAGACCAACGGCCTGACTGAAAGGTTCAACAAAACTCTGGGAGACATGCTGTCCATGTACACAGGTGTTGAGCAGAAGGACTGGGACCAAGTTTTGCCCTATGTAACTTTTGCTTACAACACTGCTAAACAGGAGGCGACCGGCTACACCCCGTTCTTTCTTGTCCACGCCCGCGAGGCCGAGACCTACATCGATGCCGTACTACCCTACCTACCAGATGAGATCTCTAACGACTACGTTGGAGAACTTGTGACCAGAGCTGAGGAAGCGCGTCAACTCTCCCGATCACGCCTTCTACAATCACAGGCGAAAGACCGTAGACTATACGACCAGAAACATACTCCAGTCTATTACCAGAAGGATGATCTTGTGTGGGTTTTTACTCCCATCCGAAAAGTAGGACTATCAGAAAAGCTACTGAAGAGATACTTCGGTCCCTATAAGGTGACCAAGAAGCTTTCAGAAGTTACGTATGAAGTAGAGCCCGTGGACCCCTCTCCCCGATCACGGAAAGCCAAGGATATCGTCCATGTCATTCGGATGAAGCCCTACCTGGACCCTGAAGAACAACATTCTATTCTGCTAGGGAACACCAGCCGTGATAGATTTCCTTCCAGAACAAGGGCTGAGACAAGCTAATCAGCGGGTCGCTGTTTTTTTCTAAGGAGGGAATAATGTCAAGAAGCTAAGCGGATCCAATCACGAGAGGCCCCATGGGACGTTTGTCAATCATCGCTGGACACCGGGTGTGACGGGTTCTGGGGAATCTGGCCGGCGGGGGGAGCTGAGGTCCCTCATTAGGATTAACCTTAACTTGGGGTAAGTTCTACTTTATCCATCTCCCTATAAAAACCCCTTATAATAAATTAATTATCCCCAAACTTGCCCTTGCTTTATTTATCTCCGCGACAATATTGCCACGTGGAAAATTAGGGAAGACAAAAACTTCAGGAGGAGACAAAATATTATTTCAGGGAATGACAAACTATGAATTGTAAACAAAACATAAGCCACGAGGGAAATTCTCAGAGTCGCAAGATATAAACGTAAAAATGACCACTCTGTTAATAAAAAATAATAGAATTAATAAATACTTTGTTTACATAAATAAAATTAATAAATACTATGCTACATAAATAAAATTAATAAAAACTATGTTACAATATTTATTAAATATTTCAACAGCCCTTAAACTGCAATAAAATTAAAACTATGATTTTGTCAAAAAACATTGCTCGATGCATAAAATCTTCAATTTAGATATATATTTCTACACACACAGTCTTTCAAAACACCAATTTACTTTATTACATAAGCAATGCTGAGTATATATTACAATAGTGAAACGGTCTAAAGATCAAAATGGCGAAACTGCCGGGAGTGTTCACCACTGATGAGCCATGCCTTTCTTCTCTCAAATTTTATTTAATGAAGCATATGAATTCTGTATAAAAATATATTATAATTATTTTTATTTGAAATCAACACATATAGAGCTTCAAAAATATTTGCAATTCCAATTATTTTTTTTGTATTTTATTTCACAATTCCCTTACAAATAATGTAAAGTTTATTTTGAAGAACGTTCTCACGACTTCCTATAGTATTCAGCTGAAAGCAGATTTAGGGTGTAATATCATAGCGGTAAACAATTAGAGCTCTTAAAGGAATAAATCAATGGATATTTTCAAACAATGCAGACGACCTATCGACCAACTCAGCAGCTGATTTCTCGATGGCCAAAATCACAAATCCAGGTTAGTTGGTCGTCGATAAGAGGTGAATCATCTTTCCAATATATTCGGATATCGAGACCTTGAAATAATGCAAATTGCATAGCAAAACCTTTATAGCAATAGAAAAATTCAATCTTAAAAACTAATATAAATGAAGACAAAATAATATTTGAAAAATCCAATTGAATGCTATCAAATAATATTCTTCAACAACTTTCCATAATTTTAAAACCTCTTAGCAAACCCAGATCAATTGAAAACGGAAGATATTTTGGAAGAATCCAATGTAGAAATGGACAATTTGATTTTTAAAAATATATTTATAAAGTCAGACTATAAATATCAAATTATCAGTTTTATTATTTCGCAACTTTGCGATATTAGTTTGTAATCATGTTACAAGCAAATATATGTTTATATATGTATTTATTCAGTTTTAATATATTTATAGAAGAAATGTAAACAATTGGAATATCAAGAGAGTCAAAATACGACACAATATTGTCCACAACAAGATAATATAATAAAATATTGACTATACATCAATATGTTCCATAAATCCTGTAAATATATCTCACGATTTATCCTAAGTCTGTATTTCAAACATTTGATTTATATTCATTTACATATGTACATATGCGCATTTTCTGAATTATTTTAATCTATTTCCGAAAATATTGTATTGTATATATCTATTTTTTATAAAATAATTATAAATTTATGTTTCTGAAAGTGAAAAGTATTTGTCTATATTTGAAAGTATTGTATTTGTGTATATCTGACAGATTGTATTTGTTTATATATGAAAAAAGGTGTTGTATATATTTCTAAAAGTATTGTATATTTGTCTATTTCTAAAAGTATTGTATTTTTATTTCTTAAAGTATTGCATTTACTTATATCTGAAAGCATTGCATTTGTTTATATGTGAAAGTATTGTATTTGTCGACATATGGAAGAATTTTATTGTCTATACCTGAAATTATTGCATATTTGTTTTATAACTTAAAGTACTGTATTTGTCTATACCTGAAAGTTTTGTATTATGTCTATATCAGAAAAATTGTATTTTAGTTATTTTATGGAGTTTTATATATTTTTCTTGTTTGATTATTTTTAATCTATTTTTGTGGAAGCATTGTATATTTCTATTTCTTAAAATATTGAATTTATCAAATTCATATTGTATTTGTCTATTTCTGAATGTATATGGCCGTTTTTTCTTATGAAAATATTGTATATATCTTTTAATGTAAGTGTGGTATTTGTCTATATATAAAGTATTATTTTTTTAGAATTATGAGAGTATTTTTTTAATATATTTCTGAAAATATTGTATTTGTCTGATTCTGAAATCATTTTGTCTATTCCCGAAGGTTTTGTATTCATAGAGTGATTTCTCAGAAGGTATTGTATTTATATATTTTTCTGAATGTATTGTATATATCCTTTCAGGAAGTACATTATTTTTGCTATTATACTGAAAAGGTATTTTGTTTATTATTTCTGAAAGTATTGTATATATCTTTTCTGGAGAGAGAGAAAGGAAGTATTGTATTTCATATTATATAAAGTATATTTAGCAAAACCAATGTAATAATCTACGTCTAAAAGTATTGATGTACTTCTGAGAATATTTTCTAACTGTCAAATCTTTCTGAAAGTATTATATCTACTTCTCAATTTGCTACCTTGTTTTGAATAAAATCTTGTTTGTGAAAAATTAAGTAATTTCTGTTAAATACATTTTTCCATATTATATTTTTATATTTTTCTTTTTATTATAATTATTTATATATTTTTTTCAATTTAAAATAAAATGTATGTTGAAATATTAAATGCAAATTGTTTCAAAAATTGGGTATATGATTTATTCAATTTCTCTCTTCTCTTTCCAACCTTTAAAATATTATGAATTAATATTAGTGTCGCATACCTCGAGATGTTTGCATAATATTGTTTTGTTTTGTATATTTTTACATTTTGTTTCTTTTAAAAGGATGGTTGATTTGCATGTCTGCGAGAAGCGCGATATATATATATATATATAAGTCTAGAGAGTAAAAAAGTTAGAGTTTCTTTTGCTTTGGAGCTTCTCTTGTTCTGTGGAACTCGTTCTTTTTAAATAGAACAATACAACATGGCGCAGCCGACAGGATCATCAGATTCGACCATTGAAAGCCTCATCAGGACGATGGCGAAGCAGCAACGCTTGATGATGAACTTTCTTCTTGAAAATAAGAATGAAATGGTAGATGAAGAAGATTTCAATGAACAAAATGAAATGGTAGATGAAGAAGAATATTTCAAGGAAGAAGAAGAAGAGTAGGAAGAAGAAGAAGAGGAAGAAGAAGAAGAAGAAGAAGAGGAAGAAGAAGAGGAGGAAGAGGAAGAAGAAGAAGAAGAGGAGGAAGAAGAAGAAGAGGAAGAAGAAGAAGAAGGAGAAAAAGAACCTACTAAGGAGTCTGGTACTAGAGAAAAAGAACCTACTAAGGAGTCTGGTACTAGAGAAAAAGAACCTACTAAGGAGTCTGGTACTGGCGAAATAGAACCTACTAAGGAGTCTGGTACTGGAGAAAAAGAACCTACTAAGGAGTCTGGTACTGTCGAAAAAGAACCTACTAAGGAGTCTGTTACTGGGGAACAAGGGCCTACTGAGGAGTCTGGTACTGGCGAAAAAGAACCTACTAAGGAGTCTGGTACTGGGGAACAAGGGCCTACTAAGGAGTCTGGTACTGGAGAAAAAGAACCTACTAAGGAGTATATTACTGGGGAACAAGGGCCTACTGAGGAGTCTGGTACTGGCGAAAAATAACCTACTAAGGAGTCTGGTACTGGGGAACAAGGGCCTACTAAGGAGTCTGGTACTGGCGAAATAGAACCTACTAAGGAGTCTGGTACTGGCGAAAAAGAACCTACTAAGGAGTCTGGTACTGGCGAAAAAGAACCTACTAAGGAGTCTGGTACTGACGAAAAAGAACCTACTAAGGAGTCTGGTACTGGCGAAAAAGAACCAAAGCCTGGTACCGGCGAAGAAGCACCTCCAAAGGAGTTGAGCCTCTCCACCCCCTGGAATAACAGAATCACCATCACCAAGTGGCTGGAGGACAATTGCATCCCTTACACTGTGGAGCCTCTTCAGAAGCCTGATAAAGAGCGCTATGGTGCTGGCCACCAGGAGTCCCATCACAGGAGTGATGAGAGGTCATGGAGGGGGAGTCTGTCGCATACCTCGAGATGTTTGCATAATATTGTTTTGTTTTGTATATTTTTACATTTTGTTTCTTTTAAAAGGATGGTTGATTTGCATGTCCGCGAGAAGCGCGATATATATATAGGTCAAGAGAGTAATAAAGTTAGAGTTTCTTTTGCTTTGGAGCTTCTCTTGTTCTGTGGAACTCGTTCTTTTTAAATAGAACAATACAATTAGTATTTGTTTATTTTCTTGTAATTTTTATAGATGTAAATAAACATTGGTTTGAATAACGAAAATAGTATTTCTTTGTGTATAATCCAATATTTTGATTATTCACTCTCTACTTATTTTGTTCTTTCACTTTTAAATCTCTCAAGAGAATCTTATGAGAGACTAAATTTCTTTAAAAATAGATTTTTGTGGGATAATAAATTTTATATTCATATTTTAACATATGTCAGACCACCAAAAAAGCCTGAAAATTAGCACCTAGGCTCAATCAGATAACAATGATTGTTTATAAATTTTAAGACATCTATGCGGATTTCTATCTGCGTGCATGTTAAATATGAAAATATGCAGAAATATAATGAAATAAAGATGGAAATAAAACCTTTTACAAATAAAAAATAAAGACTATATTAAAAGATAAAAGTGTAAAATCAGAGAAAATCTGTTAAATAACAGAAAGTAACATGGAGCAAGCAAACGAATGAAAATACAAGAAATTGGTAAAAAAAATAATAATTTATGACTGAAAATAGATTATCAAAAATTTAAAAATAATCAATTTATCAAAAATGGAAAGATATAAAATAAATACGAGAAAAATTCTAATCATCATAGTACAAAATAATTACTATTGCCTTCATGTTTAATCCTTATATATATAAAAATGAAATGCGAAATCGATGTTTGTTATCGCATCACGCAAAATCTACTGACTCAATCATTATGGAATTTCGCATGTAGGTAGCTGAAGATTTCGTTTAACATATAGGCTATTCAAAAAACTAAAAAAGTTAATGTGCTTTTTTTTTAATAAAAAACCAAAAAGCGTTAGTTCCAGTCTTTTACCGCTAGGGCGCAGCACTGGTCGCGACGATAAATGAATTTGATTTTTTTAAAGCATCGGTGGTTCAGTGGTAGAATGCTCGCCTGCCACGCGGGCGGCCAGGGTTCGAATCCCGGCCGATGCATTTTTTTTTAACAATTTTTAAAACTCATTTATATTATATCTTCTATATAAATGGAAATTTCATAAGTGGTGTTCGCTAAAACCTTTCGTTACAATGCATCAATTTCGACCAAATTTTCAACATTTATGTAAAACGAGATGGAGCAAGTTTTGCTTAACATCAAAATATTTTTCCTAACTTTAAAATACATAACTTTGCTGTTATCGATAAAATACAAAAAAAAAATTCAACAGAGTTAATTTTATTTATATATAAATACAAAAAAAAATTCAGCAATTCACTCAACTCAATCTAAAAAAATATTCAAAACAAGCAATTTTAAGATAACACCATATGTAAAACAGTCGGCCAAGAAAACAACAACGATATTACATCTTTCTCACATATTCACACACAATCTTGATTAATAATTAAAACTAATCTTTAGCATTGTTTATTATACTTCATAATATATAATATTCGTTAGGCAAACTTTCACTCGGATAAAACCCGGGCGAAGCCGGGTACACATCCGCTAGTTGAATATAAATAAACTAGACGAATGGCCCGGGCAACGCCCGGATTTTACCCGAGTGCGAATATATTTTAAAAACGTTTTAATCTTCATCTAGATCTTCATCTTGTCTACACCTTGTATACATCTTGCTTCCTAGGGTTGCCTAGAGTGGCCGCTATAGACAGGGTGGTCTGTATAGACAGGTGGATGTATCACACAGCTGATAACAGGGTTGCCTAGAGTGGCCGCTATAGACAGGGTGGTCTGTATAGACAGGTGGATGTATCACACTGCTGATAACAGGGTTGCCTAAAGTGACCGCTATAGACAGGGTTGTCTGTATAGACAGGTGAATGTAACACACTGATGAAAACAGGGTTGCCTAAAGTGACCGCTATAGACAGGGTGGTCTGTATAGACAGATGGATGTATCACACAGCTGATAACAGGGTTGTCCAGAGTGGCCGCTATAGACAGGTGTATGTATCACACAGCTGATAACAGGGTTATCTAGAATGGCCGCTATATACAGGGTGGTCTGTATAGACAGGTGGGTGTATCACACAGCTGATAACAGGGTTGTCTAGAGTGGTCGCTATAGACAGGGTGGTCTGTATAGACAGGTGGATGTATCACACAGCTGATAACAGGGTTGCCTAGAGTGGCCGCTATAGACAGGGTGGTCTGTATAGACAGGTGGATGTATCACACTGCTGATAACAGGGTTGCCTAAAGTGACCGCTATAGACAGGGTTGTCTGTATAGACAGGTGAATGTAACACACTGATGAAAACAGGGTTGCCTAAAGTTACCGCTATAGACAGGGTGGTCTGTATAGACAGATGGATGTATCACACAGCTGATAACAGGGTTGTCCAGAGTGGCCGCTATAGACAGGTGTATGTATCACACAGCTGATAACAGGGTTATCTAGAATGGCCGCTATATACAGGGTGGTCTGTATAGACAGGTGGATGTATCACACAGCTGATAACAGGGTTGTCTAGAGTGGTCGCTATAGACAGGGTGGTCTGTATAGACAGGTGTATGTATCACACAGCTGATAACAGGGTTGTCTAGAGTGGCCGCAATAGACAGGGTGGCTCTGTATAGACAGGTGTATGTATCACACTGCTGATAACAGGGTTGCCTAAAGTGACCGCTATAGACAGGGCTATAGAGGGGGGCAGGGAGGACACGTGTTCGCCGGCAGCCAATGGGCGCGCATTCTATCCGTGAGCTTCAGACAGATTAAGGCAATTATATATATACTAGACGAATGGCCCGGGCAACGCCCGGGTTTTACCCGAGTGCGAATATGTTTTAAAAACGTTTTAATCTTCAGCTAGATCTTCATCTTGTCTACACCTTGTATACATCTTGCTTCCTAGGGTTGCCTAGAGTGGCCGCTATAGACAGGGTGGTCTGTATAGACAGGTGGGTGTATCACACAGCTGATAATAGGGTTGCCTAGAGTGGCCGCTATTGACAGGATGGTCTGTATAGACAGGTGGATGTATCACACAGCTGTAGAGTGGTCGCTATAGACAGGGTGGTCTGTATAGACAGGTGTATGTATCACACTGCTGATTACAGGGTTGCCTAAAGTGACCGCTATAGGCAGGGTGGTCTGTATAGACAGGTGGATGTATCACACAGCTGATAACAGGGTTGTCTAGAGTGGCCGCTATAGACAGGTGTATGTATCACACAGCTGATAACAGGGTTATCTAGAATGGCCGCTATATACAGGGTGGTCTGTATAGACAGGTGGATGTATAACGCTGATAACAGGGTTATCTAGAATGGCCGCTATATACAGGGTGGTCTGTATAGACAGGTGGATGTATCACACAGCTGATAACAGGGTTGTCTAGAGTGGTCGCTATAGACAGGGTGGTCTGTATAGACAGGTGTATGTATCACACAGCTGATAACAGGGTTGTCTAAGGTGACCGCTATAGACAGGGTGGTCTATATAGACAGGTGGATGTAACACACTGCTGATAACAGGGTTGTCTAGAATGGCCGCTATAGACAGGTGTATGTATCACACAGCTGATAACAGGGTTGTCTAGAGGGGGGCGGGCAGGGAGGTCACGTGTTTGCTGGCAGCCAATGGGCGCGCATTCTATCCGTGAGCTTCAGACAGACAGACAGACAGAATAAGGCAAATATATAAGTAGATAGATGTTCAGACATCTAATAATAATAGAACCTCGAAATAATAGCATTATAATCATGAGTGAGAAAGTAGAAACTAATTCATTCAGTGCAAAAATTAATGCATTTGTTTATATATAACAAATGAAGTCATTTAGAGACGCAAATGTTTCTCTTCACAAATTAAAAAAAAAAAAAGATTCTACTGTCTTTACTGCGATGAAAAATAATTGAGAGGCTTGGCTCATCAGTGGTTAACCCTCCCAGCGGTTTCGCTAATTTAATCCACCATACCGCTTTTTTATAGCTCTAATACTGCATTGGATCATTCTGTCTTTATATGCTAGACTGAAGGGTGGAATCTTAGAAATGGTATTCAAGCTAACCATGGACAAGAGCTTTTAAGACAGTAGAATTACATTTAAATATTTGCATCGAGCAATGCTCTTCAGCAAATAATAAGAACAAGGCAAGTTGAACATAAATTATTACAGAACAATAACGCGCCTTTTATATATGACAATTAAAGACATTAAGACGCGAATGTTTCTTTTCACAGAAATATAAATATTATACTGTCCTTAATGCAATATATAAAAATTATTTTATTAATATATTATTCCTACCCTTTGATATTTTTATATTTAAAAACAACAAATAAAGCTATTTTAACGGTATTATTTTTATGGGCTAAAAATATTTCGTCGTGTCATTTTTAATATTTTCCGTCAATTTCTACGTGTGATGATCTTCAAATTTTGTTATTTAGTTTAAAATAAAACTGTGGAAAATCTCAGAGCTGGCTGTATATCTATAGACCTGTTCATAGAACGGATAATAATGATTTAGTATATAAATGCCAGCAGAAGGACCTGGCTTTGCCTAATTTATCCGCGGTAAAGTTTACCAAACGAATATTGAGTTATCAAATCTTGTTCATTATGATTGTATTACCCTCATTCTAATTTGTAATCGTGATTATAATAATAAAATAAGGACAAAACAACACTATCAGTATAGTATAGTGTTTCTAATTTATTAGTCATAAATAATTACGAGATTTTAACACATGAGGTAACATAGTTATTCTATGTGGTTTAGTGTGCTGTGGAATTCTGAATTCTGTGTCACTCCCACGTTCCTACTGCGGTGAAACTCCAGTAAATGAGAAAATGTCATAATCTAAATCTACTCCGAGACCAAGAAGGCTGTGGTTTCCTGCAAGACTCAGCAGGTCGAGTCCACAAGTGAGTAATGTTCCTCCATATCTAGCTGGGACAATTGGGATGGACAACGTGGGTGACAAAGTTATATTGAACTATGAGACATCTTCTAATATATAATTTATTCTATGTGAACGGAATTGGCAGCAGCCAGGAAATGCTTATTGTATTTTATCGATTATTTGTTTTGTTTGACTGATCATTTAAAGAAATATATTTATTTAAATAGTGCCAAAATATTTTCAAGTATATTTTATATTAAATATTTACTGTAATACATTGATATATAGAGGGAAAAGTCAAATATCACATTGAAATAGTCTAAAAACTCATTACTAAGATATTGTGGTTTTGTCATCAACCGGAGTCTTCTACTCAAATAAAACAATAAATATATATTTTCAGATTATATTTTCTTTTTTACAAAATAAGATATCTTTCTTTTAAAATCTATATCCTCACAACAATATTTCCATTAATATTTCGGCCGTGTAATTAGCCTAGCCTCTTTGCCAAATAAACCTCTCTGTAACTTTCTGAAGATTTATTGAATACCTTGTGGACATCGTGGAATCCCAAAACCGACGAGCCATTATTCTGAGACCCTTATCTCGGTCACCTCGTTTTTATTCCAGGCTTTTTGAACTGTTCCGTTGAATATTTAATGTGTTAAGACCCATGGTATAACCCTTTATTATAGGCCTGTGAAATGCTACGTTTCAGCAGGATAATGCACGAGAGCATGATGGTGGTATTGTTCATAACTTCATACTTACAGAAATTTGTGGCTGCTTGACCCTACCTGTATCCACTGTTCAGAAGAGCCACAGACAGTCGATCATCTTCTCTACAGCTGTCCAGCATTCCCAAGACATAGGATGCAAAAGGCTATCCTGCTCGGACTGACCCACCTCAATCATAGATCTATGTCCAGGCTTCCAGAATCAACCCCAGCATAGAGATTTCTGGTCAAATGGTTCAACTCAGCAATCAAAACAGGACGCGAGTAAAAAACGCTCAACACTAGTCCATACTAGTGAGCTGGACTCTCTGGGTAGGTGGCGTTCTGCACTTCAGGAACCTGGGTTATAAATATTCATCTCTCTTGTGGCTGCTAACCTGACAAGCACGTTTTTTCGACGTTCATCGATAGAAAGAGTCTGATCATTGGTTCCGAACGACTGGCTCATCACTAGACGATGAACTGTGTTATCAAGTTTGGGCGGTATGGGATGTTTCTCCCTGTACATGCCACCTAATCTCTGTTTGACTCAATTCCTTTGCGTAAAAATGTTGTTGTTACTGCCAAAATATTTCTTCTGGAAACTGATTTCTCAGTATCCATATCTCAAAAAAATAAGAAAATTGTAAATCAATTACTTTTCAATCCAAGACTATTATAATTGTGTACATATAACATAGCCAAGATGCCTTCACGATTTTTTTCATTCCAAATATATAATATATAAATTAAATAAATTAACTTAAGTAGAAAAAAAATACAATTTAGATATCTCAAGCATAATAACGGATTTTGTTTAATTTAAAATGAAAATTATGATAAAAACAAAAATGAAACCTTTCAAAGCTTCTCCCCTAACAACATACAAAATTTTTCCGGCCAAACTTTCATCTTTCTCAATTCATTTGTAATCATGGAAATTTCAGAATATTTCGAAAAATAATTAAAACAGTGGAAGTCTCGAACTTTTTTTTTGTAGACACGAGGAACAAACCTCAATGCTAGAGCCAAATTATAAAAATCTAATCATTACTAATTTGCTCTAAATCATAAATTAAATAAATCACTATATCAAATAAATCACTATATCAAATAAATCACTAAATCAATCAATTAAACAAACCTCAATGCATATTTTACTTGATCGTCCTCTATTTCAGGACTTTAGAATCAACAATAATTTATTAGTAAAAGATCTGAGTACTTTCATTTTTAGTAAAGAAAGTATATTAAATTTTATATCTTTTGCAGATACAATTTGAATTCTATAGCAACAAATATCTTTAAGGAAACACTGTGATAATATATATTATATTGATTGTGTAGATATTCCAAGAAATTTCTTTATTTTCTCGTTAACATCATCGCAGTAAGGGCAGTAGAAGTTTGTATTATGTATAAAAGAAACATTCGTGCTTTTAAATCCTTTCATTTTATATGTATAGATGGCGCGTTATTGCTTTGTGTTAATTTATGCCAAACTGGCCTTGTCTTTATTGTTTGCCGAAGAGCATTTCTCGATGCAAATATTTGAATGTAATTCTACTGTCCTATAAGCTTATGTCCATAGTTTTCTTGAAAACCATTTCTGAATTCCATGCTTCAGTCCTGCGTATATAAGCAGAATCGTCCAATACAGTATTAGAGCTCTGAGAAGCGGTCTGGTGGATTAAATTGGCGAAACCGCTGGGAGGGTTCACCACTGATGAGCCAAGCCCTCCCAATATATTTTTTCATCGCAGTAAGGGCAGTAGAAGTTTGTATTATGTATAAAAGAAACATTCGTGCTTTTAAATCCTTTCATTTTATAAGAGCTTGATTTGTTCTTAGAGTGTTTAAACCCTCAATTTTTTTTTCTTTTAATAATAAAGATAAATGAACAATTTTGGTGGAAATATTTTATGGTAATGTTTTTTTTTTCAATTATTTTCTCTCTTTCACCTTGTCAATATCTTATGACTATTCCATATGGCCTAAATTTTGTATAATTATGTATAGAAAAATATAGAGTCATACTTGTATGATAGCGTAAGTGTCCATAGGGGGACATAGCGCTTTAAATTGAAATAAATCCAAGATTATTGATTTTTTTCAACAAATATAATTGTTTTTTATTTGAATTACATCCTGGTGTGTCATTTCTAATTTCAAGCTGTATATGTTAAATTATCGTCATCTTTCATTAAATTAACTGATAAATAGCGCTAAGAATATAATAATGCTATTCTAGAAGTAAGAAAAGAGAGAGAGATAATCGATTTCAAACATTTCCTTGGTGAACTATTACTCTTTATTTGGCAAACATATTCACTTGGAGAGTACCAGAGCGTTGTCTTACCCATTTGGCTGGAATTATATATATGGGCTTTATCCTCCGCGTAAAATTATAATTTCATACTCTTTGATATTATATGATATACACACAATATATTTTTAATTATGGTATATGTGCACAGTTATTATAAATAGATTAACACAATCCTACAACCATTTATTAGATGTTATTGAGTGAATATTTTCTATTAATGTCCCCTCTAATAACTCGTTTTTTAGGGTGACTGCTCCTGACCTTCCCCTCCAAAGGAAAAGTTCAGCTCCAGAAGAGGAATGTTTCCTAACTGCGGTAATACAGAATTTATCTTTAATCATATCAACTTCTTCAATGGTGTGCTTAAAATTGACGATTTTGAAAGGATTATCACATTCACTAGAGTAAGGTTTAATCACATATTCCGTGCTAATAAAAAAGGAAGATATTTAAACCAAGAGAGAAGTACTTCAAATTACCAAAGGTTTTCCTTTTTGTTTGCGCTATTTATAAATTTTTCATTTTAGTAATGGATTATCTGGAGGATTTAACTTCTTTATATGAATAAATGGGAAAAATTATAAAGGCAAGGTTTTATACCATTGAACTACCTTGGGGATTACATTATCTTTAAATTCACAGCATCATTCACAAGGATTTAAAATTGTGAAATATCCTTTTGAATTTGATGGTCATATAACACTGTTATAATATAGATTTTGTGAGTTAAACCACAAACCAAGGCAAAATCCAATCTGTTGTGGTGGCCCTTTCCTTATATAGCCCAAAATTATTTCTGAAGAAGCCTTTTTATTTTGGCGCCATTTGGTTGACCTTGTGCGCTACCCTTCAAGTTACACCTCTGCTTTTCATATTGAGGGAAATGGTTCAAAAATACCAGTTATACTGTGCAGCAGTATTGTCATGACTGTGTAAATATGGTCAGACATGGCCAAATTCAAAGAGCCCAATTTAGCTTGAACTGCTATCAATGAATAATGTTGGAATCCTATGTGATGACCAGAAAGGGAGAGCAGGGGGAGTCAGTAGAATAGGATTCTTAGAAACCCTCCCTTTTGAGGGTGTGGACTCCACTCTGGAGGGACGTGGGTGGGAGCCCTCCAGGAGGGGGGTGGGGCTGTATACCACCTCTCTCGCTTCTCCCTTCCTGGACAGTTAGCGCCTGAAGCCTCTTTGTGAAATTTATATGCTAATAATTCGTCTATAATTACGATACCACGGCCCCTAAAGAGAAAGTTAGCCCCATAGCCTCAGAGGACTAGTCTGTGGCCTCCCTCTTGAACCCATAGATCCTTTGGCCTGGCTTGTGACCTTTCCATGGGCCCTATTGATTCGGTGGACTGGGATGTGTGCTGACTCTAAGTTGGCCATGATTTCCATCAACAACATGCCAACTGCTTGATCTACTTTATCTTGTGGTATCCTAACATTTACGATGGGACTCTGAATAAATATACCTAATGAAGTACTGAACAAATTTGAGTGTTAAACCTTTTTTGTTGATTTAATTCTATCCCTATATAAATTAAACTAATTTTAGAGGTTCCAATTTATATACAGGGTGGACAGTAAGTCCTGAACCCTTTTACTTTTTGTTAAAAATTGAAAGGCAAACTAGATAAAATTAGTTTTAGTTTTCATTCTAGTTTGCCTTTCAATTATCAATTTAAAAAAGGTTTTCAGGGCTTATGGTCCAACCTGTATATTTCATTTAAATATAAATGAATATCTTCAACTTTTTTATACTTTTCCAACGTTTCCAACTACTTTTATATTTTACCCCTCTTTCCAGATATTTTGATTTCTGTTCATTAATTTTTAAATATTTTTTTATTATTCGTTGGGTATGGAGTACACGCTCCACGCTCCTTAAAATATCAGTCCACTCAGAATTTAAATACAAAGTAAACACAATTGCAAATATTTAATTGAAAAGGCATATATTAGATCAAAATATTTATCTTTTTAATTAACTATTTATTTATGGATTGCTCTATTTTCAAAGCAATAGCAAATATATTTATATGAAAAGAGCATACCTCGATATGTTAAAGAAAAAAAATGTTTTTTTTTCTTTTACAAATCTAGGTAGGCTTTTTATATAAATATCTAAAATTTTGTCGCTTTTTGACACAAAATAGAAAATAGTGTTTTCCTAAAGAGGGCTAGTGGATGAAACATTGAAAATAAAATATAAAAAGATTTAAGATATCCATTTAAGGTATTAATTATATGACTCAACTACACAAATAGATTCTCCATAATATACATAGTGGTGATAATTCCTTAACCTTTGTGTATGTGAATATCATGACCCGTGTAATTCTGAAGTTGTCTTTCCTAATTTCTACGTTACATTTTGGTGGTAGATGCTGGGTTATTTAGGGAAAACAGAATGAAGATCGCCGAGAAAACCTTGTAGCCATGGCTGCTATGATCGACATTTTTAGAGACTGGCTCCAGGATTTCACCGCCGTTTCAAAGCCAAGAGTTTCCTCCAAGATGACCGTGTCCCTAAAGCCTTTCGAAGGTGTACAGCATCGTTGATCTGAACAACCTGATTCTGTTCCTTGTTATTTTTATTTCTACAAATCTGTAAGATGACAAAAGTCTCGTCTGGCCACCAGACCTGCTGGCTTCCTTGCGCGGTTCCCAGTCTAAAGAGCCTTCCCTTCAAATGTTCGTGTTATAGGATACTCAACGCGTGCTACGCTCCTGGAGCCTCTGCTAGCATCTACTACAGGTCATCAACTACCGGGTGGTGCACGAGGTAAAAAAACGTCTCCCTGCGAATTTCAACAACGACCATCACATACATTCACAGCCAGTTCGCAGGAAGGAATCTGTATTCAGCTTTTCCTACAAATATTTTCTTCAAAGCTGGGGGCGTGCTTGGACATTCCCTTTATTCGTGTCGCCCCGCTCAATCTCCTCAGCCGTCCAATGCCTCAATAACTTTTCGGGAAACTACATGCCACGTCATCCTGAACAATCTGCCTCGAAGTGTGCCAACTATGCGATCGATCGCTGCAAACAGCTCATGGAGTTGCCGCGACCTTTAACCATTCCAAGATGCTTTCATCCCACAAGGTGTTTCTGGGGATCATCTAGCCGTTCTCATCGGTTTCGACTTCAAAAGAAGATTACTTAATCTGCCTCTTCTAATGAAGAGATTTTAACCAATCTATCTCCCTGTATCTATTTTATCTATTATTTAACTTTTCTATCTATGTTTCTCTGTGAAATAAAATTATAATAAAAATAATTTATTTTATAATTCCTTTTTTGGTAGCAACTTATTTTATATTAGATATCACACAATTGATTATCAAATTTAAACCTATTTCTTAAAAAATGCTTTCCAATAAAATGGATATATTTATTAATGTATTCTTGGAACCCATCTAAATATTTGTTTAACTATATAGAGATATAATTAATTCAATAACACTTATTAAAATGTAAATTTATTATCATTATTATTTCAATTTCATTTGATCCCCAATACACTCTTGATATTGGGGTATGTTATTCCTTTTTGACCTAGATCTCCAATATAAACTTGATATTGGAGTTTATTAATCCTCTTTGATCCAGATCTCCAATATACTCTTTATATTGGGGTTTGTTATTCCTTTTTGATCTAGATCCCCAATATAAACTTGATATTGGAGTTTGTTATTCCTCTTTGATCCAGATCTCCAATATACTCTTTATATTGGGGTTTGTTATTCCTTTTTGATCTAGATCCCCAATATACCCTTGATATTGGGGTTTGTTATTCCTTTTTGTTCAGATCTCCAATATACTCTTGATATTGGAATTTGTTATTCCTTTTTGGCCCATATCTCCAATATATTATTGATATTGGAGTTTGTTATTTCTATTTGTTCTAGATCCCCAATATTCCCTTGATATTGGGGTTTGTTATTCCTTTTTGTTCAGATCTCCAATATACACTTGATATCGGAGTTTGTAATTCCTTTTTGGTCCAAATCTCCAATATACTCTTCATATTGGAGTTTGTTATTCCTTTTTGGTCCAGATCTCCAATATACTCTTGATATTGGATTTTGTTATTCCTTTTTGTTCTAGATCTCTAATATACTCTTGATGTTGGTGTTTGTTATTCCTTTTTGGTCCGGATCTCCAATACACTCTTGATATTGGAGTTTGTTATTCCTTTTTGTTCTAGATCTCCAATAAACTCTTGATATTGGAGTTTGTTATTCCTCTTTGGTCCAGATCCCCAATGTACTCTTGATATTGGGGTTTGTTATTCCTTTTTGGTCCAGATCTTCAATATACTCATGATATTTGAGTTTATTATTCCTTTTTGTTCTAGATCTCCAATATACTCTTGATATTGGAGTTTGTTATTAATTTTTGTTCTGGATCTCCAATATACTACTGATATTGGAGTTTGTTATTCCTTTTTGATACGCTAAAATGCTTATTTTTTCAGAATATATTTCTGAATTTCTTCTTTTTCAAACTCCAAATATCTTTCACCTACTCTCTCGCTTTCTTTCATGCTCGGTCTTCTATCCATTTGAGTCGCTTGTAATGATGATAAATTTACATTTTTTACAGAGAGGGAGTAATTTCAAATTATATTTTTATAATTATATTTGTTCAGTACTGAATCTATTTTTAATGATTCAGAGTCTCAATAACCAATGTAGGGTATACCTCGAGATAAGGTAGAGCTGGCACTTGGCATGTTGTTGTTTCAATGGCTGGCTGAGGGTTGGCCACTGACTGGACTACTGGATCGCGGGGCTCGGGTTAGGTCATAGGCTAGGTCGTTGGATCTATGTGGTTCAGGGGATGGCCACAGACTGGTCCACTGGATGGGGCTATGGGGCTTACTTGGATTTATGATTCCATCCTTCAGAATAAAATACCTTTTTACCTCTAGAAATATAATTGAACCACTCTTTGTTGACACACAATCACAAGGAATATGTTTCTTGTTCAAAGCCAGGTGAATTTTACATTATTACGCTAAAAATATATTTATGTAGTTGCTATAAATCTTGACTAACCAATTGTAAAATATGAATCATCAAGATATTAAAAAACCTTGTTGGAAATAATTAACTAGATATGAGCTCATTACTGTAAATAATTTTAAAGTAGAATTAGATATCATTATTGTTAGAGATGTACAACTGTTTTAAGCTACGAAACTGACATTTCCTAAGTTTAAATTCAACGAGACAGAATGGGAAAGTTATTTTCATTTATAAATCAGATTATCATTAATATCTACAAAGGGATTATTTATTTATGGTAGTTTTAATTTAAAATACACCAAGAGATCATTTGATATAAAATGTTCAAGTTGGGGATTTGAAAGGTAAAATAAACAAAGACCATCTGTAATGAGGTGGTTTCCACTTATTTCTCTATAATTGAACTATACCAAAATCATCTTCTATCAGAGTTGTTTACCAAGTTGGAATTATGATATCAATAATTGTAAAATCATCTGCTTTGAGATGGTTGTCTAATGTTAATTTAGAGTTGAATTATATCCAGATCATCTGATTTGAGGTGGTCGCCATGTTTAAATTTATATTTGAAATATATGAAAATTATCTGCTCTGAGATGGTTGCTTACTGGTAATTCACAGTTGATTTATACCAAGATCATCTGCTATGAGGTGGTCACCGTAGTCATATTTTATATTTGAGTTACTCCAAGACCATCAGAAGAACAGTTCCTATGTTCAATACATGTGATCCACAATGAGTGATCTCTTCACTGAAACTGCTTCATAGCATCAACAGAGATGTTTATTATCAATCAACTTCTATAAATTGATGAAAATAATATTTGTATTATCAATAGAATATAGTTGTATACCATATTGTTTGAATAATTTTAAATTACAAAAAGAGCCCACAGTCTTGAAATATATTCTATATAATTCAAACTAATTAATTTATTTAAATTAATGAGTTTGAAGAATTTATGAACTTTAACTAAAATGACTGCCTATTTATCAATGAAACGATTTATAACTCTGAAATGATCAACTAGCAGTTGATTAATTTTGTTTACTTCTATATGTTTTGAATATAATTTCCGAAATAAAATATTCTAAATGCCTATCATCAATTATTTTTAAAATGATTTTGTGAAATATTTAATTTTTGAAAATAATATTCTGATATAATTTTCAGTTTAATAAATATTGATTAAAATATTGACAAAAATTCCATGTTGATCCAATATTTATTTCCATTATATTCTTACAAAAGCAACTCTAAACTCTCATATTTCAACACCGTTAGTTACTTCCTATCACCACTACTTTCAACTAATCTTTTTGTGTGTTTTATAGAAGTTTTAGCCAGTCTGCTACAAATTATATGTTGCTTCTCTTCAATCCTTCAGAATGAAAAAAATCGATTTCGCATTCAATAAATAATTTTGAAACTCACCCATGCTGTGTAACTGGTTATTTTAAATTCCATTCATCAGTTGGAGAAATAATAGAGAACATAAATGACACCCCATCTTACTATAATCCTCTAAATACACTTTGTATATATTTGAACATTTTAAATAATTGAAATGATAAAAATGACATTTTACATTTTAGATCAATACGAATTTTCTACAAATCTTTTTTTTAGCCATAGAGAATAACCTAAGAAACTTTTCCAAGATGACCGCCTCTTTATTAAATTCTTAGCATTTCTTAGTTGCGTAATGAATATCCAAAAAAAAAAATCTAAATCAACTTTGAACTGACGATGGACTTAACATCAAACCTTGAACTCCAGATGAGGGGTTTTGATATTTAACAAAGTTTTTGTTGTATCGGTTTGTCACGAGCCAAATTTGCTTGTTTGGAGAGACAGTCAATGGATTTTGCAATTCTTGTGTCAATTCCAATAGGTGATATAGCTAGTTCCTTTTTATTAAAAACCTTTTTGACAAATTTATTATCAATATTTAAAATTATTATTGTTTTTTTATCAAATTAAATTGGGGTGATGTAAAATGTATTAAAGATAAATGGTCAAGGTCTTTATTTATCAAGGGTTTTAAATCTCACGCATTTTATTGGTATCTCTGCCATGGAATTAAGATATTTTGTATTTGCCAGCATTGCCTGGACATTGGATGTTCTTGAACATCTAATTACATATAAAATTGCAGGATGGTTTTATATCCAAGTAACCAAAGAGGGAAATCTTACTCTAAACTATGTATTTTACAAATAGATATTTTAATTTGTACACGTATTTTTTCACGTTCACTCTTCAAGTTCATTTCTATTCTTTCCTGAAAATAGGCAACAAAAATTCACTTGTTCAAACATTTTTTCAGATTCAAACACTCTCCTAACTCCTGTTTTTATGTTATTAAATTGAATCCTTCTCTATACTTATTAGAGCTCTAGCCGAAGCCATGGTATACAGGTTGGCATTTTGTCTGAATTTTCCAAAACTGATGTTTTGGCTCATTATTTATCATCACCATTACATTTTAAGTTGGGTGATTACTAAATACATTGTTAAATGATTATTTAAAGGAAGGGCTTTATATTGAAACGTAGAAAATTAGGAAAGACAAACTTCAGGATGACACAACAATTTATTAAAGGTAAAACCGAATTAAAACTAATAAAAGAACAGAGAGACAATGAAAATATTTTGCAGTGTATCAAAATACAAATAATTAAATATAAAAATATTTTCATAGAATAATAAATAATCTGCTACAATATTATGATAACATATTAATATTAGAACATATACGTGCAGGAATATTGGGATTCAGACAATAACTCTGAAAGATATTCTATACACAGTGACCTTTATTGAAGACACACGAGATAACCAAATATCCACCAATCTCTCATAGTTCTTTCTACAACTCCTCAAAAGATTTCACACACTTGAGATTACAAATTTATAGGTAAATTTTACAGGGAGGATATATATATCTTTAAAAATAAAGGTCACCTCTAACGTTGAAATAGACGACAAAAAGAGGCCATCTATTGACCGTCGCCGCAAGCTAGCGGCCTCAGGTCGGTGATAAAGCCACAACACCAGCTTTGGCAAACAGAGAAGCGTCAACCTAGAGACCATGGTTTCTGGCTAATGGCCCTCGTCAGCCTAGATGACGTCCAGCTTGACGTCTATTTTGACGGGAGAAGTTAACTTTAAAATTATATATATAATAATGTTATAAATATAATTGTAACCAATATTGTGTGTGAATTTTTTTAAATAGCCGATTTATAGAGTGGAGTTACAACACAAACCTACCCAATTATACAGCGACCTCAAGTAACGACGCAGGTAAAAATTATGGAATTCAAATATTTAAGATAAAATTTTCTGGGAGGAAATTGACACGAAAAATAAATGCAACTTAGCCCACCAAAGTAGATGAAAAAGGAAGCATAACCATTACATTTATTTTGACTAGAGAGGCGGCTTTCCATTTTTCATTAATTATGTTCTCAAATATCACCCTCAACTCAGCGCCCTCTATCGCTGAAAATTATAAATATGTTAAACGCTCTACTTTTATTTTTGAATATAGAGAATTTAAAGATATTTCTTCTCGGCCTTTATATACACTGCAATGAATAATGTTTAAAAAAGAAGGGAATGGATCATAAGCAGTGAACACTCCCAGCAATTCGCCATATTATATTAGACTGTATTGTTATATAACCTGCATTTTCTATTGAAAACAGTAAATTGGTGTTTTGAAGGAACTATATAATTTTCTTCTAGGACTGTAAAATGTGTATCAAAATGACAGATTTTATTCCCCGAGCTGTCTGTTAGATAAGCTCAAGTCATCAGTAACCTTTTGTTGCACAATCAGGAGATGCCTTTTTCTTAATATCTCCATCTGATCCAAGTACAATTTCACTTTTCATTATTTTCACAATTTCAATATTTATTTTTTTACAAGTAAGCTTCTAATATCTTACTTAGGTGGGTGTATTTATCTCTCCGCATATTTTTTTTTCTTGGATTACCTGATGAAAAGCATTTTGCTTGAAAGCTTGTACTTTTAATAAAAAGAAACTCACCACGCTATATTTTCGTTTTATATTTTAACTTTTAAAACGTGGCTAAAGTATGCCTGATAGTTTTTATATCAGAAACATGGTTTCAAATCTCTCTGCCATTGAAGTGAGCTGAATGCAGAATATGTGTATGATGGGTCATACCTATAAACAATTAGAGCTCCTAAAGAAACAAACCAATAGATATTTTCAAACAATGCAGACTAGCTATCGACCAACTCAGCAGCTCGATAACCAAAATCGCAAAGCCAGGTTAGTTGGTCGTCGATAAGAAGTAAATCAGATTTCAAATATATTCGGATATCAAGAATAGACCGTGAAATTATTCAAATTGCATAGCGAGACCTGAAATTTTATTTCCAAGAGCAAAATACAATCTGAATAATTAGAATTAATGAAGACAAAATAATATTTGAAAAATCCAATTGAAAGCCTTCAAATAATATTCTTTAACAACTATTCATAATTTATAAACCTCTTAACAAGACCATATCAATTGAAAACGGAAGATGTTTTTGGAAGAATCCAATGTAGAAATGGACAGTTTGATTTAACAAAAATATTTATAACGTCAGCCTATAATATCAAATTATCAGTTTTATTATGGAAATAGCGCAACTTTGGGATATTAATTTGTAATTATGTAAATGCAAATATTTGTTTATATATTTTTTATTCATATATTGTTTTTTTAATCTTCCGGAAGAATTGTAAACAATTGGAATATCAAGAGAGATAAAATACGACATGATATTGTCCACAACAAGATAATATAAATATAATAAAATATTGAAAAGCAAATGTCATATACACTATACAAATAAATAAATATTATAAAGACTATACATCAACATATTCCAAAATTCCTGTAAATATCCACGATTTATCCTAAGTCTATATTCTGAACATTTTTTTCAATTTATCATCATATGTAATATACCCCATTTCTGAATTATTGTAATATGTTTCTGAAAATATTTTATTTCTCTTTTTTATAAATCATTGTATATATCTATTTTATGAAATAATTATAAATTTCTGTTTCTGAAAGTGAAGAGTATTTGTCTATATTTGAAAGTATTGTATTTGTTTATATCTGAAAGCATTGCTTTCCTCCCCTATATTTGAAAGTGATGTGTTTGTCTATTAATGAAAGTACATATATTGTATTTGTATATATCTGAAAGAATTGTATTTGACTTATCTTAAAGTTGTGTATATTTGTTTTTATATCTAAAAGAGGTATTATATTTGTCTATATATATTAAAAAGTAATTCATTTATGTATATCTGAAAGATTGTATTTGTTTATATCTGAAAGTACTGTGTATTTGTTTATATATAAAAGCATTGTAATTGTTTATAATCTGAAAGTATTTGTTTATATCAGAAAGTATTTTATTTGTTTTTATATCTGGAAGTATTGAAATTGTCTATTTATGATTTTTATGTATTTGTTTATTTATGGAAGTTAAGTATTTGTTTATTAATGAATGGATTGTATTTGTTTATTTATAAAGTATTGTATTTGTTTATATATGAAGGTCTTGCATTTGTCTATAGGAAAGTTTTTTGTTTGTCTTTATCGGGAAGTAAAGTATTCTTGCATTCTCTATGAAGTGTTATAATTTTTTTTCTTGTTCAAATATTTTTATTATTTTTGTGAAAGCATTGTATATCCCTATTTCTTTAAATATTTAATGTTTATTGAAAGTATTGTAATTGTCTATTTCTGAATGTATTAGGCCGTTTCTTAAATAATGTATATATCTCTTTATGAAAGTGTTGTATTTTTATATCTAACGTATTATTTTTGTCTATTTATTTAAAATTATGGTTTATATATTTCAAAAACTATTTTATTTGTCTAATTCTGAAATCATGTTGTCTATTCCTGTAGGCATTGTTTTCATAGAGTGATTTCTCAGAAAGTATTGTATTTGTATATATTCTTGAAAGCATTTTAATATCCTTTCAGAATCTGTATTGTATTCTCTATTATACTGGAAATATATTTTATATATCTAGTTCTGAAAGTATTTTATATATCTTTTCAGAGAGAGAGATAGGAATTATTGTATTTCCTATTATATGCTTGAAAAGTATATTATTATATTTCTAAAGCTTATGTATTCGTTTATTTCTGAAAGTATATTATATTTGTATATTTATGAAAAAACAATGTAAAAGTGTATATCTAAGAATATTGATATGTATCTAAGAGTTTTTAAAAAAATTTTCATTGCAGTAAGGGCAGTAGAAATTGTTTAATTTCAAAAATAATCTTACGCCTTTAAAATAGTTTCGAATTTTGATAACAGATGGCGCGCTAGTGCATCATATCTAAGAGTATTTTGTAACTGTCAAATATTTCTGAAGGTATTATCTACTTCTCAACTCGCTACCTTGTTGAATAAAATATTGTTTGTTAAAAATTAAGTAATTTGTTTTAAATGCATTCTTCCATATTATATATTCATATTCACTTTTATTATTATTATTATATATATTTCAAATCAAAATAAAATATTGAAAACATTAAATGTATATTGTTTCGAAAATTGCGTTTTTAATTGAATTTTCCTTTTCTCTCTTCAACCTTTAAAAATATTAAATTACATTAATAGTATTTGTATATATATATATAATGATCTATTATATTTATATTTGTGTATTTGTAAAATTTAAAATATGTAAATAAACATTGGTTTAAATAAAAAAAAAATAGTATTATTTTTTGTATAAACCAATATTTTGATATTTCACCACTTATTTTATTTTAACCTCTTCATTTTTATATGCAAGTATAAATCTCTCAAGAGAATCTTATGAGAGGCTTTTAAAATAGATTTTTGTTCATATTTTAACATATGGCCAGACCACCATAAAAGTCTGAAATTTGCTCCAAGGCTCAATCAGATTACAAAGATTGTTTATAAAATTTCAGACATCTATGCGGATAGAATGTATGTTAAATATGAAAATATGTAGAAGTACAATATAGTGAAAAAGGCAAAAAAACCTTGCCCAACTAAAATAAAGACTATATAAAAAGATAGAGTTATAAAAACATAAACAAATGTCTTTAAACAGCTCCGGCTCTATTTTTCAGTCAAAGTTTCCGCCTTACAGTGGACAGAGATCGACCTTTCCTTTTCCCTGTTTTCCTGATTTGAAGTTATATGGCGTAAGGTTGTCACGGCGATATTTGGGGTTCATCAGCCTTCCTTTAACTTTATTATTTCCAAGAAAATTACAATGATAATAATATTTTGTTTTTAGTATTATATATGTATAAAAGGTTGGCGTTCAGCCAACTGAAATATTGGTAAAATAATTGATATTTTATCCAATATATGCCTTTTTAATTAAATATGTATATATGTAAATATTTCAAAATTAGTTATATCTCTTAGAATTTTGCTACCTACTTATATTTATGAATGGTCAAACGTTCATTGCACTACATAAACCGCTGTGTCTATTATAACCTTTTTTTAAATGAAAATATGCTGATTCTCTTCTATGGTCTATTCCTGACCACACCAGAGCCACATAAATATCAGATATTTTGTACACTGGCAAAGTTAGGTTGATTGAAATGTTCTATTAAATATCAGACTTCTTCGTTGCTAAGAATTTTATTAAACTCAATCACAAATTTGAAAGGAAATATAGAAAATAGGCCATTTAGATCATCCAGTCTGAAAAGTCGTCAGTCAGAAATTTCGTCAGCTCGCGATGCCTTTTTGTTCGAACAAATATACCAAATACCAGACTTCTAGATACTCTTTGAGTGTGTAATAAATTTGACACAAGACTCTTGGGCAGACAGACGGATAGAAGCTAGTTATATATGCTTTTAAGAACGCATTGAAATATTGCAGCAAATGTCAGGGGCGCAAAGAGTGCGAATTGATTTTGAGATGGTAGAACAAATAACTGAAAGTTTTCAGTATATTTATTAATTATTTTAATATATGGCCATTTTTCTTTGAAATAGAAGATCTCCTTAGTGGAGTGTGTAAATATTAGGATTTTATCAAATCGACACCTTTTAGGTTTAATTATTGTTGAAATGTGCGATTCCTTGATGCTCAATAATTTATTTTTTAATTTGTTAAAATAAGAGACACTTGGTATAGAGAGAAAAATTCTCTTTGATGTATCCACAAATTTAGTCTTTGTCAAGAAAATTAAATTTATTTTCATACAACGCTATAAAGATATACATTTATAACGCCTTGCCAAAATAATTTTGTCAAACTTCCAAAAAAAGACTCTTTCCGAATTGTCTTCTATTTCAAAGATTATGAATATGGCAAAGAAACCAATACTTCAAATGTTGTTATTTAGTTTAGGGTAAAACTGTTATGAGGCTTAGAACTGGCTGTCTATTTCTACACCCGTTCATAAAACGGCTTACGATCAAGGATAAACATATTAGAAAAAGGAACTCATTTTCCCAGATTCTCTTTGAGTGAAAGTTTGTCATAAGAATATAGATCCATAATATCTTATTCAAAATGTTGTATCATGCAGATTATAATTAGTGTTCGTTATAACAATATTAACATTTGTTCAGCAGCAAGGCAGTATCAGTATAGTAATTGATAATTTACTCATTAAAAATAATTAATAGATTTTAACACATTAGGTAACATAGTTGTACTATTTGGTGTAGTGTGCTGTGGAATTCTGGATTCTGGATCATTCTCCCATGTTCCTACTACGGTGAAACTCCAGTAAAAGAGAATATGCTATAATCTAAATCTACTCCAAGACCAAGGAGGCTATGATTTCCTACAAAACTCAGCAGGTCCAGCCCACAAGTGAGTAATGTTCCTCCATATCTAGCTGGGACAATTGGGATGGACAACGTGGGTGACAAAGTTATCTTGAACTGTGAGACATCTCTTCTAAGATATAATTTACCCTATGTGAATGGATCTGGTCGCAGTCAGGATATGCTTAGATGCAGTTGTACCTTATAGCATATATATATCGGGATTCAGAGAAAAACCTCTGAGAGATATTTGATGCATAGGGATATTTATCACTGTGCATCAAATATCTCTCAGAGGTTTTTTTCTAAATCCCGATATATATATGCTATAAGGTACAACTACTTTGAGTTTTGTAGACCTGTGTCATTAAAGAAATATATATTTTTTAATATATTGCCAATATATTTTCTAATCAAATGTATATGAAAACCTTTACTGTAATATATTGACATACAAAGGTAAAAGTCAAATATCTCATTGAAATAAGCTTAAAACTTATCACAAAGGTATTATGGTTTTGTCAACTACCCTAGTCCCCTACATAAAGAATGCAATAAATATATAGGTTTAAGTTTTATCTTATTTTTCGACAAAAGGAATGATCCTTCTTTCAAAAATCAATATCCTCACAACAAAATTTCCATCTATATTTCGGCCGTGGAATTAGCCTATCCACTTTGACGAATAAACATATCTTTGGAAATTTCTGAAGATTTCATGAATCCTTCATGAATATTTTGAAATAGAGGATTAGTCTGAAACCATTATCTTGGTCACCTCTTGTTTTCATTCGCTGCGTTTTTTTAAACTTTTCTTTGTCAATTTTTCCTATTTTTCAAATATTCACTCGTAGAGAACCTGGGCGTTGCTTCAGCCATTTAGGTAGAATTATATATATGGGTTTCATCCTCTGTGGTAAATTATAATTTCGTATTTCTCATGATCTTTGCTACTATACAATTTACAAACGCAGTGGATTATTAATTATGCTATATTTGCACAAAACACAGTTAGTACAAATAGCTTCAAATAATTTTACGACCCTTTATTAGATGTGTATTAATTTAATATTGAATTTAAATGCCCATTCTAATTACTCGATTTGTTTTTAGGTTGGCTGTTCCTGATCTTCTCCTCCAGAGTGAAAGTGCAGCTCCAGAAGAGGAAGCTTGCGTAACTGCGGTAACACAGAATTTACCTTTTTTCATGTCAACTATATCAATGGTGTGCTTGAAAATGACGATTTTAAAAGGATTATCACAATTGCTAGAGTTGGGTTCAGTCAAATATCCCTTGTTAATGATAAAATTTCCGAAGAATTCCAAATAGAGAGAGAAATAATTCAAAGTACCAAAGGTTTTCTTTGAAGCTTGTTATAATTTTACATTTTAGCAATGAATTTTAGAAAGGATTCAATTGCCTCCATCATATAAATGAATGGAAAAAATTATGGAAAAAAGGCAAGCTTTTACACCATTCAAATACTTAAGGGATTACATTATCTTAAAATCCACACCATCATTCACAAGGATGTGAAATTGTAAAATATCCTTTTGAATTTGATGACCACATAACACTGGTATAATATTGCTTGTGTAAGTTATACATCAAACCAAGTCAAAATCCAATATGTTGTGATGGCCCTTTGTCTTATATGGCCCCAAAAAATCGTTTTGAAGAATCCTTATTATTTTGGCGCCATTTGGTGGACCTTGTGCGCTACACTTCAGGTTACACCTCTACTTTTCATATTGAGAGAAAAGGTACAAAAATACCTTTTACACTGTGCAGCAGTATTATGATGACTGTGGAAATGTGGTGCAAATATTACCAAGCTCAAAGAGCCCATTCAGCTCGAACTGCTATCAATGGATAATGTTGGAATCCCATGTGATGACCAGGAAGGGAGAGCAGGGGGAGTCAGTAGGATAGGATGCTTAGAAACTCTCCATTTTGAGGGTGTGGTCTCCACTCTGGAGGGGCGTGGGTGGGAGCCCTCCAGGAGGGGGGTGGGGTTGTATACCACCTCTCTCGCGACTCCCTTCCTGGACAGATAGCGCCTGAAGCCTATTTGTGAAATTTCAATGCTGATAATTCGTCTATAGTCACGATTCCACGGTTCCTAAAGGGGGGGTTAGCCCTATAGCCTCAGAGGACTAGTCTGTGGCCTCCCCCTTGAACCCATAGATCCTTTGGCCAGGCTTGTGACCTTTCCTTGGGCCCTATTGATTCGGTGGACTGGGATGTGTGCTGATTCTAAGCTGGCCATGATTTCCATTAACAGCATGCCAATTGCTTGCTCTACTTTATCTTGTGGTTTCCCAACATTTACGATGGGACTCTGGATAAATATACCTAATGAAGTACTGAACAAATTTGAGTGTTAAACCTTTTTTGTTGATTTAATTCTATCTCTATATAAATTAAACTAATTTTAGAGGTTCCAATTAATATACAGGGTGGCCAGTATGTCCTGAACCCTTTTATATTTTGTTAAAAATTGGAAGGCGAACTAGATTAACATAATTTAAGTTTTATTCTAGTTTGCCTTTTAATTTTTAATTTTAAAAAGGTTTTCAGGGCTTATTGTCCCCATCTTGTATATTTAATTTAAATATAAATGGATATCTTCAACCTTTTAATATTTTTACAGCGTTTCTAACCACTTTTATATTTTACCCCTCTTTACAGACATTTTAAATTTTGTGAATTAATTTTGAATTATTTTTTTTAGTATTTGTTGAGTATGGAGTACACGCTCCACGCTCTTTAAAATATCAGTCCACTCAGAATTTAAATTAAAAGTAAACACAAGAGCATATATTTAATTAAATAAGCATATATTAGATCAAAATATATGCATTTTTAATTAAATATTTATTTATGGATTGCTTTGTTTTCAAAACAATAGCAAATATATTTATATAAAAAGAACATACCTCGATATGTTAAAGGAAAAAATGTTTTTTTTTTCTTTAACAAATCTAGGTAGGCTTTTTTATATAAATATATAAATTTTTTATCTCTTTTTGACACAAAATAGCAAATAGAGTTTTCCTAAAGAGAGGGCAAGTGGCTGAAACGTTGAAAATAAAATATAAAAAGATTGAAGATATCCATTTATGATTTTAATTATATTACTCAGCTACACAAATAGATTCTCCATAATATATATATTGGTGACAATTACTTAACATTTGTGTTTCGAATCTTATGACCCATGTAATTCCGAAGTTGTCTTTTCTAATTCCTACGTTACATTTTGGTGGTAGATACTGGGTAGTTTATGGAAAACAAACTGAAGATCACCGAGAAAACCTTGGGCCATGGCTGCTATAATCTACATTTTCAGAGACTGGCTCCAGGATTTCACCGCCGTGTCAAAGCCAAGAGTTTCCTCCAAGATGACCATGTCCCTACAACCTTTTGTAGGTGTACAGCATCATTGATCTGAACAACCTGATTCTCCTCCTTGTTAATTTTATTTCTACACGTCTGCAAGATGACAAAAGTCTCGTCCGGCCACCAGACCTGCTGGCATCCTTGCGCAGTCTCAAGTCTCGTGTCAGAGTCTTCCCTTAAAATGTTCGTGTTATAGAATGCTCAACGCGTACTGCGCTCCTGGAGCCTCTGCTAGCGTCTACTACAGTTCACCATCTACCGGGTGGTGCACGAGGTAAAAAAACGTCATCCAGCGAATTACAACAACGATCCTCACACACATCCACTGCCAGTACGCGGGAAGGAATCTGGATTCAGCTTTTCCTACAAATATATTCTTCAAAGCTGGGGGCGTGATTGGACATTCCCTCTATTCGTGTCGCCCAGCTTAAACTCCTCAGCCGACATACCCCTCAAAAACCTTTCGGGACACTACATGCCGCGACATCCTGAACAATCTGCCTCGAGGTGTGCCAACTCTGCGATAGATCGCTGATAAACAGCTTATGGAGTTGCCGCGACCTTTAACTATTTCAAGAGGCTTTGGTCCCACAAGGTGTTTCTGGGGATCAACTGGCCGTTCTCATCGGTTTCGACTTCAAAAGAAGATCACTTAATCCGCCTCTTCTAATGAAGAGATTTTAACCAATCTATATCTCCCTGTATATATCTTATCTATTATTTAACTTTTTTTCGATGTTATTCTGTGGAATAAAATTATAATAAAACAATTTCTTTTATAATTCCTTTTTGGTAGCAACTTATTTTATATTAGTTATCACACAATTATTTATCATATTCAAAAACTATTTCTTTAAAAATGTGTTTTCAATAAAATGGATATATTTATTAATGTCTTTCCTGAACCATTCTTAATATTAGTTTAACTTTATAGAGATGGAATTAATTCAATAACACTTATTAAAATGTGAATTTATTATCATTATTATATCAATTTCATTTGATCCCCAAAACATTCTTGATATTGGGGTATGTTATTCCTTTTTGGTCTATATATCCAATATAACCTTGATATTGGAGTTTTTTTATTCCTTTTGTGCTAGATCCCCAATATACCCTTGATATTGGGGTTTGTTTTTCCTTTTTTGTTTTAGATCCCCAATATACCCTTGATATTGGGGTTTGTTATTCCTTTTTGCTCTAAATCTCCAATATACTCTTGATATTGGAGTTTGTTATTCCTTTTTGTTCTAGATCTCCAATATAACCTTGATATTGGAGTTTGTTATTCCTTTTTTGTTTTAGATCCCCAATATACCCTTGATATTGGGGTTTGTTATTCCTTTTTGTTCTAGATCTCCAATATACCCTTGATATTGGGGGTTGTTATTCCTTTTTGCTCTAAATCTCCAATATACGTTTGATATTGGAGTTTTTTATTCCTTTTCAGTCTAGATCTCCAATATACTCATGATATTGGGGTTTGTTATTCCTTTTTGTTCTTGATCTCCAATATACCCTTGATATTGGGGTTTGTTATTCCTTTTTGTTCTAGATCTCCAATATAACCTTGATATTGGAGTTTGTTATTCCTTTTTGTTCTAGATCCCCAATATACCTTTGATATTGGGGTTTGTTATTCCTTTTTGTTCTAGATCTCCAATATACTTTTGATATTGGAGTTTGTTATTACTTTTTGGCTTAGATCTCCAATATACTCTTGATATTAGGGTTTGTTATTCCTTTTTGTTCTAGACCTCCAATATATTCTTGATATTGGAGTTTGTTATTCCTTTTTGTTCTAGATCTCCAATATAACCTTGATATTGGAGTTTGTTATTCCTCTTTGGTCCAGATCTTCAATATACTTTTGATATTGGGGTTTGTTATTCCTTTTTATTCTAGATCTCCAATATACTCTTGATATTGGAGTTTGTTATTCCTTTTAGTTCTAGATCTCCAATAAACTCTTTATATTGGAGTTTTTATTCCTTTTTGGTCCAGATCTCCAATAAACTCGTGATATTGGAGTTTGTTTTTCCTTTTTGTTCTAGATCCCCAATATACCCTTGATATTGGGGTTTGTTATTCCTTTTTGTTCTAGATCTCCAATATACTTTTGATATTGGAGTTTGTTATTACTTTTTGGTCTAGATCTCCAATATACTCTTGATATTAGGGTTTGTTATTTCTTTTTGTTCTAGACCTCCAATATACTCTTGATATTGGAGTTTGTTATTCCTTTTTGTTCTAGATCTCCAATATAACCTTGATATTGGAGTTTGTTATTCCTTTTTGGTCCAGATCTCCAATATACTCTTGATATTGGAGTTTGTTATTCCTTTTAGTTCTAGATCTTCAATATACTCTTGATATTGGAATTTGTTATTCCTTTTTGGTCCAGATCTCTAATATACTCTTGATATTGGAGTTTATTCTTTTTTTATTAAGGTTAAATGTTTTTCAGAATATATTTCTGAATTTCTTTCATTTTAAACTCCAAATATTTTTCACCTACTCTCTCGCTTTCTATCTTGCTCGGTCTTTTATCCATTTTTGCTGCTTGTAATGATGATAAATTCACATTTTTTTACAGGGGCAGGGAGTAATTTTAAATTTAATTTTTTATAATTATATTTGTTCAGTACTAACTCTCCTTCCAATGATTCAGAGTCTCAACAACCAATGTAGGGTATACCTCGAGATAAGGTAGAGCTGGCACTTGGCATATTGTTGTTTCCATGGCTGGCTGAAGGGTTGGCCACTGACTGGGCTACTGGATCGCGGGGCTCGGGTTAGGTCATAGGCTGGGTCGTTGGGTCTATGTGGTTCAGGGGATGGCCACAGACTGGTCCACTGGATGGGGTTATGGGGCTTTCTTGGATTGATGATTCCATACTTCAGAATAAATTACATTTCTGAAACCTAAAAATAGAATTGAACCACTATTTGTTGACTACTAATTTGTTGAATATACTATAAATAAATTACTTGTTTAAACCTTGTAATTATTACAATGTTTCGCTAAAAATATATTTATGTAGTTGCTTGAAACTTCCAACAACCAATTGTAATATATTATATCTAAAGATAATGAAGGTCCTTGTTGAAAATAATAACCTACATATGAGCTCATTACTGTTAAAGAAAATTTACGTAGTATTAGATATCATTATTTTTACAATTATAAAACTGTTTTGAGCTACGAAAATGACATTTAATGAATTTAAATCCAAGAGAGAGAATGGAAAAATTATTTTCATTTAAAATTTCTTAATAAATATTATCTACTGAGAGATTATTTATTTTGATATTTTTGTCAAGGTCTTATCTGATATAAAATGTTAAAGTTAGGAATTTAATACCTACTTTGCACAAAGACCATCTGTAATGAGGTGGTATCAATTTGTCCTCTATAGTTGAACTACACCAAAATTATCTTCAATCAGAGTTGGAATTATAATTTCAATAATTTTAAAATCATCTGCTTTGAGATGGTTGTCAAAGGTTAATTTATAGTTGAATTTTACCAAGATCATCTGATTTGAGGTGGTCGCCATGTTAAATTTTATATTTGAATTATATAAAAATCATCTGCTTTGAGATGGTGCTTACTGGTAATTTACAGTTGATTTATACCAAGATCACCTGCTATGAGGTGGTCACCTTAGTCATATTTTATATTTGAATTAATCCAAAACCATCTGAAGAACTGTCCCTATATTCAAAACAACATGTGTTCGACAATAAGCGATCTCTTCACTAAAATTGATTTTTAGTATTAACAGAGATATAATATTAATCACCTTTTATAAATATAATTTAATCAATTATTTTTGTTTTATCAAGATAATATAGTTGTATTCCATATTTTTAAAATAATTTTATATTACAAAAACACCTCACAGTCTTGAAATATCTTTTATTAATTCCCAAACAAATTGATTTATTCAAATTAACAGTTTGGAGATTTCATGAACTTTGACAAAATGGATACCTATTTATCAATTAAACAAGTTCTAACTTTCAAATTATAAACAAGGAATTCTTTAATTTCGTTTACTTCTAAATGGAATGAATATAATTTCCAAAATAAAATATCCTAAATGCATATCATTATTATTTTAAATATATTTTTGTGAAATATTTCATTTTTGTGAATAAATTATTCTGATATAATTTTCAGTTTAATAATTATTCATTAATATATATTGACAAGCATACCATGTCAATCTAATTTATTTCTATTTTATTTCAACACCTATAAGTTATTTCCTCTCACCACTACTTTCAACTAATCTTTTCTTGTGTGTTTTATAGAAGTTTTAGCCAGACTGCACCAACTTATATGTTGCTTCTTCTCAATCCTTCAAAAAAAAATTCGAAAATTCGCATTCAATAAATAATTTACAAACTCAACTATTTTGTTAACTGGTTATTATAAATTCCATTCATCAGTGGGAGAAATAAAGGGAAACATAGATGTCACCCCTTCTTACTATAATACTCACAATACACTTTGTATATATCTGAACATTTTAAAGATTTTATAACAGGAAAAGTAGCCTTTTACATATACATACAGTAAAACTCCTCTATAGTGAACCCCAATGGGACAGAGCTTTTGGTTCACTATAGCCACGGTTTGGCTTTTTCTTTTACTTTTCAAAATTTATAGACCGTATAATTAAAGGACAGCCATACACACAAGAAGAGGCTTCTTCTTAATAGTGGTCACTTTGTTTTAATTCCCTTAATTGACCAATTTCCTTACATTAAAACTGAATAATAATATAAATCATTAGATGATAGGTTCTTCTTATCATTAACATACATGTACCTCTATGTCTAATTTAAAAATCAAGACAAATCCTAGGCAAAGTTTTATTATATATATATTCAAAGATATAAAATGATTTTAAAACATCATTATCACATTATATAATACATTGTTTACTTGGAAAAAAATGTCTCTAACACCTTGTTGCTTCAAAGCATTCTTCAAGCATTGCACCATTCAAATAAAGTTAGTGTTTTTTTTTCCATTTAATTTTCCCACATATTCTTCTAGGTCTAGATTTCGTTTTTTTTAACCTGTCATGCAAAACATTGCTGACTTTAAAATAACCATATTTAATGGCATAAAAATCGTTTTTGTTTCATCACGGGACCATTTATTTGGATTTTTTTTTTAGCCCTAAAACGTACGATCGCGATCGCGGCAAAAGTTGAGGTTGATTCCTCTTTGTAACAATTTTTAATAGCTTTATTGCAACATCTTCGTACACATTTATTTTTAGCAAGTCTTTATTGTCTTAGTAAAGTCTGATACAGCCTTTTATTGTTTATTTTCGAAACGCCAAAAAGTGACAAAAAAAATCAAAAAGGGATGATGATAACCTGCGTCTTGCAGATTAACATTTTCATAGAAACATATATATATATATATATTTATTGCTAGCTGTATATCACCATCTTCTCTCTTCAAACACGAAATCTTACAGGCGGTCTCCTCGCTCGAGGTGGGTTCCGCCTTAGGACAGGACCCTCCTCTTTCAAGGCCTCGGGGTCCAGCGAGCGAAGAGGCTCCAATGACTTTCCAATGTCTGTATCACTCTGAACCTCTGAATCTTGATCCGACCGCTGGCTAGTTAGTCCTGGCGACAGCGACTCCATATAACCTCTGTCTCGTACAACCTCCGAGATTATGGCACTGGGACCTGCTCCTCTTGAGTGCTCGGGTTGACGCTCTCCATCTCCACTCTCATCTTCCTCACCATTCCTCCACCTTTTTCTAATTTGATCCCTGTGATAGGCCTTTACCTGTCCGTGGATCAAAATGGTGTAGACTCTAGTTCCCTTCTTGCCCACAATTTTTCCTGGGATCCATTTATCACCACCTCTAAAGTTTTTACACTAACACTAAATCATCTATCTGGAATTCTTCCAAATGGGTTCGCCGATCATACTTCATTTGCCTGGCTTGCTGGTCCCTAACTCTAGATGCCAAGCTGGGATGTATCAACGATACTCTGGTTCGAAGCGCACGCCCAATAAAGAGCTCTGATGGAGTCTTTCCCGTTGTCACATGCGGGGTGCTTCGATATGCCAGAAGAACTTTTGATAAGGTGTCTTGAATGGTGTGTGTGTGTATCCCCAATTTTCCTTTTATTTTTATCCAGGGCAGTCTTAATTGTTCTAACCGCTCTTTCAGCCAAGCCATTACTTTGCGGGTGGTACGCCGGGATCAATGTTTGTTTAATTCCATTTCCTTCCAGAAAACCTTTCATTTCACTACCAGTAAACTGAGGTCCATTATCAGATACAAGTTCCTCCGGTAACCCATAGGAAGAAAAAAGTCGCCGTAGTTGCTCAATGGTTTTGCGTGTGGTGGTCTCTCTCATTGGGATGGCTTCGATCCACTTCGAATGACTATCTACTACTATTAATAAATTAATGTTTTCCTTATTTGCAAAATCAATGTGGATTCTTTGCCAAGGTCTGGTTGACCATCTCCAGGGTTGCCATTTTCCTTTATTTGGCCCATCCTGGGATTGCTGACAGCTTCTGCACTTATTTACCAAAAACTCGATTTGGGTATCTAGATTTGGCCACCAAAAATGTGATCTTGCTACAGCCTTCATTTTGTTCATACCGGAATGAGTCTCATGAAGACAGTTCAACATTTTTATTCTGAGAGATGGTGGAATGACAACTCTCATTCCCCAAACCAAACACTCCCCATCTACAGTTAGCTCAAGTTTCCTTTGAAAATAAGGTCTGAGGTGATCAGCCACCTTTTCAGGCCAGCCTTGCTGAGTATAAAATTTGGCCAATGAGAGCACTTCGTCTTTTTCAGTTTCCGTGGCAATTTCCTCTGCTGTGATCGGCAATTCTTCCACATAGGAAAAGCATAGACATTATTTAATCTTGGAATTTTTTCACAGCCCACAGGAAAACGTGACAGAAGATCTGCATTCCCATGGTCTTGAGTTCTTCGAAATTTAATATCGTAAGTATAAGCTGACAAAATAAGCGCTCAACGCTGCAATCTTGAAGTAGATAAGGTGGGGATTCCTGATCTTGAGCCCAAAATGGTCACCAATGGCTTATGGTCTGTAATAAGAATAAATTTTCTTCCATAAATAAATTGATGAAACTTGGTAACTCCATAAATAATGGCTAGAGCCTCCTTCTCAATCTGAGAATAATTTTGTTCTGCTTCCGATAAAGTCCGTGAGGCAAACATAATCGGTCTCTCCTGGCCTTCTATAATATGTGACAACACAGCGCCCACTCCAATCTGCGATGCATCAGTGGCCAAACACAATGGCAAAGTCGCATCATACGGGACTAGCACCCTCTCAGAGGTAATGCTATTCTTGCACTTGTCAATGGCCTCTCCACATTCCTTTGTCCAAACCCAAGGACGTTTTTTGTGAAGAAGCTCATGAAGAGGCTTCAAAAGCTCTGGCAAATTGGGTATGAACTTCCCATAAAAGTTTACCAAACCAAGAAATGACCTTAATTCAGAGATATTCGTAGGCGTTTTGGCCTTCTGTATTGCTTGTACCTTATGATCTAAAGGTCTGATGCCCTCTTCCGTGACAAGATGTCCTAAATATTCAATTTCTTTTTGCAAAAATAGGCATTTTTCTTTCTTTAGTTTGATATTATACTTCGCCAAGCGAGCAAATATAGTCTTCAACAACGCCAGATGTTCTTCAATTGATGCTGTGGCTATAAGGACATCATCAATATAACAAATTACGCCTCCTATACCCGACAAAACCCTATCCATTACAGATTGAAAATAACTGGGCGCATTTGCCAATCCAAATGGCATTCTCTTAAACCTGAAAAGCCCTTTATGAGTATTTATCGTTAGTAACGGTCGGGTGCCTGGGTCCACCTCTAATTGCAGATAAGCGTTCCTTAAGTCAAATTTAGAAAAGTATTTTCCCTTGGCCAATGTGGAGAATAAATCTTGCTGTGTGGGAAGGGGATAGGCCGCAGTGTCCAAATATTTATTTAGAGTTACCTTGAAGTCGCAGCAAATTCTGATCTCTTTATTTTTCTTCGGCACTACAACCACTGGAGTGGCCCATTTACTGCTCGCCACCTCACATAAGATAACCCTTAGCCACCATTTTGTCTAATGCTTCAGTAACTGCTGGCCTAATGGCGAAAGGCACCGGACGAGCCTTATGGAAAATTGGATTCACATCACACATGTTTACTGAAAATGTGAAACCTTTTATTGGTTCAGTTGTCTCCACAAATAGGGCTTGATTTTCCTTCAAAATTTCCTCAATGGTAATTTCCACAGGCATATGTTTTACCGCGAAACAGCCCAATTTCAATCTATTTATCCATTCTCTTCCCATCAAAGCCCTCTTTTCTCCTTTCACCACCAACGCTCTAAGTTTGTAAGTAATATCTTGACACTCCACTTTGACATTGATTTTACCCAGAATGGGTACCACGGTACCATCATAAGTTCTTACAATAATACTCGCTTTTTCCAATTTCAAGTGTTGAAGACTATTTTTAAAATCCTTTTCTGATATCAGTGTTAGACCACTACCCGTATCCATTTCAAATTTAATAAAGTTTCCTTCTACTTTTAACTCCATCAGATAGGGAGGGTCACTTGAGGCAAAATTAATTTTATACTCAGGTATCGTCACGCTTATAATTTTCTGGACATACTCTTCCTCCTCTTCTTGGTCTCCTATCTGATGTATATTTCCCGGCTGATTCTGATGTTGCCTTAGATTTCTTCTACTGCTCCAACATATTGAGGCAATGTGTCCTTTTTTATTACACTTAAAGCATATCGCCTCCTTAAATCTACATAGTTCTTTATGCTGTTTACCACAATGTTTACATTTGCCATTCTGGAAATTTGATTCAACCTTGCGTTCCATCCTCAACTTATCTACACAATCTTCACCCTGCTCCAAGTGAAATAATTTTGTATTTTTCTCGGCCGCTTCCATAGATAATGCTATCTCAATTACTTTAGCTAAAGAAATGTCGCCCTCCGACAAAATTCTATTTTGTATTTTGGCATTATATAATCCACAAACCATTTTATCACGTAAAGAATCCTCCAGAAAATTTCCAAAGTTGCATGAGGAAGCCAAACGCTTAATTTCCACCAAGTAATCCGAGATGCTTTCTTCCTTTAATTGCATTCTTTAAAAAAAAATGAACCTCTCTACTACAATTGAGCGCTTTGGAGAGAAGTGCCTTTTCAAGATATCTATTAGGTTATCAAAAGTTTTATCTTTAGGTAGAATAGGACTGCACAAATTCTTCAAAACACCATATGTTTTACTTCCCATGAGGGTTAGGAGATAAGCCTTTTTCTTCTCATCCCCTGTCTCCTCAAATATGAGAAACTGTTCCAATCGTTCATAAAACGTTTCAAAAGTTTCAGTTTCCTCATTATATTCCTTAAATTGGTAACTAGCCATTTTTTTTCACTCTTTCTTAAATTTGCATCCTAAAACTTTGCAATTTGTGTCTTTTAAAATTTACTTTCAATTATATGCAAAATCAAAGATATTTTCTAAAAATATTTACTTCAAAATTCGAGGGTACTTACTCTTATATCCTCGTCGCCAAATGCAACATCTTCGTACACATTTATTTTTAGCAAATCTTTATTGTCTTAGTAAAGTCTGATACAGCCTTTTATTGTTTATTTTCGAAACGCCAAAAAGTGACAAAAACAAATCAAAAAGGGATGATGATAACCTGCGTCTTGCAGATTAACATTTTCATAGAAACATATATATATATACATATTTATTGCTAGCTATATATCATTTATATTTTATCTTTTATAATAGAAAAGTTATATTTTCTTATTTTAATATGTTCTTAACATTTTGTCTGTGTTGTTTCACTTTGGAAAGTTCTGAAAATGGCCCTTTCTTTAAAAGAAATAACGCTTTTGTTTTTAAAATGCCTTTGTTTTCTTCATTTTGGAAGCCATTTGTATTTTTATATTTCAAATTTAATGGATGCGAATATATTCTATTTAATAAAAAGTATAATGTGTTAAAATGTATACAACATACAGCAAAAATAAAGTGCAAAATTCAAAACAAACAATGCTGCTAAATTTATTGTTTTGAAATCGCGATCCGCGAGCTGAAACATGCTCAAAATTTGGTTGTTTTAATTTTTTTAATTACAATTCTAAGTTCGTTATAAGCATAGTATTTTAAATAGATTTTATTATTTTGGGACCGAAAATAGGTTCGTTATAGGTGTAGTTCGTTATTCTAAAAATCGCAAAGTTCGTTATAACGATGGTATTTTCAATGGAATGGAATTGGGAATCGGCGTGGGTTCGTTATAAGGGAAGGTTCGTTATATGCAGGGTTCGTATTAGCGAGGTTTTACTCTATATTAGATCAATATATATTTATTTCAAATCGGTTTCCATTTTGCCCAGAGAATACCCTAAGAAACCTTGTACCAGATAACCGCTTCTATGTTAAATTCTTAGGATTTTATATTTGCCTTGTGAATATCAAAAAATATTAGTTCGCTCAAAACTGACGATGTCCTTAACATCTAACCATGGACTCCAGATGGGGCGTTTTGAAGTTGACAAAGCTGTTGTTTTGTCGGTTTGTCACGAACCAAATATGCTAGTTTGAAGATAAAGTCAATGGATTTTACAATTTTTGTGTCAATTTCAATAGGTGATATAGCTAATTCATTTTCTTAAAATTATCCTTTTGACAAATTTATTATCAATATTTGAAATTATTATTGTTTCTGATTCAATATTGAGGTGATGTAAAATATTCTGAAGATAAATGGCCAAGGTAATTATTTATCAAGGGTTTTAATGTCAAGCATTGCTATCTCTGCCATGGAATTAGGATATTTTGTATTTGACCATGGACCAGCACCTTGACAGTTATTGTTCCTGACCATCAAATTACATATAAAATTTCAGGAGGATTGTATATTCAAGTAGCCAAAGAGGGAAATCTCATTTAAACAATGTATTCTACAAATAGAGATTTCACGTGGTATTCTTTCCTGAAAATTGCCACCATAAATTCACCTTTCTCTCTCCCCCAAACATTTTTGATAGATTCAAACACTTGCCTATCTCTCATGACTGCTGTTGTTATGTAATGAAATTGTAGCTTTATCTGTACTTATTAGGGCCACAGCCGAAGCCATGGTATACCGGTTGGCCTTTTGTCTGAATTTGCCAAAACTGATGTTTTTGCTCATTATTTATCCTCACCATTATTTTTTAGAGTGGGTGATAAACTAAATTCATTGCTTTAGTGAATATTTAAAGGGAGATAATTTTATTATAATAACATATTAATATTATAACATACACACTCATACATATAAAGTTGGAATCCTCTGATAAGTATAAGTAAAGGATATGAAGCGTACGAGGATACTTTTCTTTTAAACTTTAATGAAGATTCAAGCTTTCGGGCGAAAACAGCCCTTCTACAGGAAATTATTGAAAAATATTTTCAAAAAGTAACGTTTGTAATCAAAAATGGTATCACTATTGATCTTGTAACGCGTGAATAAATCTCACATCCACGCGACCCAGACTATGATACATTGAATAAATCTGCTAAGTTGAGAATTTTCAAAGTAAATCAAACTGGCATAGGGCAACTATGGTACACAATTTATGGAAATATTGCTTTATATGCATCAGGAATCTCTATATGTCGGTTGATACTTTTGTATTTCAAAGAGAGCAACGCCTCGACGACTAATCTTTGAAATTTGCTGTTGATATTAGAGTAATATGCTTGTGGTTGGGATGTGTTAAAAGAATGTCCCGTTTGTCTAATATGTTGTACGATAAGGGACTTGGGTTCATTATTTCTAATGTTTCTGTGATGTTCGTCCATTCTGTCCTTGATTCGTCTGCCTGTTTCTCCTATGTATATACTATTACAATTTGAGCACTTTAATGAATATACGGAGTTTGTGAAAAAAAGGTAGGGTAACGGGAAAACTATTCTTGGTTATGGGATTTCTGATTATTGTTTCTAATTTGGGGGTGTTGGTGTAAAAGGTACGAATACCATAGTTATTTTTTAGGAATCTAGAAATGTTGACACTATGAGTAGAGAATGGGATGGTGCATATGGATCTATAAACTTGGCTATTAAGGTGCTGTTGGGGATTATAAAAATGTCTGAGTATGAAATATTTTGGGTATCCAGAGTTCATCAGGTGAGCGATTACGTTTTGGGTTTCTATTTGTTTGAATTCTTGCGAAGAACAGTGTGTGAAAATGCGTTTCGACAAGGTTTTTACGGTGTTAATCTTATGGCTAAGGGGGCAGTATGATGTGTAGTGAATATAGGAGGGATAGAAAGAGGGCATATAGTAAACATTGGTTATGTATCTGCAATTCTGTCTTGTAATCAGAATATCTAAAAAGGCTAGTGAACTATTGCTTTCTTTTTCTATTGAGAATTGTATATCAGGTTAAAGTGAATTTAATTTGGTATGAATTTTGTCTAAGGAATCTATTTTAATTATACTAAATATGTCATCTATATATCTAAACCAAGTTAAGATATCTAATGGAAAATGATCTGTTATTAACTTGTCTATTTTCCGCTTGACTATTTCTGATAGTGGTGAAGAAAGAGGGCTGCCCATAGGAGTACCTTTAGATTGCCTATAGTAACGTTTGTCAAAATTAAAAACATTATTGTTCAAACAAATCGATATTAAGGAGGTTAATTTAGTTATCATGCCTGCAGAGTAACCATGCATCTGTAGGAATTCTGTGGTGCATTCTATAATGAGGGGGTGGGGGAGACTAGGGTAAAGATTGATTACATCAAATGATATCCTTAGAGTGTTGGGAATAACCGGTAGGTGTTGAATATTGTTTAAGAATTTAGGTGTGGAAGAAATGGACGTCGAGACGTCGCCATCTTTAAGTATGGGAATAATCATTTTAGCTAGAAACTGAGCTAACGGGGCTGTAGGAGAGAGATGAAATGCAACTATTTAATTTGTTTGAACAATAGTGTTTTTAATTTTGACAAACGTTACTATAGGCAATCTAAAGGTACTCCTATGGGCAGCCCTCTTTCTTCACCACTATCAGAAATAGTCATGCGGAAAATAGACAAGTTAATAACAGATCATTTTCCATTAGATATCTTAACTTGGTTTAGATATATAGATGACATATTTAGTATAATTAAAATAGATTCCTTAGACAAAATTCATACCAAATTAAATTCACTTTACCCTGATATACAATTCTCAATAGAAAAAGAAAGCAATAGTTCACTAGCCTTTTTAGATATTCTGATTACAAGACAGAATTGCAGATACATAACCAATGTTTACTATAAGCCCTCTTTCTATCCCTCCTATATTCACTACACATCATACTGCCCCCTTTGCCATAAGATTAACACCGTAAAAACCTTGTCGAAACGCATTTTCACACACTGTTCTTCGCAAGAATTCAAACAAATAGAAACCCAAAACGTAATCGCTCACCTGATGAACTCTGGATACCCAAAAAATTTCATACTCAGACATTTTTATAATCCCCAACAGCACCTTAATAGCCAAGTTTATAGATCCATATGCACCATCCCATTCTCTACTCATAGTGTCAACATTTCTAGATTCCTAAAAAATAACTATGGTATTCGTACCTTTTACACCAACACCCCCAAATTAGAAACAATAATCAGAAATCTCATAACCAAGAATAGTTTTCCCGTTACCCTACCTTTTTTTCACAAACTCCGTATATTCATTAAAGTGCTCAAACTGTAATAGTATATACATAGGAGAAACAGGCAGACGAATAAAGTACAGAATGGACGAACATCACAGAAACATTAGAAATAATGAACCCAAGTCCCTTATCGTACAACATATTAGACAAACGGGACATTCTTTTAACACATCCCAACCACAAGCATATTACTCTAATATCAACAGCAAATTTAAAAGATTAGTCGTCGAGGCGTTGCTCTCTTTGAAATACAAAAGTATCAACCGACATATAGAGATTCCTGATGCATATAAAACAATATTTCCATATATTGTGTACCATAGTTGCCTTATGCCAGTTTGATTTACTTTAAAAAGTCTCAACTAGCAGATTTATTCAATGTATCATAGTCTGGGTCGCGTGGATGTGAGATTTATTCACGCGTTACAAGATCAATAGAGATACCATTTTTGTTTACAAACGTTACTTTTTGAAAATGTTTTTCTATAATTTCCTGTAGATGGGCTGTTTTCGCCCGAAAGCTTGAATCTTCATTAAAGTTTAAAAGAAAAGTATCCTCGTACGCTTCATATCCTTTACTTATACTCACTCATAGACAAACTTGAGTAAGTTGTATCTTTTAGCACGTTATCGGGATTAAGACAATAAAATATATTTTATACAGAATGATCTTTATTAAAGATACAAGAAATAACCAAATGTAAACAAAACCTCCTTAGTAGATGATCACTAATATTTCAGGAAATGGTTGAGTCTGAAGCCTTCATTTAGAAAAAACAAAGGTTTCACTGCTTCCATGTGTATCCGTCGAAAGTCACGACCTGATGTTTAAGTGAAACCATCTTGCATTAGGGCGCAGTGCCGCGACGACGTCCTCATCACTAATAGAAATTGAAAGATTCCAAATCGCTAACTTCTTCTCCCGTTTCCTATAGAGGTCTTCAGAAGGATGGTCCCAATGGTGAGGCCCTCTTCAACTAAGCGCCCCGCCAGAATTATCCGAGCAGCACGACCAGGAGCTTAGAAATTTTCGCGTCAAAAGAATTATAAAATCAATTATTAATAATAAGGAATCTTCTTCCTGATCGTGCAACTAAATTTTGCTTATTGCTTGAGCCATCTATCGGAAAACATATCAACAAGTCGTTTATTTAATGATCAAAAATTGGGAAAATACCCTTTCTTTATTAATCAAGAAAATCTAAACACTTCTTGATTAGTTCTTCAAATAAAAGACACTTCGGCCAGTAAATCTTTTTATTGTCTCGACGTTTCGACAAAAATATTTTGTCCTCGTCAGGAGCGAACAGAATTTAAAATATTTGGCAAGGCGTTAGAACTAATTTGAAACATTTGAAGAACTATTAATGCAGACCCGGCAGCCTCTATCTTTGCGACTTCTTGAATAACCATTAAAGGGTATTTGGCCAATTCTGGAATAATTAAAAATCAACGATTAGTTGATATTTATTCCGACAGATGGCTCTAGCCATCAGCAACCTTTAGTTGCACGATCAGGAAATACCTTTTTCTTAATATCTCCACTTGATATCAATACAATTTCACTTTTTTACTATTTTTTACAATTTCAATTTAAAAAAATCATTTTTTTTTATAAGTACGTCTCAAAAATAGTGGACATTTTTTTATTCTATAAACATATATTCTCATAACTCTATACCATCGAAATTAACTGAGTGCAGAATATGGGTATGATAGATCATAGGATAAACAATTCGAGCTCCAAAAGAAAATAAATCAATGGATATTTTCAAACAATGTAGAATAGAAATCGAGTAACTCAGACGTAGAAATCTCGATGGCCAAAATTACAAAGCCAGGTTAGTTGGTCGTCGATAAGAAGTAAATCAGCTTTCCAATATATTCAGATACCATGATCTTGAAATAATTCAAAATTTTTTTAACAAATTGAGACCTGAAATATTAATTTCAATAGCAAAATTCAATCTTTAAAATTGATATGAATAAAGAAAATCAATATTTAAAAAAATCAAATTAGCTTTCGAATAATATTTTTCAACAACTTTCCATAATTTTAATATCTCTTTATTAGACAAGATCAATTGAAAATCGAAGATGTATTTGGAAAGACCTTATATATAGAAATTACAAGTATTATTAACAAAAATGCATATGACGTCAGCCTATAAATATCAAATTATTACTTTTATTATTGAGGTATCGCAACTTTGGGATATTGAATTGTATAATTATGTAAATACAAGATATATATAATTGGTGTTTAGAAATAGAACTTTCTGGAAGATATGTAACATTTGGAATATCAAGATAGACAAAAAAATCACGCGATATTTTATCCAACAAGAGAATATACATATAATTAAAAATATATATGTAAAAGTAAAAAGCTCACACAATACAAACAAATAAATATTTATAAAGCCTATGCATCAGCATATTCAATTAAAATAAATCCTATAAACATATCCCACGATTTTCCTATGTTTGTATTCAAAACCTTTTTAAAATTTCATTCATGTACATATGCGCCAATTCTGAATTATTGTAACCTATTTTCGAAAATATTGTATATATCTATTTTTTAAAGTATTGTATATATCTATTTTATATGAAATGAATTATAATTATCTATTTCTAAAGGTGAAGAGTATTCATCTATATTTGAAAGAATTGTATTTGTTCATATCTGAAAGTATTGTATATATCTTTTCAGACCGTGTATTGTATTCGCTATTATACTGGAAATATATTCTGTTTATCTATTTGTGAAAGTGTTGTACATGTATTTTCAAAGAGAGATGAAGTATTGTATTTCTTATTATACTGAAATGTATTGTATCATTATATTTCTAAAGCTTATGTATTTATTTATTTCTGAAGGTATATATTGTATTTGTATATTTATGAAAAGACAATATAATAATTTATATCCATGAGTATTGATATTTTTCTAAGGAATTTGTATCTGTCTATTTCTGAAGGTATCAATATACTTCTTAACACTTGCTACACCTTGTTTGATTACCATTTTTTTGAAAAATTTTATCTTTTAAAAATATCTTTAAAATCTATTAAATTCCTTCTTCCATATTACATATTCATTTCTCTCTCTCTCTCTCTTTATTATTAATTATATATTTTAAATTAAAATAAAAGGTATTTTAAAATATTAAATGTATATTTTCAAAATTTGTGCAAATAATTTTGAAATTCCCTTTTCTTTCTTTAACCTTTAAAAGAAATCCTATTATTATTTGTATATATGAGCTATTTTATTTTTTTGTTTTCTTCTTGTAAATGTTTATATGTAAATAAACATTGGTTTAAATAACAAATTTAGTAATATCTTGTGTTTTAAATAGACAAAAGAATTGCTATAAATTTATTAAATAAAAACAAACGATAGCATTGCGTCTCTTTATACATAAATTTCATGTATAAAGAGACGCAATGCTATCGTTTGTTTTTATTTAATATCTTGTGTATAAACCAATATTTTTATCTTTCACCACTTATTTTATTTAAATCTTTCAATTTTTAAATCTCTCAAAAGATAATCTTATGAGAGACTAAAATGCTTTAAAAATGGATCCGTTTGTGAAAACAAAATGTGTATTCATATGTTAACATACTGTCAGATCACACCTTAAAAGCCTGTATATGTGCACCTAGGTTCAATCAAATGACAACGATTATTCATAAATTTCAGACATCTATGCGGATTTCTATCCCCGTGTGTGTTGAATATAAATAAATGCAGAAATATAATGAACAATAGATGGAAATAAAACCGTTCACAAATAAAAATAAATACTATATGAGAAGATAAAAGTGTAAAATAATCAGAGAAAATCTGTTGAATAACAGAAAGTAAGATGGAGCAAGCAAACGAATGAAAATACAAGAAATTGGTGTAATACAAATGAATAATTTTTGGCTGAAAATATGTAAAATATATGATAAAAAGTAATCAATTTATAAAATAGTATAGTATAAATAAAAATATAATTGTTTTAGTTCAAATAATTACTATTGCCTTCGTGTATAATTAAATATAAATAATCATTAAAACGTCTAATAAAAAAAGAAACTCCAAATAATAGCATCATAATCGTGAATGAGAAAGTAGATACTAATTTATTTTGTTCAAAAGAAATGTATTTGTTTTATGAATCATAAAAAAAAATAATAACAATATATAATACTTATAAATGACTGCGGCGTATAATTATAAAGCTATACAACCAGTTTAACCGCATAAGTTTCTTTTTATTTATGAAAAATCATTTATAATTTCAAAGAGAAATAATTTAATATTTCTAACTTTTTGGATGATGTATGAAAAGGTTGAATATATGAAAAGTGATGGTCTATATATGAATGGATGACGTATGGAGGGTGAAAAATATGAAGAGTAATGGCGAACGGAAAAATAAAAGTGTCCAGGAGCGGGAATCGAACCCACAACCTTCTGCTTACCGGGCAGGTGCCATGTCCACTAGGCTATCCTGGACGTATTTCTCCGTTCGTAACTAATATTTAAACTGACTAATAATACTTATAAATGACTGCGGCGTAAGGTTGTGGGTTCGATTCCCGCTCCTGGACACTTTTATTTTTTCCGTTCGCCATTACTCTTCATATTTTTCACCCCCCATACGTCATCCATTCATATATAGACCATCACTCTTCATATATTCAACCTTTTCATACGTCATCCAAAAAGTTAGAAATATTAAATTATTTCTCTTTGAAATTATAAATGATTTTTCATAAATAAAAAGAAACTTATGCGGTAAAACTGGTTGTATAGCTTTATAATAACAATATATATTTATAGAAAATATTTTAGGCAAATAATTGATTCAAAAATATTTTATAAGAAGGCTTACATTAAAAAGGTGCGCTAAACATAATAAATTAACATTTCAGCTGCCACTATAAAGTACCACTATGAATGTTATTTAACTTTCACATGGTATTCCAATATATAAGGAATTTCTCTACAGGCTCATTTTAGTTTAGTTTAGATTTTTAATTGTTGGCTATATATTTATAGAGAGAGAGATCTTAAAGAGTTATTTTTCACAAAAACCCTTTTCCCCTTTAAATTCAATAAATGCATCTTCTTAAAGAGAAGTTTTTATATTTGAACTAAGAACACTCTTTTGAGTCATGAGTCAATGGAAATTTTGTATGATGGTTCCAAATTGCACCAAATACATAATTTTAAAGGGAGAGGTGTTTTTTTTTTAGAACATATATATGATATAATATTCTCTTCAAGGCCTGTACTTGTGGTATCAGTTTTATTTGCTGTCTGAATAATTGTAATAGATCAAATGACAATAAATAGATTGGCTCTTTTGGCAATTGAAATATTGTAACAAATTATTTTATACAAAGCAATGTATAGCGCGCCATCTATATATAACGAATGAAGACATTAAGAGACGCGAATGTTTCTTTTCACAAATAAATTTTCTACCGTCCTTAATGCAATAAAATTTATTTTATGAATATATTATTCCCACTTCTTGATATTGTAATGATTCCATATTACAGATTTTATTCTTGGAGAAAAAAGTGCAGCATATATGTAAATATAGATGGAAAATTTGCCGGGAGGAAATTAATCCATAGAAGCAAAGGGCGCCGTTTTTGACGTTCATTTTGACGGGAGAGGCGCCCTTTGCTTCTATATGTAAATATGTATTAATTTTATGATAGAAAATTAATTATGTAAAAGTGATTGGATATATATAGAGTGTAAGAGGAGAGTGAAAGGATCCCATTTTATAGAAATAAATATTTATACCGTGTGGTGTTCGTCAACTGCTATTTTGTTAGGTAGAGAACACGACAACATGGCGCAGCCGGCAGGATATTCTCTTAGAAGCGGAGCCAAGATAGCACTGAAGGAGGAACTTGGAATTGTGGACGGAGGAAAAAGTGACAGCAAAGATCAAACAGAAACTGATTCAAGTAAAGAAAATCTACTTAAGGATGAGAAGCCAGACATAGCTCCTGGGAGTTCTCAACTCGAGCCCAACGTCGCTGCACTCGTTACTGTACTAAATAACCAACAGCGGTTGCTTAATAAACTTGTAGAGGTGCATCTGGCCACGGGACAGGAGAGGATGGCTAAAATGGAAATTGAAAGGTTTAATGGAAAGAATGTTGATCCGCTGATTTGAATCATCCAAAGTTATGAAATTATCTGCCAGAATAATAACTGGAAATCTTCTCAAACTAAAGTAAATGGAATGCGTGCATTGTTAGAGGATACTGCCTTGCTTTGGTATGACTGCCAAGATAAAAAAAGTAGCAGATGGAGATTGGGAGGAATGGAAGAATGATTTCATTGAGGCGTTTCGCGAGGATCCCATCTCCACTTTTGATAAAGCTGTTAAATGGCAATATCGCAGTGGCTCCTATGTGGACTATTTTTATAAAAAAAAACTGAGGCTACTTCAGCTGGGCTTGCCGGGAGCTTCAGAGAGAATCTTGATAACTGGCATCTTGCACGGCCTACCAGAAGAAATGCAACAACGTTTGGCTGTGATCCCATTCTCCACCACTATGGAATTAAGAAAGGTTCTTGAGAGATGTAGGCCTTCCATTCGCCCATTAGAAAAGCACACTTCCAAAAAACTAGAAAATGAGGGTTGGCCTTTCCCTCCGTCAGAAAGGGTATTGTACTTTTCCTATTTTTCCCCTAACTCAATGTTTCCGGTTAATGTTAATGGAGTAAAATTAAATGCATTTTTGGATCCTGGCTCATCTATTGATTTGATTCGAAAAAACACTCAAGAAAAGTATGGCTGGAAAAGTTATCCGGGAAAGACAAAATTAACAACCATAAATCGTAATAGCATTTTTGCATCTGAATGTATTGACCTTGAGCTTGAAGCAGATAATCGTAGAATCGAGGTAACTGCAGTAATTCTTGAAGAAATGCCTTTCGAGAATCTGCTAGGAAAGCCAACCATGAAAATTTTCAAAATCCAATGGGATTTTCATTCTGAAAACATCAAATGTTTGGCCTTGAATGCTAATGAATATGCATTTACGATTAATGATGTTCAGGAAAACTTCCCAAGTCTTTGTGAATTTTCTCGGATTAGGGTCCCAAAATTTGAGATGTACTTTTTTTTTTGAAACCTTATTGCAATGTTATTCAGTCTAAACCATATTCAACGTCTGAATTCAAAAGAAAATGGATATCTAATAAAATTAAAGAAATGCTTGACTGGGGAATCATTGTTCCATCTACCTCAGAGTTTTCATCACCATGCGTACTTGTTCCAAAAAAAGGATTCCTCCTTTAGACTCTGTCAGGACTATCGAAGACTCAATCGGGAAACTCATTTGGATCCTTTTCCCTTTCCCAGCATTGATAGGATTATAGACCGATTTGGGGGTTGCCATTATTTTACAAAAATTGATTTACGAGACGGATTTTGGCAAATAGGACTAACTAAAGAATCCAGAAAGTTTTCTGCGTTTGTAACACAAGAAGGTCTGTACGAATTCACAAGGTTACCGTTTGGTTGGAAAAATTCTCCTCCCAAATTCCAACGCATAATGACTGAAATATTGGGGGATCTGCTAGATCAAAGAGTAGTTGTCTATATTGATGACATCTGTTGTGGTGCACCCACTAAAGAAGCATGTGCAGCCCTATCCTACAAGATTCTCACTAGACTGGCCAAATTTGATATGACCATTAACCTGGAGAAATGTCAGTTTTGCGTTCCTCAAGTGGAGTTACTAGGAAGAATAATAAACGGCGATTTCAAACATATGAGGGATCAGGTGATTGAAAAGGTGAAGAATATGAGGAGGCCTCACAATTTGAAATCCCTACAATGTTTCACTGGCTTAACTGGGCATTTCAGGCCGTATATACCGAATTATGCTATGATAATAAGACCATTGGATGCCTTGAAAAGAAAAGACTCCATTTTTACATGGACAAAAGAATGTGAGGAGTCTTATTTGAAATTACTTACCCTGATTACATCCAACCCGATTTTAAGGATTCCCGATTGTTCCCTTCAATACGAGCTGTCTACCGACGCTTCTTACTATGGAACGGGAGCAGTATTATACCAACGAGATATTACCGAAAAGAAAAACCGACAATTACGAATAATAAGTTATTATTCATATACGTTTACAAGAGCGGAACAGAATTATTCTGTTACCGAAAAGGAATGTCTTGCTGTGTTGAAAGCAGTTAAACATTTCCGCGCATATTTGGAATGTAAACCTTTTACAGTCCACACCGATCACCGCGCGTTGACTCAGCTGCTTTCCTGCGGAAATCTCAGAGACAGACTTGCCAGATGGCAACTGTTCCTTAGTTCATTTGAAATGAATATTAATCACCGATCCGGAAAGGAATTACAAGATGCCGACGCTTTGTCGAGTTTGGCCATTGATTCTCCCACAGATCCAAATGGATCCATATTATGGACGAATCACCGTACCATTGATCTGAAGCTCGGAGATAACAACAAGTACTTGGTTCCTCCCGAGGATAGAGATTCTATCTTGCACTTATATCACGATGATCCTCTCTCAGGTGGCCACTCTGGGTTTTTGAGAACCTATCATAAATTAAGGCAGCGATTCTACTGGTATAAGATGAAAAATGATATACGCGGTTACATAGCCTCTTGCCCTGTTTGTCAACAGGTCAAGTTTAAATACAAGTACAGACCAAATCATATGAGCTTGCCGCCACAATCACAGGAGCCTTTCCATACTGTGCATTTAGATTATGCCGAAGCTCCAACTAAGGGAGATGCTAGATCAACCTTTTTAATAGTAATAGATGAAGCAACATGATTAGCCCAGGCTAAAGCTATAAAATAAGATGGGCGATCATTGATAAATTATTTCGAACAACATGAAAATCTTAAGAAAGTGCGCACTATAATTACAGATCAAGGAAAGTCCTTTGTTCACGGAAAATTCCCGGAATGGGCAAAATCTAAGAACATAAGACTGATCACGACAACTCCCTATCATCCAGCTGGAAATGGTCTGGCGGAAAGAACCATAAGAGAAATAAAGACCTTTCTCGCCTGTTACCCTCATTTCAAAGGAGGATGGAAGTCCTGTCTAGAGGGAGCAATTCGGTATCATAACCGCTCCTACAATTCTTATCTGGGTTGCTCGCCTATATTTAAATATACAAAGCAATCTCCACGCTTACCTGCTGATGATGAGCTTGGTATAAGTTGCCAACTTGAAGAAAAGGAGAGAGACGAAGAACGACAACACCAATATCGACAAAAAACAAAATTTTACCATAATAGAAAACAAAGATTATCACCCCCTCAGCTAAAAGTTGGAGATTATGTGCTGGTACGTCATCAAAGGAAAGGAAAAGAATGGCACCAGACTGGACCACATGAAGTCTGTCATGTAACTGAAATGGACGGTCTGGTTAAGTACATAGCATACCATTTCAATAATCGTCAGACCAGAACCGCTCACATATCCAATGTCCAGCCTTTCAACATCCGGACAAAGGGAACCACCGTGGAAATAAAATCATCTCAGGAGTGATGATGGGTCTTCGGTGGCGGGTGCTGTAATGATTCCATATGCAGATTTTATTCTTGGAGAAAAAAGTGCAGCATATATGTAAATATGTATTAATTTTCTGATAGAAAATTAATTATGTAAAAATGATTGGATATATATAGTGTAAGAGGAGAGTGAAAGGATCCCATTTTATAGAAATAAATATTTTATACCGTGTGGTGTTCTTCAACTGCTATTTTGTTAGGTAGAGAACACGACAGATATATTTATATTTCTAAACAGCAATATCAGGTATTTTAAAGGTTTTATTTGTCTTTAGACTAAAAAAATCGTAGTATAATTTCTAATTATTTCCCCCAATTTCTACGAGTATTGATTTTCTAATTTTGTTATTTAGTTTAAAGTAAAACTGTGGAAAATCTTAGAGCTGGCTTTATATCTATAGACCCGTTCATAGATCGGATAATAAAGAATCAGTATATAAATGCTAGCAGAAGGAACTAACTTTGCCAAGCTTATCCCCGGTGAAAGTTTGTCAAACGAATATTGATTTATCAAATCTTCTTATTTATGTCTGTAATATCCTCAGTCTAATTAGTATTCGTGATTTTAATAATAAACTTAGGACAGCAGTAACACAGTACCAGTATAGTAGTTTCTAATTTACTCTTTCCAGAAATAATTAATAGCTTTTATCACATAAGATTTTATCTAGTTGTTCTATTTGGTGTAGTGTGTTGTGGAATTCTGGATTCTGGAATACTCCCATGTTCCTACTGCGATGAAACTCCAGTAAAAGAGAAGATGCTAGAATCTAAATCTACTCCGAGACCAAGGAGGCTGTGGTTTCCTTTAATACTCCGCACGTCCAGCCCACAAGTGAGTAATGTTCATCCATAACTAGCTGGGACAATTGGGATGGACAATGTGGGTACCAAGTTATTTTGAACTGCGATAAATCTTCTAAGATATAGTTTCCCTTATGTGAATGGATCTGGTCGCAGCCAGGATATGCTTAGGTGGATTTTATCAAATGTTTAATCGACTGATCATTTAAAGAAATCTATATTCTTAATAGTGCCAAAATATTTTGAAATCAAATTCATATGAAGTCCTCTACTTACATAAAACAATAAATAAATAGATTTTGGTTTCATCTCATTTTTGATAGAAATAGTGTTCAATAAAAAAAATCAATATATTACAACAAATTTTCCTTTATATTTCGGCCATATAAATAAAACTTTGCAAAATAAACCTCTCTTTGGAACTTTCTGAAGATTTATTGAATCCCTTGTGAACATCGTGGAATCCCAAGACCAACTAGCCAATAGGCTGGAACCATTATCTCGGTCACTTCTTGCTTCCATTCCTCGCTTTTTATACAGGTCCATTACATATATAATATGCTAAGGCCCGTGGTAGAATCTTCAATCTAGGCCTGTGAAATGCTACATTCAGCAGGATAATGCACGTGCGCATGATGCTGCCATTGTACATAGCTTCATACTTACAGAAATTTGTGGCTGCTGCCCTGGCAAGCACGTTCTCCTGAATTTCATCATAGAAAGGGTCTGGTCAATGGTTACTGAGCGACCGTCTCAACACCACACCCCAGTTACTACTGTCGATGAACTGTGGTATTATGTTGGGGCTGTATGGGATGTTTCTCCATGTACATGCTATCTATTCTCTGTTTGACTCATTGCCGTTGTGTAAAGGTGCTGTTGTTGCCGCCAAAATAGTTCTTCTGGAAAACTATTTATTTGTTTGCATATCTTCAAATTTCTTGTAATTTAAATATTTGTTAATCCAAAAATATTGATTTTCCAATAAATATTTATTTTTATTTGCATTACATCCTTAGGTAGCATTTTTCATTTCAATTTGTATATGTTCAATTAACGTCATATTTCTCTGAAATTACTTTATTAAGGTAAATAACGCTATGAATATAATGGTGCTATTTTAGAAGTACGAAAAGAAAGAGAGATAATAGATTTCAAAATTTTCCATGGAAAACTATTTCTTACTATTCGCGGCAAACATATTCACTCGGAGCGTACCAGGACATTGCTTTACACATTGGGCTAGAATTATATATAGGGATTTTATCCACTGCAAAAATTATAATTCCATAACCTCTGATACTATAAAAAATGAAGGCAATAGATTTTTAATTATGCAAAATGCGCTTTCATTAGAAATTAATTCACACAATCCTATGACCCTTTATTAGATGTGTATTGAGTGAATTTTATCTATAAATGCCCCTTTTAGTAACTCGGTTTTTTCAGGTTGGCTGTCCTGACCTTTCCCTCCAAAGGGAAAATACAGCTTCGGAAGAGAGGAAGCTTTTTAACTGAGGTAATACAGAACTTATCTTTTATTATTCCAACTTCCCTAATGGTGTACTTTAAATTTACGGTTCAGAAAGGATTATCACAATTTACAGAAATGGGTTTAGTCACGTATTCCTTACTAATAATAAAAATCCCGAAGATATCTAAACCAAGTCAGAAGTACTTCAAATTACCAAAGGTTTTCTCTTCTTTTGGAGCTTGTTATAATTTTACATTTTAGAAAAGGATTTTTGAAAGGATTCAATTTCCTCCATTATATGAATGAATAGAAAGAATTATGAAAACAAGGCAAGGTTTTGAACATTTCAAATACTTTAGGGATTACATTATCTTAAAATCCACACCATCATTCACAAGGATGTGAAGTTGTAAAATATCCTTTTGAATTTGATGGTCACATAACACTGGTATTATATAGCTTGTGTAAGTTGAACATAAAACCAAGGCAAAATCCAATATGTTGTGATGGCCCTTTGTCTTATATGGCCCCAAATATCGTTCTGAAGAAGCCTTATTATTTTGGCGCCATTTGGTGGACCTTGTGCGCTACGCTACAGGTTACACCTCTACTTTTCATAGTGAGGGAAAAGGTACAAAAATACCAAATACTCTGTGCAGCAGTATTTTCATGACTGTGGAAATGTGTCGCAAATATTATCAAGTTCAAAGAGCCCAATTTAGCTTGAACTGCTATCAATGGATAATGTTGGAATCCCATGTGATGACCAGGAAGGGAGAGCAGGGGGAGTCAGTAGGATAGGATGCTTAGAAACTCTCCTTTTTGAGGGTGTGGTCTCCACTCTGGAGCGGCGTGGGTGGGAGCCCTCCAGGAGGGGGGTGGGGCTGTATGCCACCTCTCTCGCGACTTCCTTCCTGGACAGATAGCGCCTGAAGCCTATTTGTGAAATTTCTATGCTGATAATTCGTACATAATTACGATTCCACGGTTCTTAAAGAGAAAGTTAGCCCCATAGCCTCAGAGGACTAGTCTGTGGCCTCCCCCTTGAACCCATAGATCCTTTGGCCTGGCTTGTTACCTTTCCCTGGGCCCTATTGATTCGGTGGTCTGGGATGTGTGCTGACTCTAAGCTGGCCATGATTTCCATCAACAGCATGCCAACTGCTTGTTCTACTTTATCTTGTGGTATCCTAACATTTACGATGGGACTCTGAATAAATATAACTAATGAAGTACTGAACAAATTTGAGTGTTAAACCTTTTTTGTTGAATTAATTCTATCCCTATATAATTGAACTAATTTTAGAGGTTCCAATTAAAACAGGGTGGCCAGAAGTCCTGAACCCTTTTATTTTCTGTTAAAAATTGAAAGGCAAACTAGATAAAAATAGTTTTGGTTTTTATTCTAGTTTGCCTTTTTATTTTTAATTTTGAAAAGGTTTTCAGGGCTTTTGGTCCCACCTGTATATTACATTTTAATATAAATTAATATCTTCAACCTTTTTATATTTTTCCAGCGTTTCCAACCACTTTCATATTTTACCCCTCTTTCCAGATATTTTAAATTTTGTTCATTAATTTTGAAAACATCTTTTTATTATTCATTGAGCATGGAGTACACGCTCCACGCTCTTTAAAATATCAGTCCACTCAGAATTTAAATACAAAGTAAACACAATTGCAAATATTTAATTAAAAAGGCATATATTAGATCAAAATGTATGCCTTTTAAATTAAATATTTGTTTATGGATTGCTCTATTTTCAAAACAATAGCAATTATATTTATATAAAAAGAGCATTCCTCGATTTGTTAAGAAAAAACATGTTTTTTTCTTTAACAAATCTAGGTAGGCCTTTTTTATATATAAATATATAAAATTTTGATCGCTTTTTGACACGAAATAGCAAATAGAGTTTTCCTGAAGAGGGAAAGTGGCTGAAATGTTGAAAATAAAATATAAAAAGGTTGAAGATATTCATTTATGATTTTAATTATAAGACTCAACTACACAAATAGATTATCTATAATATACATATTGGTGACAATTCTTTAACCTTTGTGTGTGTGAATTTTGTGAACCGTGTAATTCTTAAGTTGTCTGTCCTAATTTCTACGTTACATTTTGGTGGTAGATGCTGGGTAGAGTAGGGAAAACAAACTGAAGATCTCAGAGAAAACCTTAAGGCCATGGGGTCTATGATTTACATTTTCTGAGACTGGCTCCAGAATTTCACCACCAACTCAAAGCCAAGAGTTCCCTCCAAGACGACCATATCCCTATAAACAATACAACAAAGCCGCTCTTCACGCCGTGAGAAAAGGACGCAAATTTACTCTTGACAGACGTCCAAGACATATGCCTCACTTCAAGGAGAGGTCTACAGCATCGTTGATCTGAAAAACCTGGTACTCCTACTTGTCAATTATTTCTACAAGTCTGCAAGATGACAACAAGCTCGTCCGGTAACCAGACCTGCTGGCTTCCTTGCGCGGTCTCAAGTCTGGTGTTGGGGCCTTCCCATAAATTGTTCCTTTCATAGGACGTTCAACGCGTGCTGCGCTCCTGGAGCCTCTGCTAGCGTCTAATACAGGTCACCAAATACCGGGCGGTGCACGAGGTAAAAAACGTCGTCCTGCGAATTTCAACAACGACCCACACACACATCCACAGCCAGTTCGCGGGTTCAGCTTCTCCTACAAATATATTCTTCAAAGCTGAGGGGCATGCTGGAATATTCCCTTCATTTGTGTCCCCTCCGTTCCTTTTCCTGGGCCGCCCTACGCCTCAATTACTTTTCGAGGAACTACATGCCACGACATCCTGAACAATCTGCCTCGAGGTGTGCCAACTATCCGACAGATCGCTGATAAACAGCTTATGGAGTTGCCGCTACTTTTAACCATTCCAAGATGCTTTCGTCCCACAAGGTGTTTCGGGGGATCATCTGGCCGTTCTCATCGGTTTCGACTTCAAAAGAAGATCACTTAATCCGCCTCTTGTAATGTTAAGATTTTAACCAATCTATCTCCCTGTATCTATATTATCTATTTTTTAACTTATGTATCTATTATGTACCTATTATTTTACCTATCTATGTTATTCTGTGGAATAAAATTATAATAAAAACATTTTTTTTAATTCTTGTTTTGGTAGCAACTTATTTTATATTAGATATCACACAATTAATATTCATATTTAAAAACTATTTCTTTAAAATTTTTTTTTCAATAAAATGGATATATTTATTAATGTCTTCTTTGAACCCTTCTAAATATTAGTTTAACTTTATAGAGTTAGAATTAATTCAATAACGCTTATTAAAATGTGAATTTATTATCATTATTATTTCAATTTCATTTAATCCCCAATACACTCTTGATATTGGGGTATGCTATTCCTTTTTGGCCTAGAGCTCCAATATAACCATGATATTGGAGTTTTTTTATTCCTTTTTGGTCCAGGTCTCCAATATAACCATGATATTGGAGTTTGTTATTCCTCTTTGGTCCAGATCTCCAATATACTCTTTATTTGAGTTTGTTATCCCTTTTTGGTCCAGATCTCCAATATAATCTTTTTTGAGTTGTTATCCCTTTTTGATCCAGATCTCCAATACACTCTTGATATTGGGGCTTGTTATTCCTTTTTGGTCCAGGTCTCCAATATTACCATGATATTGGAGTTTGTTATTCCTCTTTGGTCCAGATCTCCAATAAACTCGTGATATTGGGGTTTGTTATTCCTTTTTGGTCCAGATCTCCAATAAACTCGTGATATTGGGGTTAGTTATTCTTTTTTGATCTAGATCTCCAATAAACTCTTGATGTTGGTGTTTGTTATTCCTTTTTGGTCCAGATATCCAATATATTATTAATATTGGGGTTTGTTTTTCCTTTTCGATCTATATCCCCAATATACTCTTTAATTGGAGTTTGTTATTCCTTTTTGGTCCAGATATCCAATATACTCTTGATATTGGAGGTTGTTGTTCCTTTTTGGTCTATATCTCCAATATACTCTTGATATTGGAGTCTGTTATTCCTTTTTGGTCCAGATCTCCACTATACTCTTGATATTGGAGTTTGTTATTCCTTTTTGGTCTATATCTCCAATATACTCTTGATATTGGAATTTGTTATTCCTTTTTGGTCCAGATATCCAATATACTCTTGATATTGAAGGTTGTTGTTCTTTTTTGGTCTATATCTCCAATATACTCTTGATGTTGGTGTTTGTTATTCCCTTTTGGTCCAGAAATCCAATATACTCTTGATATTGGAGTTTGTTATTCCTTATTTTCTCTCTAGATCTCCAATATACTCTTGATAATGGAGTTTGTTATTCCTTTTCGTTCTATATCTCCAATATACTCTTGATATTGGAGTTTGTTATTCCTTTTTGTTCTAGATCTCCAATATACTTCTGATATTGGAGTTTGTTTTTCCTTTTTGATAAGCTAAAAAGTTCCTTTTTTTTCAGAATATATTTCTGAATTTCTTCTTTTTCAAACTCCAAATGTTTTTAAGTTACTCTCTCGCTTTCTTTTTTGCTCGGTCTTCTATCCATTTGTGTCTCTAATAATGATGATAAATTTACATTTTCTAGAGACTGTGAGTAATTTCAAATTTTATTTTTTTTATTATATTTGTTCAGTACTAAATCTCTTTTCAATGATTCAGAGTCTCAAGAACCAATGTAGGGTATACCTCGAGATAAGGTAGAGCTGGCATTTGGCATGTTATTGTTTCAATGGCTGGCTGAAGGGTTGGTCACTGACTGGGCTACTGGATCGCGGGGCTCGGGTTAGGTCATAGGCTGGGTCATTGGGTCTATGTGGTTCAGGGGATGGCCACAGACTGGTCCACTGGATGGGGCTATGGGGCTGACTTGGATTGATAATCCCATCCTTCAGAATAAAATACCTTTTTAACTCTAGAAATATAATTGAACCACTATTTATTGACACGCATTTACCGGGAATAATGTCTCTTGTTTAGACCTTGGTGAATATTATATTATTTTGCTAAAAATATATTTATGTAATTGCTAAAATCCTTCACCAACCAATTGTATAAAATATAATTCTTCAAGATAATAAAGAACCTTGTTGGAAATAATAACCTAGATATGATCTCATTATACTGTTAAAGAATTTTTATGTAAAATTAGATATCATTATTTTTACAGATTGTCAACTGTTAATCTACTAAAATTACATTTTCTAAGTTTAAATCCAATGAGAGAGAACGGAGAGGTTATTTTTATTTAAAAATCAAATTATATTTAATGTCATCTACTATGAATTTAGTTATTTATGATAGTGTACATTTAAAGTATGCCATTATATCATCTGATATAAAATGTTTAAATTGAGGAGTTAATATATAAATTAAACAAAGATCATCTGTAATGAGGTGGTTTCAATTTGTCCTCTATAGTTGACCTGTACCAAAATCATCTTCTATCAGAGTTGTTTTTCAAGTTGAAATTATAATTACAATAATTCCAGAATCATCTGTTATTTGAGATGGTTGTCTAATGTTAATTTATAGTTGAATTATACCAAGATCATCTGATTTGAGGTGGTCGCCATGTTAAAATTTATATTTGAATTATATAAAAATCATCTGCTTCGAGATGGTTGCTTAATGGTAATTTACAGTTTATTTATACTAAGATCATCTGCTATGAGGTGGTCATCTTAGTCATATTTTATATTTGAAATACTTCAGAATCATTAGAGGAACTGTTCTTATGTTCAATTCAACATGTGATCCATAACGAGTGATCTCTTCAACAAAATTGCTTCATGGTATCAACAGAGATTTACTGATGATAACCTTTTATAAATAGAATTCAATCAATTATATTTGTATTTTCATGATAATAGTTTTATATTATATTGTTTGAATAATATTTAATAAAAAAGAAAATTCACAGTTTCGAAATATATTTTATTAACATCAAAGCTAACTGATTTATTCAGGTAAAGAAGTTTAAATAATTTATTAACTTTATAAATATTTATTTCTATTATATTTCAACAAAAACCACTCTAAGCTCTTATATTTCTACACCTGTAAGTGTTTTCCTCACGCCATTACATTCAACTAATATTTTTCTGTGTGTTTTATAGAAGTTTTAGCCAGTCTGCTTCAAATTATATATTGCTTCACTTCAATCCTTCAAAATATAAAATAAATCGATTTCGAAATCAATAAATAATTTTCAAACTCACCCATGCTGTGTAACTGGTTATCATAATATCCATTCATCAGTTGAAGAAATAATAGAGAACATAGATGACAAACAATCTTACTATAATACTCACAATACACTTTGTATATTTTAAAACATTTGAAAGATTTGATAACAGGAAAAGTAGCCTTTTACACATATTTTTTTAGATCAATTTTTTTTTTTTTTCCAAATCGGTTTAGAATACATCAAAGAACCCTTTACCAGATGACCCACTACCAGATTGTTTATTTCTTAAGATTTCATACTTGCCTTATAAATATGAAAAAAAATCTAAGTCTGCTCTGTAATGACAATGGCCTTAACATCAAACCATGGGCTCCAGATGCGGAGATTTGAAATTGACAAAGCTGTTGTGGTGTCGTTTTGTCAAGAGTCATATCTGCTAGTTTGAAGAGACAGACAATATATATCACAATTTTTTTTCAATTCCAATAGGTGATATAGCTAGTTAAATTTTATAAAAATATCATCTTGACAAATTTGTTATCAATATATGAAATTTTTAAAATTTCCAAATTAAATTGAGATGTGTGATGTAAAATATGCTAAAGAAAAAAATGGCCAAGGTAATTATTTATCAAGCGTTTTCAATGACAGCATGTTATTGCAATCACTGACATGGAATTATGAACTTTGTATTTGACCATGGATTATGTGACCAAAGGGGAAATCTCGTTTCAACAATGTATTCTACAAATAGAGATTTTACATTGTATTCCTTCCAGAAAATTGGCAAAAAAATTCATCTTCTCAAACATTTTTGTAAGATTCAAAGACTTTCATAACTCCTTTTTATGTTATGAAATTGATGCTTTCTCTGTACTTATTAGCGTCCTAGCCGAAGACATGGTATACAGGTTGGAATTTTCTCTGAATTTCCCAAAAGTGATGTTTGGCTCATTATTTATCACCACCATTATGTTTTATAGTGAAGAAAACTAAATGAATTGTGTCAATGAATATTTAAAGGGAGAGCTTTATATTGTGGTAACATATTAATATTATAAAATACACATTCATAAACAAACTTAAGGAAGTTGTACCTTTTATCATGTACTAGCGGATGTGTACCCGGCTTCACCCGGGTTTTATCCGAGTGAAAGTTTGCCTAACGAATATTATTGATAATAATATTCGGGAACACACAGAATATTATGATAATAATTATAATTATATTCGTTACGTCATATATTTATATAATATAGCGGATGTACCCGGCTTCGCCCAGGTTTTTCTCGAGGGAATGTTTGTAGTCTAGTAATAAGAAAATATACTACACCTAAAAACTATCAGAGAAAAGAGAAACCGCGGAAGGTGAACAGAAAAATGTTTACAATGGATGTATATGTTTACGATATCAAGTTAAATAAAAACAAAGATAAAATTATGTTGGTCACTATAAATTTGTATATTTGTTAGGCGAAATTAGAAACATTATAAAACAATATGAATATTTTTTAGATTGAGATTATTAGCTAGTATGTAAAAAAATTAACTCTGTTGAAATTTAATTTTGTATTTATATATAAATAAAATTAACTCTGTTGATTTTTTTTGTATTTAATCGATAACAGCGAAGTTACGCATGTTAAAGTTAGGAAAAATATTTTGATGTTAAGCAAAACCTGCTCCATCTCGTTTTACATAAATGTTGAAAATTTGGTCGAAATTGATGCATTGTAACGAAAGTTTTTAGCGAACACCACTTATGAAATTTCCATTTTATTAATATAGATATCGGGATTAAAGCTTTAACTCTGAAGGATATTTGATACAGGGTGATTTTTATTGAAGACACACGAAATAAACAAATGTGTACAAATATTCTTCAGAGATGATCACCAACTTATCAAGGAACTCTTTGAGTCTAAAGCCTTCATTTAGAAGAACAAAGGTTTCCCTGCTGCCAATAGTCCATATGTATCCATCTAAATTACGACCTCAAGTTTAAGAGAAACCACCTTGAAGTAGGGCCGCAGTGCCGTTAAGACGTCTTCATCACTTATAGAAATTGGGATGTAACTATTCGCTGACTTCTCCGCCCATTTCCTATAAAGAAAGGACTTCAGAAGGATGGTCCATATGGTGAGGCTCTCTTCAACTAGGCGCTATGCCAGAATTAGCCGAATAGCCCAAACAGAAGCTGATATTATATCTTCATTATTTGTAATACCGATGATTTTTCAAATATTTCCCCTAGTGCCTTGATGTAGTCCATTGAAGAGGTATAGAGCCTCCACTCCACAAAGCAGAACTGGTCAAAGGTGGCTTCACTGGCCTGGACTTACTCAGGGCTTGCTACTGTTTGTTGTATTGCGAAAAATCACAAAAAAACTTGTTAAACAACATATTGAAAATCACCTCAATTTAGCGTTTTCTATCGCTGAATATTTGAAAAAAAATATCCCGCTATTTAGATATATTTAATAAATATTTCTACAGCCCTTAAACTGAAATAAAATAAATACTATGATTTTGTGAAAAGAAATTCCTCGCTGCATAAAATCTCAAATTCAGATATATATTTCTACACACATTCTTTCAAAACACCAATTTACTTTATTACATAAGCAATGCTGGATATATATATATATAATAGTGAAGTGGTCTGAGGATTAAAATGGCGAAACTGCCGGGAGTGTTCACCACTGATGAGCCATTCCCTTCTTCTCTCAATTTTTATTTTAGGAAGTATATAAAAGCTGCATATAAATATCGTTTAATTATTCATATTTAAAATCAACGCATATAAAGCTTCAAAAATATTTACAAATTCAAATATTTTCTGTTATTTTTTTTACAATTTCTTACGAATATTAGAAAGTTTATTTTGAAGAACGTTCTCAAGACTTCCTATTGTATTCAGCTGAAAGCAGATTTAGGGTGTAATATCATTACGGTAAACAATTAGAGCTCTTAAAGTAATAAATCAATGGATATTTTCAAACAATGCAGACGGCCTATCGACCAACTCAGCAGCCGATTGCTCGATGGCCAAAATTACAAAGCCAGGTTAGTTGGTCGCTGATAAAAAGTGAATCATCTTTCCAATATATTTAAATATCAAGACCTTGAAATAATGCAAATTTCACGGCCAAAAAGGACTTGAAATTTTAATAGCAATAGAAAAATTTAATCTTAAATATTCATATAAATCTAGGCAAAATAATATTTGAATAATCCAATTGAAGCCTTCAAATAATATTCTTCAACAACTTTTAGTAATTTTAAAACCTCTTAGCAAACCCAGATCAATTGAAAACGGAGAATGTTTTTGGAAGAATCCAATGTAGAAATGGACTTTTTGACTTATCAAAAATATTAATAATGTCAACCTATAAATATCTAATTATAAGTTTTATTATGGAAATATAACAACTTTGGGATATTAGTTTGTAATTATGTAAATACAAAAATATGTATATATATTTATTTATTTGGTTTCATAAAAGGTTCTGGAATAATTGTAAACAATTGTAATATCAAGAGAGAAAAATACGACACAATATTGTCCACAACAAGATAATATAATAAAATATTGAAGAGTAAATATCATAAACACAATACAAACGAATAAATATTATAAAGACTATACATCAATATATTCTATAAATCCTTTGAATATATCCGAAGGTTTATCCTAAGTCTGTATTTCAAACACCTTTTATTTATATTTATTTACATATGTACCTATGCGCATTTTATGATTTATTGTAATCTATTTCTGAAAATATCTATATTTTAAATGAAATAAATATATATTTCTGTTTCTGAAAGCGAAGAGTATTTATCTATATTTGAAAGCATTGTATTTGTGTATATCTGAAAGATTGTATTTGTTTATATATGAAAGTATTGTATTTGTCGACATATGGAAGAATTTCATTTGTCTATACCTGAAATTATTGCATTTGATTTATATCTTAAAGTATTGTATTTGTCTATACCTGAAAGTTTTGTATTTGTCTATATCAGGAAAATTGTATTTTTGTTATTTTATGGAGTTTTATATATATATTCTTGTTTGAGTATTTTTAATCTATTTTTGTGGAAGCATTGTATATTTCTATTTCTTAAAATATTGAATTTATAAAATTCATATTGTATTTGTCTATTTCTGAATGTATTTGCCCTTTTTTTTCTGAAAATATTGAATATATCTATTTAAGAAAAAAAAAATATATATAAGTGTGGTATTTGTCTATATATAAAGTTTTTTTTTAGATTTATGAGAGTATCTGTTTATATATTTCTGAAAATATTGTATTTGTCTGATTCTGAAATCATTTTGTTTATTCCCGAAGGTTTTGTATTCATAGAGTGATTTCTCAGAAAGTATTGTATTTATATATTTTTCTGAATGTATTGTATATATCCTTTCAGGAAGTACATTATATTTGCTATTATACTGAAAAGGTATTTTGTTTATCTATTTCTGAAAGTATTGTATATATCTTTTCTGGAGAGAGAGAAAGGAAGTATTGTATTTCATATTATATAAACTGAAAAAGTATTGTATTATTCTTTTTCTAAAGTTTATGTATTTATTTATTTCTGAAAGTAAATATTGTATTTGTATATTTAGCAAAACCAATGTAATAATCTACGTCTAAAAGTATTGATGTATTTCTGAGAGTATTTTGTAACTGTCAAATCTTTCTGAAAGTATTATATCTACTTCTCAATTTGCTACCTTGTTTGAATAAAATCTTGTTTGTGAAAAATTAAGTAATTTCTGTTAAATACATTTTACCATATTATATATTAAAAATTTTATCTTTATTATAATTATTTATATATTTTTTAATTTAAAATAAAATGTATTTTGAAATATTAAATGTAAATTGTTTCAAAAATTGGATATATGATTTATTCAATTTCTCTCTTCTCTTTCCAACCTTTAAAATATTATGAATTACTAATAATATTTGTATATATAAGCTATTGTATTTGTTTTATTTTGTAATTTTTATAGATGTAAATAAACATTGGGTTAAATAACAAATTTAGTATTTCTTTGTGTATAATCCAATATTTTGATCTTTCACTCCCTACCTATTTTGTCCTTTCATTTTTAAATCTCTCAAGAGAATTTTATGAGAGTCTGAAATTCTTTGAAAATGGATTTGTGAACGTAAACATATTTTGTATTCATATTTTAACATACTGTCAGACCACATCTTAAAAACCTGAAAATTTGCAACTAGGCTCATTCAGATGAAAATGATTGTTCATAAAATTTCAGACATCTATGCGGATTTCTATCTGCGTGTGTGTTAAATATAAAAATATGCAGAAATTTAATGTACAAAAGATAGAAATAAAAACCTTTCACAAATGAAAATGAAGACTATATGAAAAGATAAAAGTGAAAAATAATCAGAGAAAATCTGTTAAATAACAGAAAGTAAGATGAAGCAAGCAAACAAATGAAAATACAAGAAATTGGTGTAATACAAATAATTTATGACTGAGAATATATAAAATAAATTGTAAAAAGTAATCAATTTATGAAAATAAAGGTATGAATAATTTAAAATATAATCCTTTTAGTTCAAAATAATTAATTTTGCCTTCGTGTTTTATTAATTATTATTAAATATTTAAAGAGAGAGGCATCTATTAAAATAGAACCTCAAGATAATAGCATCATAATCGTGAGTAAGAAAGTAAAAACTAATTAATTTAGTACAAAGGTTAATGCATTAGTTTAAATTAAATATAAAATAACAAAATAAATTGATAGAAAACATATTAGGAAAATAGTGAATTCAAAAATATTTTATTAAAAGGCTTAACGTAAAAGGTACGCTAAACATAAGAAATTCACACTTTTAGCTACCATCATAAAATAGATTTTTATGGCTATAAATAAAAGCGACAAAGGAAGTCATTATAAATATTGAACTTTATTTTATATTAAATTACTCGCTATCAAGCTTTAATGCTTTTTTTAATTTCACATAGATTTAATCTAATATTTGAAGAGTTTCTAAACAGCCTCATTTTAGTTTAGTTTATATTTTAATTGTTTATTGTTGGCTATATATTTATAGGGATAGATCTGAAAGCATTGCTTTTCACACAAACCTTTTTTCCTTTATATTCAATAAATGCATCTTCTTATATAAAAGTTATAAATGTGTCAACAGAAATGTGTTTTTCAATTCCAATTTTTCCCAAATTGCACTAAATACATATATTTAAAGGGAGAGGTGTTCTTTTAGAATATATATATACTAGAATATTCTCTTGAAGGACTATATTTGTGGTACCAGTTTTTTCGCGCTCTGATTATTTTTATAAGGTCAAATGACAATAAACTGATTGGCCCTTTTGGCAATTGTAATATTATAACAAAAGAAACTTAACCCTGGAAGCTTCATTTATTTATAAAATTATTTTATACAAAGCAATGTATAACTCGCCATCTATATATAACAAATGAAGACATTAAGAGACGCGAATGTTTCTTTTCACAGAAAAATAAATAATCTACTGTCCTTAATGTGAAAATAAAATATATTTTATGAATATTTTATTCCAACCTCTTGATATTATTATATTTCTCTACAACAATATCAGTAATCGTAAATATAGAGGCTGCCTGGCCGGCATTCATATTTCTTGAAATTAAAGATACTTCGGCCAGTACAGTTTCGACGTTTCGACAAAAATCTTTTGTTCTCGTCAGGAGCAAACATAAATTAAACATTTAGCAAGGCGTTAAACTTGTAACTTTAGAAAGATTTTTAACACCTTGCTAAATTTTCAATTTATGTTTGCTCCTAACGAGGAGAAAAGATTTTTGTCGAAACGTCGAGGTAATAAAAAGATTTACTGGCCGAAGTATCTTTATTTTCAAGAAATAATATCAGTTATATTAAAGGTCTTTTTTTCTTTGGACTAAAATATTTCGTCATGTCATTTTTATTTTATTTTCCTCAATTTCTATATGTGACGAACTTCTATTTTTTTCATTTAGTTTAATGTAAACTGTGGAAAATCTCAGAGCTTGGTTTATACCTTTAGACCCGTTTAGAAAACGGTTAATAATAATTTAAGCAAAAGTACCTGGCTTTGCCAAGCTTATCCTCGAAGATAGTTTGCTAAACGAATATTGAGTTATCAAATCTTGTTCGTTATTTTTTTTTTTTTTGCTTATCCCTAGTACCCGTGGTACAGGCCTTGATAATCATGATGGGTAGTTAGCGACTGCTTTTACTGTAAGCGCACCACAAGTCTACACATGTGAAAAGCAGTTAAAGTTGTTCATAATGATTGTATTATGCTCATTCTCATTAGTAATAGAGATTTTAATTAAAAACCTTTGGACAAAACGACCCTATCAGTATAGTAGTTTCTAATTTACGCTTTAGAAATAACTTTGAAACTTATTTTAAAATCTATTAAGCTTAATATAGATGTTCTATGTGTGTAGTGGGCTATGGGATTCTGGATTCTGGATCATTCTCCCATGTTCATACTGCGGTGAAATTCCAGTAAAAGAGAAGATACCATAATACCAAGATACCAAGGACGCTGTGGTTTCATACAAGACTCAGCACGTCCAGTCCACATGTGAGTAATGTTCCTCCATATCTAGCTGGGACAATTGGGATGGACAACGTGGGTGACAAGGTTATCTTGAACTGTGAGACATCTTCTAAGATATAATTTACCCTATGCGAATGGATCTGGTCGCAGTCAGGATATGCTTAGATGCATTTTATCAAAGGTTTGGTCGACTGATCATTAAAGAAATATATATTTTTAATGTAGTGCCAATATATATTTTCTAATCAAATTTATATGAACACTTTTATTGTAATATATTGATATGTTAATAGGTAATCCCATAATATTATGTTCGAATCAATAAGCTTGAGGGATGAGTCTCTTTTAATTACCTTTATTTCAAGCTTTCGGGCTCAACCGCCCTTCGACAGGACAAATTATACGCTACTAAAGTTTTCAAATCTAATCTATATAAACATTTGAGAGACGCCTGTGTCTCGAGTGTAATACGAGGCTTGCCGCGGGAGGGGATGAGATCTTTGAAAAAGATGGCCGTTTAGCCCATTGAATTATCGGAATTAAAAGATTATTTGTTGAATCGCAGAGTTCATGATACCGAGGGGGGTTTGGTGGCTGCAGGGAATATTACATTGTATATTTCAGGTAAATCAATTTTTCTATTGAGGCTATGGAATTTGCTTGATAGGATAGATTCTATGATTAGTCTTTGGTGTTTGTTGGCAATATTAGAATAGTGGATTTTCGGTGATGTAATGTTGAAGGAATGGCCAGTTTCATTTATGTGCTGTACTATTAAGGATCTATGGTCTAAGTTATCAATATTTATTTTGTGTTCATGAATTCTGATATTGACATGTCTCCCGGTTTCGCCTACGTAGACTTTTGGGCAGTTCATACATTCTATGGAGTAAATGAACCTAACAGCACACCACGAAACGCTATTTACTCCATAGAATGTATGAACTGCCCAAAAGTCTACGTAGGCGAAACCGGGAGACATGTCAATATCAGAATTCATGTACACAAAATAAATATTGATAACTTAGACCATAGATCCTTAATAGTACAGCACATAAATGAAACTGGCCATTCCTTCAACATTACATCACCGAAAATCCACTATTCTAATATTGCCAACAAACACCAAAGACTAATCATAGAATCTATCCTATCAAGCAAATTCCATAGCCTCAATAGAAAAATTGATTTACCTGAAATATACAATGTAATATTCCCTGCAGCCACCAAACCCCCCTCGGTATCATGAACTCTGCGATTCAACAAATAATCTTTTAATTCCGATAATTCAATGGGCTAAACGGCCATCTTTTTCAAAGATCTCATCCCCTCCCGCGGCAAGCCTCGTATTACACTCGAGACACAGGCGTCTCTCAAATGTTTATATAGATTAGATTTGAAAACTTTAGTAGCGTATAATTTGTCCTGTCGAAGGGCGGTTGAGCCCGAAAGCTTGAAATAAAGGTAATTAAAAGAGACTCATCCCTCAAGCTTATTGATTCGAACACAATATATTGATATGTGTAAAGGTAAAAGTCAAATATCTCATTGAAATAGGCTTAAAATAACCACAAAGTATTGTGGTTTTGTCACCTACCCTAGTCCACTACATAAAGAATGCAATAAATATATATTTTTAAAATTTTATCTTATTTTTTGACAAAGGGGGGATATTTCTTATTAAATTCAATATCCTCACAACAAAATTTCCATCTATTTTTCGGCCATGGAATCAACCTAGCCAATTTTACAAATAAAATATCTTTGGAAATTTCTGAAGATTTCACGAATCCTTCATGAATATTTTGAAATAGAGGATTAGTCTGAAACCATTATCTTGGTCACCTGTTGTTTTCATTCACTGCGTTTTTTAAAACATTTCTTTGTCAATTTTTCCTATTTTTCAAATATTCACTCGTAGAGAACCTGGGCGTTGCTTCAACCATTTAGGTAGAATTATATATATGGGTTTCATCCTCTGTGATAAATTATAATTTTGTATTTCTCATGATCTTTGCTACTATACAATTTCCAAACGCAGTGGATTATTAATTATGCTATATTTGCACAAAACACAGTTAGTACAAATAGCTTCAAATAATTTTACGACCCTTTATTAGATGTGTATTAATTTAATATTGAATTTAAATGCCCATTCTAATTACTCGATTTGTTTTTAGGTTGGCTGCTCCTGATCTTCTCCTCCAGAGTGAAAGTGCAGCTCCAGAAGAGGAAGCTTGCGTTACTGCGGTAATACAGAATTTACCTTTTTTCATGTCAACTAGATCAATGGTGTGCTTGAAAATGACGATTTTAAAAGGATTATCACAATTGCTAGAGTTGGGTTCAGTCAAATATCCCTTGTTAATGATAAAATTTCCGAAGAATTCCAAATAGAGAGAGAAGTACTTCAAATTACCAAAGGTGTTCTTTTCTTTTGGAGCTTGTTATTATTTTACATTTTAGCAATGAATTTTTGAAAGGATTCAATTACCTCCATCATATGAATGAATGGAAAAAATTATGGAAAAAGGCAACTTTTACACCATTCAAATACTTAAGGGATTACATTATCTTAAAATCCACAGCATCATTCACAAGGATGTGAAATTGTAAAATATCCTTTTGAATTTGATGACCACATAACACTGGTATAATATTGCTTGTGTAAGTTATACATCAAACCAAGTCAAAATCCAATATGTTGTGATGGCCCTTTGTCTTATATGGCCCCAAAAAATCGTTTTGAAGAATCCTTATTATTTTGGCGCCATTTGGTGGACCTTTTGCGCTACGCTTCAGGTTACACCTCTACTTTTCATATTGAGTAAAAAGATACAAAAATACCTGTTACACTGTGCAGCAGTATTGTGATGACTGTGGAAATGTGGTGCAAATATTACCAAATTCAAAGAGCCCATTCAGCTCGAACTGCTATCAATGGATAATGTTGGAATCCCATGTGATGACCAGGAAGGGAGAGCAGGGGGAGTCAGTAGGATAGGATGCTTAGAAACTCTCCATTTTGAAGGTGTGGGCTCCACTCTGGAGAGGCGTGGGTGGGAGCCCTCCAGGAGGGGGGTGGGGTTGTATACCACCTCTCTCGCGACTCCCTTCCTGGACAGATAGCGCCTGAAGCCTATTTGTGAAATTTCTATGCTGATAATTCGTCTATAGTCACGATTCCACGGTTCCTAAAGGGAAGGTTAGCCCCATAGCCTCAGAGGACTAGTCTGTGGCCTCCCCCTTGAACCCATAGATCCTTTGGCCAGGCTTGTGACCTTTCCCTGGGCCCTATTGATTCGGTGGACTGGGATGTGTGCTGACTCTAAGCTGGCCATGATTTCCATCAACAGCATGCCAACTGCTTGCTCTACTTTATCTTGTGGTTTCCCAGCATTTACGATGGGACTCTGGATAAATATACCTAATGAAGTACTGAACAAATTTGAGTGTTAAACCTTTTTTGTTGATTTAATTCTATCCCTATATAAATTAAACTAATTTTAGAGGTTCCAATTAATATATACAGGATGGCCAGTACGTCCTGAACCCTTTTATATTTTGTTAAAAATTGGAAGGCAAACTAGATTAACATAATTTAAGTTTTATTCTAGTTTGCCTTTTAATTTTTAATTTTAGAAAGGTTTTCAGGGCTTATTGTCCATCTTGTATATTTAATTTAAATATAAATGGATATCTTCAACCTTTTAATATTTTTACAGCGTTTCTAACCACTTTTATATTTTACCCCTCTTTACAGACATTTTAAATTTTGTGAATTAATTTTGAATTATTTTTTTTAGTATTTGTTGAGTATGGAGTACACGCTCCACGCTCTTTAAAATATCAGTCCACTCAGAATTTAAATTAAAAGTAAACACAAGAGCATATATTTAATTAAATAAGCATATATTAGATCAAAATATATGCATTTTTAATTAAATATTTATTTATGGATTGCTTTGTTTTCAAAACAATAGCAAATATATTTATATAAAAAGAACATACCTCGATATGTTGAAGAAAAAAATGTTTTTTCTCTTTAACAAATCTAGGTAGGCTTTTTTATATAAATATATAAAATTTTATCTCTTTTTGACACAAAATAGCAAATAGAGTTTTCCTAAAGAGAAGGCAAGTGGCTGAAACGTTGAAAATAAAATATAAAAAGATTGAAGATATTCATTTATGATTTTAATTATATTACTCAGCTACACAAATAGATTCTCCATAATATATATTGGTGACAATTACTTAACCTTTGTGTTTAGAATCTTGTGACCCATGTAATTCCGAAGTTGTCTTTTCTAATTCCTACGTTACATTTTGGTGGTAGATACTGGGTAGTTTATGGAAAACAAACTGAAGATCACCGAGAAAACCTTGGGCCATGGCTGCTATAATCTACATTTTCAGAGACTGGCTCCAGGATTTCACCGCCGTGTCAAAGCCAAGAGTTTCCTCCAAGATGACCATGTCCCTACAGCCTTTTGTAGGTGTACAGCATCATTGACCTGAACAACCTGATTCTCCTCCTTGTTAGTTTTATTTCTACACGTCTGCAAGATGACAAAAGTCAGAGTCTTCCCTTAAAATGTTCGTGTTATAGAATGCTCAACGCGTACTGCGCTCGTGGAGCCTCTGCTAGCGTCTACTACAGGTCACCATCTACCGGGTGGTGCACGAGGTAAAAAAACGTCATCCAGCGAATTACAACAACGATCCTCACACACATCCACAGCCAGTTCGCGGGAAGGAATCTGGATTCAGCTTTTCCTACAAATATATTCTTCAAAGCTGGGGGCGTGATTGGACATTTCCTCTATTCGTATCGCCCAGCTTAAACTCCTCAGCCGACCTACGCCTCAAACACCTTTCGGGACACTACATGCCGCGACATCCTGAACAATCTGCCTCGAGGTGTGCCAACTCTGCGATAGATCGCTGATAAACAGCTTATGGAGTTGCCGCGACCTTTAACCATTTCAAGAGGCTTTGGTCCCACAAGGTGTTTCTAGAAATCAACTGGCCGTTCTCATCGGTTTCGACTTCAAAAGAAGATCACTTAATCCGCCTCTTCTAATGAAGAGATTTTAACCAATCTATATCTCCCTGTATATATCTTATCTATTATTTAACCTTTTTTCGATGTTATTCTGTGGAATAAAATTATAATAAAAACAATTTCTTTTATAATTCCTTTTTGGTAGCAACTTATTTTATATTAGTTATCACACAATTATTTATCATATTTAAAAACTATTTCTTTAAAAATGTTTTTTCAATAAAATGGATATATTTATTAATGTCTTCCCTGAACCATTCTTAATATTAGTTTAACTTTATAGAGATGGAATTAATTCAATAACACTTATTAAAATGTGAATTTATTATCATTATTTTTTCAATTTCATTTGATCCCCAATACATTCTTGATATTGGGGTATGTTATTCCTTTTAGGTCTATATATCCAATATAACCTTGATATTGGAGTTTTTACTCCTTTTGTTCTAGATCCCCAATATACCCTTGATATTGGGGTTTGTTATTCCTTTTTGCTCTAAATCTCCAATATCCTCTTGATATTGGAGTTTGTTATTCCTTTTTGTTCTAGATCTCCAATATAACCTTGATATTGGAGTTTGTTATTCCTTTTTGTTTTAGATCCCCAATATACCCTTGATATTGGGGTTTGTTATTCCTTTTTGTTCTAGATCTCCAATATACCCTTGATATTGGGGTTTGTTATTCCTTTTTGCTCTAATTCTCCAATATATGTTTGATATTGGAGTTTTTTATTCCTTTTCAGCCTAGATCTCCAATATACTCATGATATTGGTGTTTGTTATTCCTTTTTGTTCTAGATCTCCAATATACTCTTGATATTGGAGTTTGTTATTCCTTTTTGTTCTAGATCTCCAATATAACCTTGATATTGGAGTTTGTTATTCCTTTTTGTTCTAGATCCCCAATATACCCTTGATATTGGGGTTTGTTATTCCTTTTTGTTCTAGATCTCCAATATACTTTTGATATTGGAGTTTGTTATTACTTTTTGGTTTAGATCTCCAATATACTCTTGATATTAGGGTTTGTTATTCCTTTTTGTTCTAGACCTCCAATATATTCTTGATATTGGAGTTTGTTATTCCTTTTTGGTCTAGATCTCCAATATACTCTTGATATTAGGGTTTGTTATTTATTTTTGTTCTAGACCTCCAATATACTCTTGATATTGGAGTTAGTTATTCCTTTTTGTTCTAGATCTCCAATATAACCTTGATATTGGAGTTTGTTATTCCTTTTTGGTCCAGATCTCCAATATACTCTTGATATTGGAGTTTGTTATTCCTTTTTGGTCCAGATCTCCAATATACTCTTGATATTGGAGTTTGTTATTCCTTTTTGTTCTAGATCTTCAATATGCTCTTGATATTGGAATTTGTTATTCCTTTTTGGTCCAGATCTCCAATATACTCTTGATATTGGAGTTTGTTATTCCTTTTTGGTCCAGATCTCCAATATACTCTTGATATTGGAGTTTGTTATTCCTTTTTGTTCTAGATCTTCAATATACTCTTGATATTGGAATTTGTTATTCCTTTTTGGTCCAGATCTCCAATATACTCTTGATATTGGAGTTTATTCTTTTTTATTAAGGTTAAATGTTTTTCAGAATATATTTCTGAATTTCTTCCATTTTAAACTCCAAAAATATTTCACCTACTCTCTCGCTTTCTTTCTTGCTCGGTCTTCTATCCATTTGTGCTGCTTGTAATGATGATAAATTCACATTTTTTTACAGACAGGGAGTAATTTTAAATTTAATTTTTTATAATTATATTTGTTCAGTACTAAATTTATTTTTAATGATTCAGAGTCTCAACAACCAATGTAGGGTATACCTCGAGATAAGGTAGAGCTGGCACTTGGCATGTTGTTGTTTCAATGGCTGGCTGAAGGGTTGGCCACTGACTGGGCTACTGGATCGCGGGGCTCGGGTTAGGTCATAGGCTGGGTCGTTGGGTCTATGTGGTTCAGGGGATGGCCACAGACTGGTCCACTGGATGGGGTTATGGGGCTTTCTTGGATTGATGATTCCATACTTCAGAATAAATTACATTTCTGAAACCTAAAAATAGAATTGAACCACTATTTGTTGACTACCTGAATATACTATATATAAATTACTTGTTTAAACCTTGTAATTATTACAATGTTTCGCTAAAAATATATTTATGTAGTTGCTTGAAACTTTCAACAACCAATTGTAATATATGATATCTAAAGATAATGAAGGTCCTTGTTGAAAATAATAACCTACATATGAGCTCATTACTGTTAAAGAAAATTTACGTAGTATTAGATATCATTATTTTTACAATTATAAAACTGTTTTGAGCTACGAAAATGACATTTAATGAATTTAAATCCAAGAGAGAGAATGGAAAAGTTATTTTCATTTAAAATTTCATAATAATAAATATTATCTACTGAGAGATTATTTATTTTGATATTTTTGTCAAGGTCTTATTTGATATAAAATGGCAAGTTGGGAATTTAATAGGTATTTTGCACAAGGACCATCTGTAATGAGGTGGTTTCAATTTGTCCTCTATAGCTGAACTACACCAAAATTATCTTTAATCTGAGTTGGAATTATATTTTCAATAATTGTAAAATCATCTGCTCTGAGATGGGTGTCTAAAGTTAATTTAGAGTTCAATTTTACCAAGATCATCTGATTTTAGATGGTCGCCATGTTAAATTTTACATTTGAATTATATAAAATCATCTGTTTTGAGATGGTGCTTAATGGTAATTTACAGTTGATTTATACCAAGATCACCTGCTATGAGGTGGTCACCTTAGTCATATTTTATATTTGAATTAATCCAAGACCATCTGAAGAACTGTCCCTATATTCAAAACAACATGTGATCGACAATTAGCGATCTCTTCACTAAAATTGCTCTTTAAAACAGAGATTTACTATTAATCACCTTTAATGAATATTTTTCAATCAATTATTTTTGTTTTATCAAGAGAATATAGTTGTATCCCATATTTTTAAAAATATTTCATATTACAAAAACATCTCACAGTCTTGAAATAACTTTTATTAATTCCTAAACAAATTGATTTATTTAAATTAACCGTTTGGAGATTTTATGAACTTTGACCAAATGGATACCTATTTATCAATTGAACGAGTTCTAACTTTTAAATTATAAACAAGCAATTCGTTAATTTCGTTTACTTCAAAATGGAATGAATATAATTTCCTAAATAGAATATCCTAAATGCATATCATTATTATTTTAAAAATATTTTTGTGAAATATTTCATTTTTGGAAATATTTTTTTCTGATATAATATTCAGTTTCAATAAATATTTATTAATATATATCGACAAGCATACCATGTCAATCTAATTTATTTCTATTATATTTCAACACCTGTAAGTTATTTCCTCTCACCACTACTTTCAACTAATCTTTTTTTGTGTGTTTTATAGAAGTTTTAGCCAGTCTGCTCCAAATTATATATTTCTTCACTTCAATCCTTCAAAATAAAAAATCAAATGCATATTCAATAAATAATTTTCAAACTCACCCATGCTGTGTAACTGGTTATTATAAATTTCATTCATCAGTTGGAGAAATAATAGAGAACATAGATGACACTCCATCTTACTATAATACTCACAATACTCTTTGTATATATTTGAACATTTTAAAAATTTTGATAACAGGAAAAGTAGCCTTTTACACACATATTTTAGATCAATTTATTATTTTATTTTCCAAATCGGTTTAGAAAACCTTAAGACACCCTTCACCAGATGACCGCCTATTGCTAAATTCTTAGGACTTACCTATTACTATAATTGCCTTATATACACTGCGTGACATTGAAAATGGAACACCAAGAAATAGTGGCCAGAAAGTGATGAAACTCGGCAGACAGAGAGAGACAGGGACGAACAATAAGTGATCTTTATTTCAAAATGATAGTCATAATACAGAGCGAGAACGGCGTCGGCTTAGTAGCAAGTAGGACCACCGCGGACGGCGATGCACGCAGCAACAAGTCTAGGTAGAGAGTCAATCAGAGTACGGATGGCGTCCTGAGGGATGGCTCTCCATTCCCTCTCAACCATTTGCCACAGTTCGTCTTCTGAACGCGGCTGTGGCAAGGCATGCAAACGGCGTCCAATGATGTCCCAGACGTGCTCGATTGGTGAGAGATCAGGAGAGTACGGTGGCCAGGGAAGCATCTGTACATCTTGCAGAGCTTGTTGGCTAATGCGAGCAGTGTGCGGTCGGGCGTTATCCTGCTGATAAAGGGCATTGGTTACCCCCTGAAGGTAGGGGAGTGTCACCGGTCGCAGCACATCATCAACGTATCGTTGGACCGTCATAGTGCCCTGAATACGAAGTAAAGGTGACCTGGAATCATAAGCGATTGCGCCCCAAACCATGATTCCACGTTGTCGCACGGTGGGGCGTTCCACAATTGCTGCCGGATTGGACCTTTCTCCACGTCGACGCCACACGCGTACACGGCGACTATCACTGGACAAGCAGAAACGCGACTCATCTGAGAACACGACCCTGTGCCATTCCGTCATCCACGTCGATCTAGCCCGGCACCATTCCAAACGTTGGCGCCTATTCGGTGGGGTCAATGGCAGTCTTCTTAGCGGACGGCATGAGTGCAAGCCATTAGCAACCAATCGACGGGAAATGGTTCTGGTCGAGAAGGAATGATCTAGGGTGTCTTGCACATGTTGCAGGATGGCGGTACAAGTGGCTTGTGGGGCCGACACTGCTTGTCAAAGGATACGCCGATCCACACGTGCTGACGTCACTCTGGTTGCACCGACATTCCTATAAATTGCCACATTTCCTTGTTCCAACCATCTTCTTCACAGTCGGTGCACCGTGGACGCACCAAGGTGTGTATCAGCTGCGATTTGACGTATGAACCAACCTGCCCTTTTCAGTCCGATCACCATGCCCCTCGTAAAAGCGTCTGTCTGCTTGAACTGCCTCCGTTTACGATGACCTGGCATTCTCTGTTATTACACGTGTCTTTTGACACAAGAACAAAATTTCTACAATGATTTTCCTTGAAGAAATAACGACACGAATACTGTCCTTTCTGCAAGTTCCTTCCCTTATATCTTACTCCATGTGCGCACGAGAGCTGCGCATTTTACATCATTTGCATAACTCGGTTAGGCGCGTCTACCCTTAAATTTGCATAATTTTCTGGCCACTATTTCTTGGTGTTCCATTTTCAATGTCACGCAGTGTATATGTAAAAAAATCTAAGTCTGCTCTGAAATGAGGATGTCCTTAATATCAAACCATGGGCTCCAGTTGGGGAGTTTTGACTTTGACAAAGCTGTTGTGGTGTCATTTGTCACGAGTCATATCTGCCAGTTGGAAAAGACAGACAATAGATATTACAATTTTTGTGTCAATTCCAATAGGTGATATAGCTAGTTCATTTTTATAAAAATATCTTCTTGACCAATTTAGTATCAATATATGAATTTGTGGCGACCGCACTTTGCTTCAGCGAACAAAGCTTCAAAACACATATGGGCAGAAAAGTGGCGGCCCCACTTTGCCTCGGCAAGCACGTGTTTTAAGAACACTTCGCTACGCATGCGCGGGCGTCATCCAGAACTTTCTAGCGGCTGGCTTCTTCCGACACTCGATCTGGCCACACTGAGGCGGTAAACAAGAAGGCTTAAGCTGGCGGCCGTTATTTCAACCGTTGCTTCTTTTCTCTTTATAATGTCTTGCTTTAAATAAATTAATTTTAATTATAATTTTATCAGCAGCCTTTCCACAAGCCACACACCAGCACATCAACAACCATCCTACAAAATTGGTGAGCCGGACGACTCGAATGAAGAATTAACGGCCAACGTCAAGGGCAAATCACGGAAGCTCAAACATTCACGATGGAACTCACCCCATCTCAAATATCAAAACTGATTTTTCGAGCTCCACCCTTCTTGCCCAAAGACATTCCATTGTGGCTCAACCAACTGGAAGCTGCCTTTAATTTTGCAAACATCGCTAGCGACGACGATTTCAAGTATAACACAATAATCTTTAATTTGGATGAACTGGCTCTCATCTGCGTCTTCGACATTGTAGAGAACCCACCAGTTTCAGGAAAATATGCGGCGCTCAAAGAACGACTTCTCCTGCGATTTGGCCGGTCACGCCAGGTAAGAACAGCCCAAGTCTCAGAAACTAAGCCCATTGCTGATCAGAGACCCTCGATTATCCTGGTCGAATTGTCTAAGCCACCTCCATCTCAGCACGGTGATCCCTGTACTCCCACCTCCAATAGCCTCCAACACCTGGAGCAGACGGCTTTTCCCCGTGACATGAATGTCCCAACAACTGCCCCGATGACTACAGTCCATAACGTTGAAGACACCAACTCAAGCGCCAACTTTCCTTCTCTCTCCAGCTCTCTGAGTGACTCTTCATCCCTGGACTCCTCATCGTTCTGCTCCAACCCTCCTTCAAACACCATCTCGTGCCCCCCTGAAACTGTTTTCTCCACCCCAGTGCACAGTGACAATCCCTTGCCCCAGCAGCCGCCGTCTCATGAAGAGCCCTTGCCCCAACAGCCGCCGTCTCATGAAGAGCCCTTGCCCCAGCAGCCAGGTCTCATGAAGAGCCCTTGCCCCAGCAGCCGCCGTCTCACGAAGAGGACTTGCCTCCATCCTGCGAGCAGGAACATCCACTCTTCCTAGAAGAAACCAATAACGCTGCTGCAACGACTCCTCTCCACTTGCAGCCCGCCCAAACTTCGGTACCACAACCTCTCCAACCTCAAAACACTCTCCAACAGTCATTACCTCCTATTGAATCAAGAGTCACTACTTCCCCAATTCCAATACCTCCCCCGGTACTCGCGGCGACTACACCCATCGCTGAGCAACCCATCGTGTCCCTGCAAGCTAACAAGATGGTCGCCACCCATTACATCCGGACAACCTTTGAAAAGGACGGGTGCCTCCCTCAAGCCCCCAAGACCAGATCCCAACCCAACAAGGCACCCTACCAAGAGTTCCCTCTACGACTACATAGGATCTTTAAAGATCCTACTGGAGGGGGAGTAGTGTGGCGACCGCACTTTGCTTCAGCGAACAAAGCTTCAAAACACATACGGGCAGAAAAGTGGCGGCCCCACTTTGCCTCGGCAAGCACGTGTTTTAAGAACGCTTCACTACGCATGCGCGGGCGTCATCCAGAACTTTCTAGCGGCTGGCTTCTTCCGACACTCGATCTGGCCACACTGAGGCGGTAAACAAGAAGGCTTAAGCTGGCGGCCGTTATTTCAACCGTTGCTTCTTTTCTCTTTATAATGTCTTGCTTTAAATAAATTAATTTTAATTATAATTTTATCAGCAGCCTTTCCACAAGCCACACACCAGCACATCAACAACCATCCTACAATTTTTTTAAAATTTCCAAATTGAATTGAGGTGATTATAAATAGGCAAAAAAATATTGTGTAAAATTCAAAGACTTTCATAACTCCTTTTTATGTTATGAAATTGAAGCTTTCTCTGTACTTATTAGGGTCCTAACCGAAGACATGGTATACAGGTTGGAATTTTCTCTGAAATTTCCCAAATGTGATGTTTTTGCTCATTATTTATCACCCCCATTATGTTTTATAGTGAAGAAAACTAAATGAATTGTGGCAATGATTATTTAAAGGGAGAGATTTATATTATGATAACATATTAATATTATAAAATACACATTCATAAACAAACTTAAGGAAGTTCTACCTTTTAGCATGTATATCGGGATTAAAGCTTTAACTCTGAAAGATATTTGATACAGGGTGATTTTTATTGAAGACACACGAAATAAACAAATGTGTACAAAATATTCTTCCGAGATGATCACCAACTTATCAAGGAACTCTTTGAGTCTAAAGCTCTCATTTAGAAGAACAAAGGTTTCCCTGCTGCCAATAGTCCATGTGTATCTGTCTAAAGTACGACCTCAGGTTTAAGAGAAACCACCTTGAAGTAGGGCCGCAGAGCCGTTAAGACGCCTTTATCACTTATAGAAATTGGTATGTACCTATTCGCTGACTTATCCGCCCATTTCCTATAAAGAAAGGACTTCAGAAGGATGGTCCATATGGTGAGGCTCTCTTCAACTAGGCGCTATGCCAGAATTAGCCGAATAGCCCAAACAGAAGCTGATATGACATCTTCATTATTTGTAATACCGATGATTTCCAAATATTTCCCCCAGTGCCTTGGTGTAGTCCATTGAAGAAAGATAGAGCCTCCACTCCACAAAGCAGAACTGGTCAAAGGTGGCTACAGCTGACCAGGACTTACTCAGGGTTTGCTACTGTTTGTTGTATTGCGGAAAATCACAAAATACATGTTAAACAACATATTAAAAATCACCTCAATTTAGCGTCTTCTATCGCTGAAAATTTATAAAAAATATCCCGCTATTTAGATATATTTAATAAAAATTTCTACAGCCCTTAAACTGAAATAAAATAAATACTATGATTTTGTGAAAAGAAATTCCTCGCTGCATAAAATCTCAAATTAAGATATATATTTCTACACACAGTCTTTCAAAACACCAATTTACTTTATTGCATAAGCAATGCTGAGTATATATATATACAGTATAACCCCTCTATAGTGAACCCCAATGGGACAGAGCTTTAGGTTCACTATAGCCACGGTTTGGCTATTTTTTTTTTTTTTTACTTTTCAAAAATTTTAGACCTTATAATTAAAAAACAGCCATACACACAAAAAGAGGCTGCCTCTTAATAGTAGTCACTTTATTTTAATTCCCTTAATTAGCCAATTTCCTTATATTAATACTGAATAATGAAAGAAATTATTTGATGATAGGTTCTTCTTATCATTAGCATACATGTACCTCTATGTCTAAGTTAAAAATCAAGACAAATCCTAGGCAAAGTTTTATTAAATATATATTCAAAAATATGAAATTATTTTAAAACATCATTATCACATTATATAATACAATTTTTACTTGAAAAAATGGCTCTAATACCCTGTTGTTTCAAAGCATTCTTCCAAGCATTGCACCATTCAAATAAAGTTAGTGTTTTTCTTCCATTTCATGTTTCCCCATATTCTTCTAGGTCTAGATTTCGTTTTTTTTTTTTTTTAACCTGTCATGCAAAACATTGCTGACTTTAAAATCACCATAGTAAATGGCATAAACATAATTTTTGTTTCATCACGGGACCGTTTATTTGGACTTTTTTTTTTTTAGCCCTTATTTATTTATGCTTATGAGCTGATACAGCAGCGTATTTACAATTAGAGAGGAGACAAAATGAATTAAATCTAGAAAAAAAGAAGTGAGGACATATCGGGCATTAAAGTCTGAGAGGCAAGGCCTTCAGCCAGTTCAGGGCTTCCGGGGTGACAGAATGGAGATTGGAGATTCCTCCATTGAATTTGTACTGCGGGCAGTCATCTAGTATATGGGACATTGATTGTGGGACGTTGCAGGCACAATTTGGATCTTTGGTGTAGCCCCATAACTTCATCAGCTCTGCACACCTTCCCTGACCTGTCCTAAAGCGGTTTAGAAGCACCCATTCTCGTCGAGGGAGGGAAAAACCTGGGATCTTGACACTTGAGCTTGTGATGAGGTTCTTGTTTGGGATATCGGAGCTGATCCAGGAATTTGTTCATGCTTCTGAGATATTAAAATTTTGGGAGAGAAGTTGGTTTCCTCTGGACCATATTGGCTTCCTTGATTTTAGTCTATGATTTGGGGGAGACTGTAGGATAGGGTTAATTTCGAGGTCGGGTGAATCCAAGAGATTTTGGTACATTTTCTTGGTGGCTTCCTTTCTGCGTAGCTCAGGTGGAGAGATGTGAGCAAGAAATGGAAGCCAGTCGATTCTTGTAGGTTGGCAAACCCCTGTTATAATTCGTAAGGTAGAATTTAGTTGAGTTATCTAAGCTATGAGTTATCTGAGAGTTATTGATAAATAGGTTGAGTTTTCTTTCAGCTCTGTGATGGTTAAGATGGAAACAGCAATGTACAGATTTTGCAGGATTAAGCCTCAGAGACCAGTTTTCAAAGTAATTATGTAGAGTTTCAAGATCTTTATTCAGTTGAATTTCCAGTTCCTCGGAAGTACGCAGGGTGTTGGCATCACTGCCCCAGGAAGAGCCGGCCAGCTTATGGAGGATATTGTTACGTGATGATAGTTTCCCCTTTAACTTGGTGAGATGAGTTTTGAAGGTGAGAGTGCGGTCAAGATGAATGCCTAGGTATTTGGGATGTTCGCTATGAGTTATCTGAGAGTTATTGATAAATAGGTTGAGTTTTCTTTCAGCTCTGTGATGGTTAAGATGGAAACAGCAATGTACAGATTTTGCAGGATTAAGCCTCAGAGACCAGTTTTCAAAGTAATTATGTAGAGTTTCAAGATCTTTATTCAGTTGAATTTCCAGTTCCTCGAAAGTCTTTGCTTGGGCTAGAATGGCTGTATCATCTGCGTAAATATTTTTTTTTTTAAGTTGTTTGGGGAATATCATGGGTGTACCAGTTATAAAGAAGTGGAGACAAGACTGATCCCTGTGGGAGGCCATTATATATAGTATATTCCTTGCTGGATTTAGAGTTAAGGTATACTGTGAATTTCCTGGGTGAGAGAATAGAAGACAAAAGATTGAGGGTTTGTTTGCATTTTAGCACTTTAGCAAGTTTATAAATCAAGCCATCAATCCACACTGTATCATATGCACTCGAAAGATCCAGGAGCACAACTGCAGATTTCAGTCCCAGTTGGAAGCCATTTTCGATAAAGGATGTCAAGGATGCAACCCGATCGCAACAACTCCTGTTGCCTCTGAAACCCGCCTGTTCCACCGTTAGCCCTAAAACATACGATCGCGATCGCGGCAAAAGTTGAGGTTGATTCCTCTTTGTAACAATTTTTAATAACTTTATATTTTATCTTTTATAATAGAAAAGTTATATTCTCTCATTGTAATATGTTCTTAACATTTTGCCTATGTTGTTTCACTTTGAAAAGTTCTGAAAATGGCCTTTTTTTAAAAGAAATAACGCTTTTGTTTTTAAAATGCCTTTGTTTTCTTCATTTTGGAAGCCATTTGCATTTTTTATATTTCAAATTTAATGGATGCAATGATATTCTATTTAATAAAAAGTATAATGTGTAAAAATTTATACAACATACAGCAAAAATAAAGTGCAAAAATCAAACAAACAATGCCGCTAAATTTATTGTTTTGAAATCGCGATCCGCGAGCTGAAACATGCTCAAAATTTTGTTTTTTAATTTTTTTTTTCAAATTACAATTCTAAGTTCGTTATAAGCATAGTATTTTTAATAGATATTATCATTTTGGGACCCGAAATGGGTTCGTTATAGGGGTAGTTCGTTATTCTAAAAATCGCAAAGTTCGTTATAACGATGGTATTTTCAATGGAATGGAATTGGGAATCGGCGTGGGTTCGTTATAAGGGAAGGTTCGTTATATCCAGGGGTCGTATTAGCGGGGTTTTACTGTATATATGTAATATTGTTGCAAATGCCGACGTATGGATGAACTGGCAGTCGTTTACGTGAGGCGAGTGTTGATGTTCTTCCCACACGCAGACAACAAGAAGCAGAGGCAGGGCTAGATATTAGCACCGAGAGTGATCGGGGCAGACCACGGGACAGAGATAGAGGCCATGACACAAACTTGGATGCTTATCACCGAGACATGGGGAGACAGGCTGAAGTGAACTGCCGAGAAACACACCCTAGAACCATCTGCTGACCCCCTGCCAAAACCTGTCCTAAACAGGGGTCGTCTATAAAGATGTCCCTCGGGACCCCACATGGGCTGGGCGTTGCCTTTTTTTCTTCCCTCTGTCCCTGCCACCAGCTGACTGAACACTCTTTGGATCTTTATTTTGACGTCAACATTTTTAGATATACATACAAGTAGGGGGTTTAAATACAAATAGTTTATATACCAAAAATATAGGGTGGTAGTAAATAGAAATAGTGTACATTTTAATAGAAGGGTAGGATATTATAAGGCATCGGCTTTAACTAATTGGAAGATATGTGACATATACTAAAAGTTTCATACAGTTTAAAATATACTATATATATATATAAAGCACATGTGCTCGTGGTCAGGAGATGCCTTCTTTATTTTTAATATATATATATATATATACAATAGTAAAGCGGTCTGAGGATTAAAATGGCGAAACTCCCGGGAGTGTTCACCACTGATGAGCCATGCCCTTCTTCTCTCAATTTTTATTTTAGGAAGTATATAAAAGCCGTATATAAATATCGTTTTATTATTTATATTTGAAATCAACACATATAGAGCTTCAAAAATATTTACGAATTCAATTATTTTTGTTATTTTTTTACAATATCCTTACGAATATTAGAAAGTTTATTTTGAAGAACGTTCTCACGACTTCCTATTGTATTCAGCTGAAAGCAGATTTAGGGTGTAATATCATTACGGTAAATAATTAGAGCTCTTAAAGGAATAAATCAATGGATATTTTCAAACAATAAAGACGACCTATCGACCAACTCAGCAGCCGATTTCTCGATGGCCAAAATTACAAAGCCAGATTAGTTGGTCGCTGATAAAAGTGAATCATCTTTCCAATATATATGTGCCCAATGTATTTCTCCTCAACCAGCCATAGGTTGGTGGCTGGCAGTTTTTCTGTCCTCTCATAGCTTCCTTTCTATGGCTAGTCTTTTGATGGTATCGTAGGGTCTGTTTATTTCTTTTCAACCAGCCATAGGTTGGTGGCTAGCAGTATTTCTATTCTCTCAGAGCGTCCTTTCTATGGCTAGTCTTTTGATGGTATCGTAGGGTCTATCTATTTCTCCTCAACCAGCCATAGGTTGGTGGCTAGCAGTATTTCTATCCTCTCAGAGCGTCCTTTCTATGGCTAGTCTTTTGATGGTATCGTAGGGTCTATCTATTTCTCCTCAACCAGCCATAGGTTTGTGGCTAGCAGTATTTCTATCCTCTCAGAGCGTCCTTTTTATGGCTAGTCTTTTAGTGGTATCGTAGGGTCTATCTATTTCTCCTCAACAAGCCATAGGTTGGTGGCTAGCAGTATTTCTATCCTCTCAGAGCGTCCTTTCTATGGCTAGTCTTTTAGTGGTATCGTAGGGTCTATCTATTTTTCCTCAACCAGCCATAGGTTGGTGGCTAGCAGTATTTCTATCCTCTCAGAGCGTCCTTTCTATGGCTAGTCTTTTGATGGTATCGTAGGGTCTATCTATTTCTCCTCAACCAGCCATAGGTTGGTGGCTAGCAGTATTTCTATCCTCTCAGAGCGTCCTTTCTATGGCTAGTCTTTTGATGGTATCGTAGGGTCTATCTATTTCTCCTCAACCAGCCATAGGTTGGTGGCTAGCAGTATTTCTATCCTCTCAGAGCGTCCTTTTTATGGCTAGTCTTTTAGTGGTATCGTAGGGTCTATCTATTTCTCCTCAACAAGCCATAGGTTGGTGGCTAGCAGTATTTCTATCCTCTCAGAGCGTCCTTTCTATGGCTAGTCTTTTAGTGGTATCGTAGGGTCTATCTATTTTTCCTCAACCAGCCATAGGTTGGTGGCTAGCAGTATTTCTATCCTCTCAGAGCGTCCTTTCTATGGCTAGTCTTTTGATGGTATCGTAGGGTCTATCTATTTCTCCTCAACCAGCCATAGGTTGGTGGCTAGCAGTATTTCTATCCTCTCAGAGCGTCCTTTTTATGGCTAGTCTTTTAGTGGTATCGTAGGGTCTATCTATTTCTCCTCAGCCAGCCATTGGTTGGTGGCTAGTAGTATTTCTATCCTCTCAGAGCGTCCTTTCTATGGCTAGTCGTTCAGTGGTATCGTAGGATCTATCTATTTATTCTCACCCAGCCATAGGTTGGTGGCTAGCAGTATTTCTATCCACTCAGAGCGTCCGTTCTATGGCTAGTCTTTTGATGGTATCGTAGGGTCTATCTATTTCTCCTCAACCAGCCATAGGTTGGTGGCTAGCAGTATTTCTATCCTCTCAGAGCGTCCTTTTTATGGCTAGTCTTTTAGTGGTATCGTAGGGTCTATCTATTTCTCCTCAGCCAGCCATTGGTTGGTGGCTAGTAGTATTTCTATCTTCTCAGAGCGTCCTTTCTATGGCTAGTCGTTCAGTGGTATCGTAGGATCTATCTATTTATTCTCACCCAGCCATAGGTTGGTGGCTAGCAGTATTTCTATCCACTCAGAGCGACCTTTCTATGGCTAGTCTACTAGTGGTATCGTAGGAACTTCTCCCGAAACTGTTCACGAAATCCATCTCGGCCTTCCTTTTATGTCACCCCTCAACATCCCCTACGAGTATTGGACAAGATGTTCAAACATGTGTCCCACCAAAGTGAATATACAAGATTTTAGAACTATTTTTGAGGCGTATGATTCTTTTTGGGTCAAAAAAATAATAATTTTCTACTGCCCTTGCTGCAATCATATAATAATGGGAGAGCTTGGCTGATCAGTGGTGAACTGGCGAAACCGCTAGGAGGGTTTCCCACTGATCGGCCAAGCTCTCCCATTATTATATTGTAGCGAAATATTTATTATTTAAGAACAGATTATCAATTTTGATAATTGTATTTTGCTACTAGAGGTATACTTCCCTCATTTCTTATCTTGTATTTTATAAATTTTAGTTTGATTTTACCTAAATAAATTGCCGTGTCATCTTGAAGTTTATCTTTCCTAATTTCTACGTGAATTTTGGTAAAGATGCTGGATAGATTGGAGAACACAAACTGAAGATCGCTGAGAAGACCTTGAGGCCATGATCTACATTTTCCGAGACTGGCTCCAGAACTCCACCGCCGTGTCAAAGCCAAGACTTCCTTCCAAGATGACCATGTCCCTATAGACGATACAACAAAGACGCTCTTCACGCTGCAAGAAATAGGATGTTAAAGTACTAGGGACAAATTTCCAAGACTCTGAGGGAATCCTTGGCAGAAACACCTCACATCCATGTCAGTTACTACAATATTTGCAAGCTTTGGGTCACAGTTCTTATAGTAAAGGAGCTATGTAGCGACATATATTTTATAAACAGATTATTAATTTTGAATATTATATTTTGTTATTCGATATTGCTTATCTCATTGTTTTATATAAACTTTTGTTTGTTGTTGCCTTAAAAAAATGTCATCCTGAAGTTTGTCTTTCCTAATTTCTACGTAACAATATCATTTCAGTAAAGGCGGTAGAAATTGTTTTATTTCAAATTCATACGCGTCAAAATAGTTTAAATATCTTATACCAGATGGCGCGGTAATTCAGCATTATAAGATTTTGAAGTACAAAATGGTTGAGCAATAAGTCATATAGTCAGCTATGTGATCCCAACTATGTTGACTTTGCTTAGAATTTTAATTAAATTAAAACTGATTCCAATAATTAAACATTATATTTATTGATTTACAAAAGAGAAAACAAAATATAAAAGGGAAACTAATATTGAACAAAGGAAGGTTTGCAGTTTCGGTTAACGCCTATTTACCTGTGAGCTTACACACACTCTGTGGTAACAATTAATTAATATATATACAACAAACTATGTAGGAAATATTTTTAAAGAGTATTTTAACATTTTCAATAGAAACGTAATGATGAATGTAAAATGTATATTGTAGCGTAGGAATCAAGTCTTTGTATATCTGAAGTTGCAAACGTATTTATTGATGACGTCACCAGTCGACAATTATTAACAAAACTATCTACAGCTAGAGAATATTGAACAAGCAAGCTAAGGCATATTTTTATGATGATTTTACAAATACATAGTAATTATAATGTGTTTAATATTTTCATTGAATAATTAAATAATAAAATATAAAGTAATTCTTTGGCACAATATATATTGTGGAAAACATATTCAGTTTTATATATATGAACTATTCTTCACATTATTCTATATACAGTTACGAGCGTCATGGCCTCTGTCACGGTTTGCTGGCGCCCTCCTATTGGTCGGCTACGATCACGCCACCTTTCTCATTCAGTACTTTTGTCTGAAGATGGTAACAACACTGTTACAGAATAGTCACACACTATTTATTTGGATTTGGTCTTATTGCCTTGTTTTATAATCTAAATTGTAAATATATAATCTATAATCCAAATTTTGCCTTATCGGATTCTTTTATTGAACATAGTTTTACTTGAATAAAAAAAAGAACAAAAGAATTAATTTGAAAACAAATATAAAACTTGAGAATGCGTATTTACAAGTGATAAACAAAGCAGATTCACTATCCCATGAAGCTCTATGTAAAAATGGGCGGTATGGGAGGTTGTAACATCACATGGGCATTGACATCTACGGGGATCGGTGGAAGGGCAGTCTAAACCGTTGATTTTCGACTGCTACGACCCCGGGTCGAATCCCGCATTGGGCACTTTTTTATAATTTTTTCTCAAAAATTTCTCATTCAGTACTTTTGTCTTGTTAAAATCACGAGATTTTATACTTTTATGTTGTTGTTGATCCTTTAAAATATCTATTTCGAGATCTCTACATGTCCAAACATTCCACAGCAGACCACAAATTTATTCATCTATGGCACATGTAGAGACCTAAAGCTGTGCCGGCTAGCAATAGATGTTAAATGGGGAAATTAACCAATCATTTTTGGCTAAACATATTTTATTTATTCTAATAAAATAAATTTTCAATGTACAACATTAGAATTGATAAAAACAAAAAATATATACTTAAATAATATTATGCATATATAATATATAAAATAAAAGGATTAAAAAATACTATATATATATATAAGGTTAAAAGGGAGGAGTTTGAAGGTATATATATAAACTTTAAAAAAAAAGAAAAAAGGCCTATCATGCCAAAGTCCCCAGATTATCCCCACTTACCTCGGGATACAGCCACCCAAGTCCAGGATTCGAAAAAGGGCGGCTGCGGCCTCAGCCCTCAGCAACTCCCAGTCCTCAGCTTCTCAGGAAGAAATTAAACTAAAAAATGTAAATATCCTGCTTCCTTTCCCCAGTGTTGCTGGACTCACCCCCTAAAAAGCTATCATCACCCTTCTTTCTGTGAAAATAAAAATAAAAAAGGTATCTTTAAAAAAAAATAAAAATAAATTAAATATAAAAATTATTAAAGAAAAAATCACAAAAATAAATAAATAAAAAATACGAAAATATTGAATTAAAAAATAATAATTTTAAAAATATAATTAATATTGTTGATTCTGGGCATCTTGGGGTCAGCTTGGGAAAGGTTCAGGGCTCGTGGTGGAGCTGGTGTTCTGCATGAAGATGGTGATTATAACACCCACCATGGGCTTGTGGCTTGCCCATAGGCATGCTGGAGTCTGGCTTGATACTGGTGGAGTCAGGTCAAGCACCATAGGTCGGTGGCTTGACTACAGGGAAGGGGCATCTGAGTCCATCTTGGATTATGGCTTGAGATCAAGTCGGCCACTAGGAAGGGGTGTCTGAGTCCATCTCAGACTAGCTTGGTAGGGCCAGGTCATCCACCACAGGTCAGGTGGCTTGACCACAGGAAGAGGATCTCAGTCTCTGGCTCAGTGCCGCCAAGGCTAACTATGGCTTCAGGCTCCATTTCGACACCCCGCAATCACCAGAGGTTTGTAACTTAGATGGACAAAGGTGGGATATGGTTAGATTAGGTGGGGTTCTGGGTTATTTTGGCATATTATGGTCACGAGGTGTCCTAACAGATGGTAACAACGCTGTTACTGAAACGTCACACACTATTTATTTATTTGGATTTGGTCTTATTACCTTGTGTATTCTATACACCATGATTATCATGGCCTGTACCAAGTGTGTACTAGGGATAGTAACAGCTACTCCAAGAGGTAAAAACAAATAAGTGAAAAATATCAAATAAATATCTTGAAGCTAAAAACGGTTTAATTTACTGCCATTTGAGTGTATCTTTTTGTTCCTTGGATTTCAAATTTTAGATACAAAATTTTCAAAGTAAAAAAACCCATTCAAACCTTTTTTAACAACAATAAATGGGAACAAGATTTAATCATTGTTATATAACCATGTTATTGTTTTAACCACAGGTAAAATGATTCTTTTTATTTATTTATTAATCAACCAGGAGCGATATTGAAATATTTGCACCTATTACAGAGGTAACAAACAAAACAACACAAACAAATTAAAACTTAGAATTAATATTTTCAAATTTACATGTATTATTCGACAGAGTTCATAAAATTTATATAGACAAAGATGTAAGAGATTTAGATCATGGAACAATCAATGTCTCACTTCTGCAAAGTTCGGACAGTAGTAGATGAGATGAAGAGCAAGTAAAACAATTGGGAAATGGAACTTGAGACATTATGTTAAAACCATGTTATAAAGGAGGCAGAGGTATAGAGATTCCACAGTAGATATAATATAACACCAAATATATATAAATAAATGCAAATATTAGCTTATATATATATATGTATAGATAAATATGGGGCATATATTGGATATAAGTTTATTAATCGGCCAGTATTTCTAGGGGCAACACGCCTCTCTTTATCAAGGCTTTTCTTTGATTTAAACTAAATCACGCGGGCATGTGATCCACTCACGCTATACAAGACCAAAGCAAGATATCATTTAAAGAAAATATATATATTTGTACATACATGTTTATTTGAAATTGTATCCTTTATTCCTGTAGAAGGGCAGCTTGCGCCTGAAAGCTCGAATTGATTTTACAAATAAAGAAACTTATCTTTATCGAATCTAATCGTTATTATAATAAATAAATAGTGTGTGACATTTCAGTAACAGCGTTGCTACCATCTTCAAACAAATTCCTTTAGCCTGAAGATGGTAACAATGTTATTACCATAATCACACACTATTTATTTATTTGAATTTGGTGTTATTACCTTGTGTTTATAATCTATAACCCAAATTGTGCCTTATTCAGATTCTACAGTATGTAAGAAATGTTTAGTACGAATGTTTCTTTTAAATATAAAACAAACTTCTACTGTTCTTACTGCAATAAAACTGCAGTATATATTAACCACTTGGTATTTTTTATGGTCCTCTGACATTCAAATTAATGAAACTTCCAGTATATACAAAAGGGGGGAAAACAGAGAAAGGGGAGGTTAGATACAGTCTCAAAAATAATATAAAAACATAAAAATATTTTATTAAAACTCAATACAATACTCAGATCATTCAATATGAAGTCTTATAAAATCTACATGTTGATGTTCAAAGTGGTGTAGCAGGGAGCCATCTCTGGAGATTATCTGTGGACACACACAACACATTTATATTAAAATAAGCACAGTTGGTACAGTTGACCCAGGAGGAGCTCTGAACCTCAGACAGCATCAAACAACACTAACAAGATTTAGAACAGGCCATCTCAAGCCATTGAGGATAGAAAATAACAACAAAATCTACCCCACTTGCCCAAAATGTAGCAGGAACATAATTGTTTATCTCCAAAAACTCTCAAAAACCTCAAAAATTCACTTTCAATGGATACCCTCACATGTTGGCATTGAAGGCAATGAAGCTGCTGATGTGCTAGCGAAAAAAGGAACAAAGAGCCCTTACCATAGAAAAATAAACTTACTTTTAAAGAAATAGAAACAGTAGCCAAAACAAAAATAAACAAGAACTGGAGGATCCCACCTAAGCACAGCTGGTACAGTGGAGTGGACCCAGGAGGAGCTCTGAACTTCAGACAGCATCAAACAGCACTAACAAGATTTAGAACAGGCCATCTCAAGCCATTGAAGATAGAAAATCACAACAAAATCTACCCCACTTGTCCAAAATGTAGCTTGGCACCTGCAGCTCCAGAACACATTTTGGCTTGTATTAGATGCACTAAACAGGACCTTTGGGAGAGGCCGCTGCTTATCATAAAAAGCTTGAGAAACATGAACTCATGAAATTCGTGTAATATTTACACAACAACAACAACGAGTTTCCAAATAGCCTGCCACTTACTGTGCACGGTCTTCAACACTTGATCGAGGTATTCCCTGGTGTTATGATCCCTCGCAGTGCCAGGCTGGAGGTGCAGCTCGTAGCTCGGACCATAGGACAGAAAGTTCTGCACCATACACCACATTTAGCCATATGATTCATTAGTTAGGTGGTGGCTAGAATACAGCTGATCCCCACTTTAACAACACTCAGGACCAAGATTATAGGTTGGTATATCCTCATAGTATTATTATTTATGTGTTGTAGGGGATTGGTGGAAGGATGGTCCAAGCCGTTTGTTTTCGACCGCTACGACCCGGGATCGAATCCCGCATTGGGCATTTTTTACTGATTTTTTAAAAAATGCTCCAATGGCCCCCGATTCTTGCAAAAGTCCAACCCCACCAGGGAGTGCAAGTAACCAGATGGAGCTCTGGCACATTTATAAGTGCAAAATCGAACTGCTTTACATATGTGTAGACATGTGGCGCACTTAGAGTAAAAGCAGTCGCCTACTTCTACCCATCAGGGCCTGTACCACGAGTACTTGGGATAAGCAAAAAAAAAAATGTAGGTGTTGTTATATGGAGCAGGTGGAGATGGCAGCAAAGGCTTCCATGTTAGGAATGGCCTCAAATTACAGGCAAAGTCAGACTTTCACCAAAGCATACCTGTATCATGGTGTCATGATCAACAAAAGCTGTACCCCTACACCCCATTCCATTAGCTCAAGGAGCATGAACTCATGGAATTGGAGTAATCTTTACACAAGGGGATAAGAAACAACCAATTCATCACAACATTCAGTGCTAGTGGACATTTTTCTAAGTCATTTGGTTGTCAAGACTTAAGGGAATGTTGAATTGAAGTCTGTGTGTTGAGTTATAACTGGTTATAGAAAATAGATTGGGTGGAATCTTTAAAAATTGGTTGAATTATGTTGTTGTGAATGTTCATCAGTCGAGTTTTGGTACCGATAAGGACAGGAAATTATATAAGGTTGTCCCAAAAGTTCGTGTTTTTCTTAAAACGTTGTTTTTCCTTTTACTTGCCGAATAATAATATTACAGTGAATACATAATACAATTACTTTATAGAAAATATAAAGACATTATACATAACAGCAAATAATATTATTACAGTGAATACATAATACAATTACTTTACAGAAAATATAAAGACATTATACATAACAGCAAATAATATTATTACAGTGAATACATAATACAATTACTTTATACATAATACAAAGACATTATACATAACAGCAAATAATATTATTACAGTGAATACATAATACAATTACTTTATAGAATTCAAATTCATACAATATACAATTCAAAAAGGCTAATTGGAATCTTTACCAGCAAAACACCAATGAAGACTTTAGAAAAGTACCCACTAGAATAAAAGATCTGGAACAAAATTGGATATCTTTCAAAAACACCATTATTAAAGCAGCCAAAGTTTCAATACCAAGAGGTAATATTAAGAAATGGATTCCAAATTATACACACCAGGCAAAAGATATTCAAACACTTATAACTAAAAGAAATGAACTACAAAAAAAGTACACCCAAAACCAAACAAATTGTAGAACTGAACTGAACATTGTGAATGCAAAAATAAAAAGATTATACGTAAATATGAAAAGGGAAAAATGGAAACAAACTTGTGAAAACCTGAACCCAAGAAACCCAAATACAAAACTTTGGCATTTGGCAAAACAAATTGACAGAGCCCAGCCACAAACTGAAAACACAAATATGATTAAGAATATAGATGGTACCCCAGCAACTAATGACAAAAATGCTGCTAATCTTTTAGGTAATTCATATCAAATAAGTAGTAAAATCAAATTTGAAACAAAAGATAAGAAAGTTGAAAAAAAGGCCCGCAAGATTATCCATGACTGTAAAAACGTCGCTAGCACTTATAATATTTTCCATGAAAAAATCAATATGAAAGAGCTAGATTATGCATTAGAAAACACTGACCTGAACAAGACTCCTGGGCCAGATGGAATCCATGGCCAAATGATATCAAACTTGGGCAAAAATGGCAAAGAAAAACTTCTTGATATTTTCAATAACTCCTGGAAAACTGGAAAATTGCCCCAAGACTGGAAAACTGCAACAATAATTCCTATTAAAAAACTTGACAAATCTGCTGATGACCCAAAAAACTACCGACCTATCTCCCTCACAAGTATTTGCTGCAAATTAATGGAAAAAATTATACTCAGACGACTTACCTACCACCTTGACACAAGAAATCTCTTACCAGAAGAACAATATGGATTTAGGAAAGGACATGGGACAATAGACCAACTCTTATTTTTCACACAAAAGGTAAAAGATGCACAAAACAGAAAACCAACTAACCACACAATTGCTGCTTTTTTAGACCTTACACAAGCTTTTGATAAGGTATGGAAAAACAAGTTAATTACAAAATTATACAAACATTTCAAAATTGATGGAAAAGCTATCACTTGGATAAATGATTTCCTTAAAAATAGATACATCAGGGTCAAATATAATGGCACTCTATCTAAAACCTTCAAATTGTACCAAGGATTACCACAAGGATCAGTCCTTAGCCCAACTCTCTTCACCCTATTTATTGCAGGCATAGAAGAAAAAATTTCACATAAAACCAATATTGGACTTTTCGCTGATGACATTATTCTATGGAGCAGCAATACTAACTGGAAAAAAGCTGAAAGATATTTGAACAAGACTCTTTTCCACCTAGAAAAATTTGCTAATAAACATAAATTAGAATTTAACCCCCAAAAATCTGAAACCTGTCTTTTTACTACCGATAAGAAACTATACAAAATAAGACCAAAAATTATTCTGAAAGAACAACAATTGCAATATAATAAACATCCTAAATATCTTGGCTACACCCTGGATCCAGAAATTAACTCCAGTAAACATATTGAAGAAGTTATTAGAAAAGGAAGAGACCGACTAAAAATCCTGAAATATATTTCAGGAAGAGAGTGGGGAGCCGATGCAACCACACTAAAATTAACTTACACATCTCTAATTAGACCTATCCTGGAATATGGATATCAAATCTATGGTACAGCATCTGAAACAAATCTAAAATCACTGGAAAGGATACAATTAAGTGCAGCTAGAATTATTACAGGTCTTCGAAATACCTGCCCTAATGATATTGTACTTTATGAGGCAGACATTATGCCCTCAAAGGATAGAAGAAGCTACAATCTGCCAAAATATATAAACAAAATCAAGAGTTATGGAAACAAACACAGAACTTCCAAGTACATACTTAATTGGGAATCCAATTTAAGACTCAAAAAAGAAGGCCCTCTACACCTGGCCAAAAGAAATGAATTTTTAAAATATAAAGTGGAAAAAAATTATTTAGCAGAAAAAATTTCTCCATGCAAACCACTACAAAATGTTATTTTTAATGCCACTTTAAATGAACCCACCAACAAACAATACCAAAATCCAGAATACTTAAAACAATTATCATTAGAAATAATTAATAACATTCCTAAAAATGCAATAATTATCTATACCGATGGTAGCAGAGACGAGCTAGGACACACTGGCAGTGGCTGTCTCATCAAAACCACAAATGGCATTGAGAAAATGAACAGAAGAAACCCAGATTTTTGCTCAGTCTTCAGATCAGAACTTATAGCCATCTATGAAGCCTTAAAATCCATCAGAAATACTAATTATCAAGATATCTGGATTCTTACTGATAGTAGAAGTGCCATACAACACTTGAGTCACACAGGGGAACTTAGAGACAAAGTAAGCAGGAACATAATTGGTTATCTCCAAAAACTCTCAAAAACCTCAAAAATTCACCTTCAATGGATACCCTCACACGTTGGCATTGAAGGCAATGAAGCTGCTGATGTGCTAGCGAAAAAAGGCACAAAAGAACCCTTGCCACAGAAAAATAAACTTACTTTTAAAGAAATAGAAACAATAGCCAAAACAAAAATAAACAAGAACTGGAGGATCCCACCTAAGCACAGTTGGTACAGTGGAGTGAACCCAGGAGGAGCTCTGAACATCAGAAATAGACAGCATCAAACAACACTAACAAGATTTAGAACAGGCCATCTCAAGCCATTGAAGATAGAAAATAATAACAAAATTTATCCCACTTGCCCAAAATGTAGTTTGGTACCTGCAGCTCCAGAACACATTTTGGCTTGCATTAGATGCACTAAACAGGACCTTTGGGAGAGGCCGCTGCTCATCATAAAACAGCTCGAGGAGCATGAACTCATGGAATTCGTGTAATCTTTACACAAGGGGATAAGAAACAACAACACAACAACTTTATAGAAAATATAAAGACATCCTTATACAGTAAAACCCCGCTAAGACGAACCATGGATATAACGAACCTTCCCTTATAACGAACCCATCGAAAATCCCAATTCCATTCCATTAAAATTACCATCGTTATAACGAACTTTTCACTTTTCAAACTAGCGAACTATCGCTATAACGAACCCAATTTTGGTCCCAAAATATTAAATTCTATCAAAAATTTTACACAAATAAATTTACTGGCAATGCGTTTCTTTTTTAAATCTCTACAGACCTTACTGCAATGATATGATTTAATGAATGATATTTAATTAAATCATATCATTGCAGTAAGGTCTGTAGAGATTTTAAAAAAAGAAACGCATTGCCAGTAAATTTATTTGTGTAAAATTTTAACGATAGAGGGCAATAAAATTTAATTCTATCAAAAATACCATGCTTATAACGAACTTTTAATTTTAATTCTAAAATTCCAAAATTATAATTTTCAAAACTAATTAAAATTTTGTGTGAGCTCTAGCTCACAGATCGCAATTCAAAACAAAGAATTTAGCCAAATTGTGTGTTTTTATTTACGTTCTATTTTTATACTGCGCCCTTTTATAAATTTTTCATGCCTTATTGAAAACTAAATTTCTTAACTCTACATTAGGAAAATTCCTTAAAACATGATTTAAATTATTAAAACTAGTTTTAAAAGATAATGGAAGTGCCAAAGAAAAAGTCGCTCATACCAAGATATCACTTGAAAAGAAATTGACCATCATAAAAGCTATTGAGAGTGGTACATCGCAAGCGGAACTTCGGAAGAAAATGAAAATGAGCAAAAGTAGCATTTCTACGATATGGGGCAAAAAAGAAGACTATAAAAAAAAAATGCTACAAAGAGGAATCAATCCCAACTATTGCCGCTATCGTCAGTGTCATTATCCACTTTTAGAAGCCTTGTATACGTGGTTAGTACAAGCTAGGCTTCATTTAAAAAAATGAAGATTTCTTTGCTAGATATGAAACCAAATTTTTGAGGATTATGATAAAGCAGAAAAAAAAATAACAGACTTCTTCAAGTAAGCCTTTGTATCCTATATTGTAATATAATATTTATTTATATAAAATATATTGTTAATATTGTTATACCTTTTAAAATATTATTAATAAAGTTTTTATTTAATTTTTATATATAAGGTATACTTTTCTTGGATTTTTTTGACATATGGGGGGCAGGTTACATTTATACTAATTAAATTATCAGAGGAACTGATCAAAAAGGCAATATTTTCACATGATTTTGTTTTTATTTTAATATACAGCTTTAATATATAGAAATAGGTTAATTTAGGGGGAAAAAAGCAGCCAATATTAAGAGGTAGCCTTTTTTTTTTTTTTTTTTTTTGCGCATGCCCTTTAATTATATCCTCAAAAAAAATTTAAATACCCAAACCGTGGCTATAGTGAACCGTGGCTATAGTGAACCAAAAGTCCCGTCCCAATGGGGTTCACTCTATAGAGGGGTTTTACTGTATATATAAAAATGAAATGCGAAATCGATGTTTGTTATCGCATCACGCAAAATCTACTGACTCAATCATTATGGAATTTCGCATGTAGGTAGCTGAAGATTTCGTTTAACATATAGGCTATTCAAAAAACTAAAAAAGTTAATGTGCTTTTTTTTTTAAATAAAAAACCAAAAAGCGTTAGTTCCAGTCTTTTACCGCTAGGGCGCAGCACTGGTCGCGACGATAAATGAATTTGATTTTTTTAAAGCATCGGTGGTTCAGTGGTAGAATGCTCGCCTGCCACGCGGGCGGCCAGGGTTCGATTCCCGGCCGATGCATTTTTTTTTAACAATTTTTAAAACTCATTTATATTATATCTATATTAATAAAATGCAAATTTCATAAGTGGTGTTCGCTAAAAACTTTCGTTACAATGCATCAATTTCGACCAAATTTTCAACATTTATGTAAAACGAGATGGAGCAGGTTTTGCTTAACATCAAAATATTTTTCCTAACTTTAACATGCGTAACTTCGCTGTTATCGATTAAATACAAAAAAAAATCAACAGAGTTAATTTTATTTATATATAAATACAAAAAAAAAATTCAGCAATTCATTCAACTCAATCTAAAAAAATATTCAAAACAAGCAATTTTAAGATAACACCATATGTAAAACAGTCGGCCAAGAAAACAACAACGATATTACATCTTTCTCACATATTCACACACAATCTTGATTAATAATTAAAACTAATCTTTAACATTGTTTATTATACTTCATAATATATAATATTCGTTAGGCAAACTTTCACTCGGATAAAACCCGGGCGAAGCCGGGTACACATCCGCTAGTTATACATAACAGCAAATAATATTATTACAGTGAATACATAATACAATTACTTTATAGAAAATATAAAGACATTATACATACGCCGACCGTGCGGCCACGCTAGTTTTAGCTCCGCCGTTTTCGCCTCTGGCGAGCGGAAGAACATCGCGGAAAAATTTAAAATTCATACTGGCTGAAAGCCCTCAATCCGCTGTACAAGTGCCTGAAAGGCCCAGCGTTCAATCTCAACCAGGTGACAAGATATCACCGAAAGAACGAATTGAAAAGAATTCTTCCAAAGAATTTTCCATGGAATTCCAAAGGAATGCGGATCCGCCGGCGCGCGAGACGCATGCAAGCCCGGCCGCCGCGCTAGACGAAGTCACGCCCAGCTTATTATTATTATTATTTATTTAAGTAACCCAGGTTCCTGTAGCGTACAGAAGTCGCCAACTACCCGGGATGTCCTTCTGACCTAAGTCTTCTTGGATTTATATACAATGCCAGTGGAAGTCCAATTAATGAGGTGTCGCCAGGCAGATTTCTTTCTTGGGAGATTTTCTAGGGATGCTGGACATATGTTGGTGATACCTAGGAGAGTGGCTGTCTGGAATCTTTGGTATTGGAAGGTTGGGCAAGTGAAGAGGAGGTGGTCTACGGTTTGGTCTTCATCTTGGCAGTGGGGGCAAGTTGGGTCTTCTTTCGATACCGTTGCAAGGTCTGCCTGAATGTAACCATGGCCGGTCAAGATTGTTGTGGAGGTAGATCCATGCTTGATGTTTCGAAGCATTTGGAGGAGTAGTTTCGGGGTAGCAGCAAATCTTCGTAGATTTCTGGTGGAGTAATCTTGGATGTAGAGGTCTGTCCACATTTTGAGGGCTATCTGTTCTTTTTTACCGCGCGCGACGCTCTTTGGGAGGGTGGTAAAGGATAGTGGCAGATTAGAATGTGCTGCAGCCTTTGCCGCCTGATCCACCAGTTCATTTCCTGGAATACCGCTGTGGCCTTTGATCCAGCAGAGTTGCACATTTGGTGAAAAATGCAGGTTGTAGATTATTTCCGCAATTAGTTGTGTTCTTGGAGGCCAAGACCTACATATGGCTGATAGAGCACGCCCAGCTTGGCGGCCAGTTTATCGTACAATAGTGCTGCCCGTGCCCCGGGAAACTGGGCGGACTGCGCTGAAGATCTACGCCCTGGAACGGACGACGGCTTCACTGTCATCAGGAGCAGAAAGAGGCGCCGCGAATCGGCGGGTTCACCCACCGCCGCTGCACCTTCCTCCAATACCGGAGGTGTCCGGAGCAGTCGCCGATTGCAATCATCGAAGATCCCGACAACCAGGGCCCACATCGCGGAGGCCCTGGTGCGGCAGGCGTCCTCTGCTGAGGAGCACTGCGTCTACTTGGAACACGGCCCCGAACTGCAGCCCTTCCACTACCTGAGGGCGCTGGACAGGCTGCTTGGAGGAACCGCCGGAGTTATCCAGATCTCCAAGGTAAACGGCCACCAACTCCTGGGACTGGCCAACAGGGGCCTCGCCGAGCGCCTCATAAATGACGGCCTTGAGGTTGAGGGCACTCTCCTCAGGGTTTTTCCTTTCCGTAAAAGAGCGGAGAGGATAACGGTGAGCAACCTCCCCTTCTTCGTGGAGGACGCAGCCATCATCAACGCCCTTAGGCCCTATAGGCGCATTACTTCCATCGCCCCCAAAATGATGAAAGCCGGCCCATACACCTACAACGACGGCCGCCGTGAGGCGTTCATCGTCCTCCACGAAGGAGTGACCACCGAGAGGCTCCCCACCCGCCTCGACATCATCATCAAAGGCGAGGCCTGGCCCGCCTACCTGTCCTCCGGCATTAAGTGTTCCAGATGCCACGGGCAGGGGCACCGCAGGGCCAACTGCCCCATGCTTGCAGGGTGAGCCAACAACACCGGATTGGCCCCGCCAACCTCTCCTGCTGGCGTTCCACCACCGACCACTCCTGCACCGCCTCAGCGGTCAGCAGCCCAGCCTCCTGCGCCGGCACCCTCTGGCCCAGCCATGGAGATCCCCGGCGCTTCTACTGCGGTCCGAGCTGTGATTCCATCCACAGCACCTCGGCCATCTCCAGTGCCTGCAGCCCCAACACCGGACGTTGAGATGTCCATCATCGAGGAGACATCCACATCCTCCACATCCTCGACAAGAATCTCAACGAGAGAAGGCCTTGTTGCATTTATCGAGGGGAACCCCGGCGTCTCCTTTGCCGAGACGGACGCCCTTGGTCTCGGGCGGGAGGAGGTCCTGGACTTCCTCTCCTCAAAGACTAGGGCTCACCGAAGGCGACCCTCGCTGACACCTCCACAGAGCAACGCTCTCGCCAGCCTCATCAACCAGATTTTGGACCTGAAGCCGGGAGGAACTTCCAATGTTTACAAGATCCTGGGTCAGGTCAGGGCGGAGCTGAGGACCGGTCCAGCCGCAGTGCCTCCAGCACCCACACTGCCTGCGCTTCGGCCTGCTGAGCCAGCACCACCCGCTCCCCAAGAGAGGGAGTTGACGCCGGCCATGGCCACACCTCCGCCTCACCCGTCTGCCCAAACGGAGGCTGAACTAATTGATAAACGTTGCGAGGAATTGCAACTTTTAACCATTCAATTGATTAAGGAACTCAACCTGAGGCCCCAATTGGACTCTTCATACCTTGACCTCGTGGAAGCGGTGCTATACCCTGAGGATAGGAAGGGCTTCCTCGGGAGACTTTCGCCGGGGGACAAGAAAGTTATCGTCCAAATCCTGGACAAGCTTTCCGAGCACACTCGGGACTTGCACTCCCTTACTCTCAGGGACCTATCTGAGCTTAGGGCCGCCTTGCCGACCTGACCTCCTGTTGAAATAATTGTAAAATAATTGTAAATATTTAAGTTTATCTCTCCGGAGTGTACTAATTGACTGAGCAGTCAATAAAATCTGTTTAATTGTCAAAATTGTCATAACAGCAAATAATATTATTACAGTGAATACATAATACAATTACTTTATAGAAAATATATAAAGACATTATACATAACAGCAAATAATATTATTACAGTGAATACATAATAATACAATTACTTTACAGAAAATATAAAGACATTATACATAACAGCAAATAATATTATTACAGTGAATACATAATACAATTACTTTATAGAAAATATAAAGGCATTATACATAACAGCAAATAATATTACAGTGAATACATAATACAATTACTTTACAGAAAATATAAAGACATTATACATAACAGCAAATAATATTATTACAGTGAATACATAATACAATTACTTTACAGAAAATATAAAGACATTATACATAACAGCAAATAATAATGGTATTTCAATTTTTTGCAAGTGTTTACGAACTTTTGGGACAACCTTGTAGTCCGAAATGGGTGGGATTTGAAAAACTGAATTATTATTTATTTGAATAATTGAATTATAGCCGGTTGAATTAAAGTTGGTAATTTAGAAGGGAAATGGTTGGTATTTGTGAATTAAAGTGAGTGTTGAAATATAGTCGACTCACTTATAGAGATGGCCAATAGATATTTTGACAGGAGAGGTGAACATTATAGATCCTCTCAATTTCCATCTCAATTAAAGAGGTTCTACTGTAATTGAAGAAGAAAGAAAGGAAGACCTGCAATGACCTGGCTGGAAGGGATCAAGAAAGTCAATAGATGAGCTGTGAGTGTGATCACTAACAGATCAAATTGAGAGAATATTTGTCCATAGTAAAGTTTAGCGGACACCTCTCCACAAAGGACAGTTTTCATTTGAAAAATCACCATTTTTAACAATTTAGCAACTCTCCAGTAAGAGGACAGCTCTCCCTAAAGGACACTTTGGCTCTGCAATTAGGTGTACTTTAGGGAGGTTCTAGTGTAATTGAAGAAGAAAGAGAAGAATAACTGCAATGTTAGATGAGAGCTGCAAGTGATGGTCACTTAAAGATCTAATTAAGATAATATTAGTTAATAGTGTCATCAAAAGTCAATTACTAACAACAACTGTAATTGAAACTAGAGTGGATGTAAGTGTAAAGAGGAGGTGTTACCTCATGTTCTGGGATGTCAGAAGAGAGGAGGAGCTGAGTCATTAAGAGCATGCTGAAGAAAGGGGAGGTAAGAGGAGGTGTTACCTCATGTTCTGGGATGTCAGAAGAGAGGAGGAGCTGAGTCATTAAGAGCATGCTGAAGAAAGGGGAGGTAAGAGGAGGTGTTACCTCATGTTCTGGGATGTCAGAAGAGAGGAGGAGCTGAGTCATTAAGAGCATGCTGAAGAAAGGGGAGGTAAGAGGAGGTGTTACCTCATGTTCTGGGATGTCAGAAGAGAGGAGGAGCTGAGTCATTAAGAGCATGCTGAAGAAAGGGGAGGTAAGAGGAGGTGTTACCTCATGTTCTGGGATGTCAGAAGAGAGGAGGAGCTGAGTCATTAAGAGCATGCTGAAGAAAGGGGAGGTAAGTGTTACCTCATGTTCTGGGATGTCAGGGGAGAGGAGGAACTGAGTCATTAAGAGCATGCTGAAGAAAGGGGAGGTAAGAGGAGGTGTTACCTCATGTTCTGGGATGTCAGGGGAGAGGAGGAACTGAGTCATTAAGAGCATGCTGAAGAAAGGGGAGGTAAGTGTTACCTCATGTTCTGGGATGTCAGGGGAGAGGAGGAACTGAGTCATTAAGAGCATGCTGAAGAAAGGGGAGGTAAGAGGAGGTGTTACCTCATGTTCTGGGATGTCAGAAGAGAGGAGGAGCTGAGTCATTAAGAGCATGCTGAAGAAAGGGGAGGTAAGAGGAGGTGTTACCTCATGTTCTGGGATGTCAGAAGAGAGGAGGAGCTGAGTCATTAAGAGCATGCTGAAGAAAGGGGAGGTAAGTGTTACCTCATGTTCTGGGATGTCAGGGGAGAGGAGGAACTGAGTCATTAAGAGCATGCTGAAGAAAGGGGAGGTAAGAGGAGGTGTTACCTCATGTTCTGGGATGTCAGGGGAGAGGAGGAGCTGAGTCATTAAGAGCATGCTGAAGAAAGGGGAGGTAAGAGGAGGTGTTACCTCATGTTCTGGGATGTCAGAAGAGAGGAGGAGCTGAGTCATTAAGAGCATGCTGAAGAAAGGGGAGGTAAGTGTTACCTCATGTTCTGGGATGTCAGGGGAGAGTGTCTGACCCACCACCAGGGCTGTGAGAGCAGTCCAACACCTGGCAACATTAGCTGTGTTGTAGCCTCCTGGACCAACCACACCACTGGATACAATATTGGAATTTTCTACGGAGCTTTAAAATCCATCAAAAATACTAATTATCAAGGTATCTGGATTTTCACTGATAGTAGAAGTGTCATACAATACTTGAGTCACAGAGGGGAATTTAGAGACAAAGTAAACAGGAACATAATTGGAACGTAATTGCTAAGTCTTATAGCATGTAGAAGGCTCAACAATTGTTCAGTAAGCAGGAACATAATCTATACATATATAAAATTGAATGTCTGTCTGTATGTTTGTACTCTATAGATTCAAAAACCATACATCCAATCGCTGTGAAATTTTGGGATATTATTAGGTATATCCCCGGGAAGGTTTTTGAAAAATAATTTATTGAATATCTTGAATATCCTTAGAGGTATTTGCAGATTTGTGAATTTAACTCACAAGCAGCGCCCCCATTGCGACGATGTTAACAAGTTTTTTTATCTATAAATTTTATTATCACTAAGTTTATTATCTTAAAGATTATTTATCAAAAGTAAGATTTCTACCTATTAATTGCGCACAAGTCAAAGTTAGTTTTATCATTTATCTACAACATATATATTGGGAGAATAGATAAAATGATGATTTTGTAATGTAGAAAATTAGGAAAGACAAAATTCAGGATGACACTGCAATTTATTTGAGACAAGAATAATGATACAATTCCAAGGCAAGATACTATTCCTTTAACTTCCAATTACCGAGGGAACCAATTAACCCTATCGATGCGAGAGCCAATATAATCGGCCCGACTGCTTTAAAGCGGAAGTGCGTAAGCCGATATAATCGGCCCGCGTAAGCAGAGTCATTTCCCCCCCTTTTGTTGACTCAGCTTTTTCGTGTGCTATTTTTAGATATAGGGGGGGCTTCAGGTCATATCCCTCTCTCGTTCTGATTGGTTGATGGCATTGTTTATTGCCGCTACTTATATTTCAAGTTCGCGCGCTCTGAAATGGCCTCCGACAGTGACTCCTCTCTTTCCCTCTCTAATGTAAGTGATTCCTCTACTGAAATCTATAGTTTAGAATCGGAATCAGATTCTAGCGATTCTGAAGACATTCCGAATGCAAATCCTTGTCTACCTGTCTACGAAAACCAGCCAGAACGACTCTTATATAGATTCACCCCTACTACCCTCTCCAGCACCCTCCCAGCTCCTGATGCCCACCCTTCGAATATTTTTATTTATTTATGACTCCCTCACTGCTACAGTCTATTATAGACCAAACAAATATATATGCCTCCCAATATATTTCAGCAAATAGGTCCACTGCAAAGCCAAGGTCCAGGTTTTTGAATTGGACCAACACCAACTTGGATGAGATGAAGGCCTTTTTAGGCCTTATCCTTAACATGGGCTTGATAAAAAAGCGGAGAATTTTTGAATATTGGAATAAAAGAAATTGGTCCCAAGATACTCCTGCTTTCTTTAGAATCCCAAGCGATAGATTTTGGTTAATTTTAAAGTTTCTTCACCTCAACAACAATCAAAACGACACTAAAGTGGACCCTTTATTCAAAGTTTCTCCTGTTTTAGAAAGCCTCAACAAATATTTTCTGAAGTATTACATCCCTGATAGGAATCTCAGTATAGATGAATCCCTTGTAAAACAAAAAAATAGAACCCAAAAGAGGCAATATATCCCCAAATCCCATGCCAAATTTGGAATCAAACACTGGGTCCTATTAGATAATACAGTAATCCCTCGTTAAGACGAACTCAACGGGAGAACGAAATACTCTTTTCGTCTTAAAAGAATATATACCGAATTCGTATAAACCGAATTCGTATTAGACTAATTGAATTCGTGGTATCCGGGGTTGTACTTATGTACTACTGATGAGTAAGAAAACTACATTTCTGAGGAATAACGAATAAATTTATTTGAAAACAATATTAATGAAAATATTTTATAATTTTAAGGAACAACAATTATGTATATGTATGTACATAAAGTATTTTATTTTAAAAGACAATATGGATAATATAATCACAATGTAAGGCAATAACATGAAAATATAAGTTTATTTTAAAACACAAATAAAAAAGAACAACAAAAGAAACAACTTACATAATATACTTGGTACATACAATGTTTATGTGTATGCAGCATATGCAGTATGCATAGAGTATCCTATATCTGGGTTTTCTCTGCAGGCTTCAGCAAGTATGTTATAGTTTTTTGGTGGTATTTGATTGGGCACTGTTTCAGACACTCCCTTCTTATTTTCACCATGGCCCCTACATTTATCAGTCGAGAAAAACAGCAATACTGGCACAATAGAGTCGAAATTTTCCACCGATTGAGTACATGGAACGACCCCAAGGGGATGGTTTCATAGAAAATGAGTCATCATAACAAACAAAGGACGAATGTTTACACAAAAGACAAAGAGAGCCAATACTTGATATCAACGGCGTTTTTGTTGTTTTAATAGTTTATTGTTTTACTTATAACTCGCCTTTAAAAACATATTAGAATTCGTTTTAACCGATTGATTAGTTCTGCTGGGGGCTAAATTTAATTCGTATTTCGTCATAACCGAATATTTCGTCTTAACCGGCAAAATCTCTTTGGAAAGCATTGAAATTTAACGGGGGAAAAGAAACGGTTCGCGCAAACCGAGAGTTCGTATAATCCGAGTTCGTGATAACGAGGGATTACTGTAAAAGGCATATATTGGATTTGAAAAAATATTTATTTTGCCAATATTTCGGCTGGCTGAACGCCAACCTTTATCGAGGCATTACATTTTTGTATACACAAACTCAGCGCCGCATAGTGTTATAATATCACAGTTGAAATCAATTAAAATACAGAGTAGGTGGGAGAAATTTGTGCATGAAAAAATTATTATAAAAAAATGCAACCAAAATGTAAAATATCTTAAAATATAAAAGGAAAAAAGTTCTAACTTATATTTTAAAAAATTGTAATACGTACATAAAAATAATTCATTAATAACTCATAAAGAGATAGATGTAAAAATGTATGTATCTATTAAAACATTTGAAAATAAATTTAAAATGATTTAAACAATAAACTGTAAGAACCATATAAAAAGTTTTTAAAATGTGTGTGTGTGTGTGTGTGTGTGTGTGTGTGTGTGTGTGTGTGTGTGTGTGTGTGTGTGTGTGTGTGTGACAATTGAAAAACATTTATTGTCATCTAGACAATTTTACAATTCAGCGAGAGAGAGAGAGCAAGAGAAATATATACAGGAGAAAGATAGAATACATAATTTTTACAAAGTGATGATGGAGGATGAAGGAAGGCATCCCCTGCGCACGAGGGTCCTCGTCCAGGCGATGAGCGGGTCCTCCACCCCACCGAGCCCAACCTGGACAAAGTGGCGATAGACGCGCAGCTTTGCCGACGCTAGGATGGTCAGGGCGTCGTCCTCAAAGCCTGCAGGTCAGGGGGCCGCCCGATGATGTTGAAGGCCTCTCTGATGAGAGGCCTGATGGAAGAGCAGCTCCAGTAGCGGTGGCCGAGGGAGCGGTCGACGGACCCACAGGCAGGACACGAGGGGACGGCCGAGGCAGGATGGGCCGGATGGGGTAGAGCGTGGAGGGCCAATTTGAAGGCGGCATCGGCCTCATGCCCCGAGAAGGCGCAGCGCCGGAGCGAGGCCCAGTCGATCCTGGATGGTGGGCTGATGGTGGGTGCCCATCTCGCCAGGAATAGGGAGATCGGCGTGGCCGCGAGGCGTGGACGATCCAAGGCCCGTCGGGCCGAGCGCGTCGTGAGGCCGTTGAGGAACGGCGTGGCCGTCCCGCGCAGCACCACAGCCGCAGCTAATGAAGATGATGAAGAAGATGGAGACTCCCCCCCGAAGCCCACGGCGTTCTCGGAGGTCAGCCTCCGACAGAAGGCGCTCAGGGTCGCGGCGTCAGCCAGGGCCGAGCGCGTAGGGCGGGCGATGAGGTGTTCCTCCTCGATGAGGTCCCGGACTCGGGCTCCGCGCCAGCGGGCGGGGGCCAGGAGGTCGGGAGGGCGGAGGAACCGGCAGCCGCCGATGATGGGGAGGTCCAGCAGCTGAGCAGTGGGGACCTCCCGGTGGTTGAGGCCCAGGATGTTGGAGGCCTCCTCCCAGAGCTTCAGCAGCCGGAGGCGCCGGGGCTGGAGTGTGGTGCCGTCCGGTGGAGGTCTGAGCCAGGCCTCGCTAGTCACCAGCCAGGAGAAGCCGTGTGTGTGTGTGTGGGTATTTAAAAAAATTAATTTCAAAATTTAGGAGATCGATTTATAAATAAGTAAAAAATATTTTATAAAAATGCATTAAAATGGAAGTTAAAACAATTTAGGATGAATAAATGAGAAAATAAATTAAAAATGAAAACTAAAAAGTTTAAATTATTGCATGTAAAATGTTATATATTTAATGCATCAATACATTTGCGTTTTGAAGCGATAAATGTAAAAATAATTAAACAAGTGGTATGTATTAATTACAGGTAATTACTAATGTGTGAAAATATAATTTAAGAAATCGCAGGTATTACAACAAAATATAAAGTAAAATTAAAGCAAAAAAATAAAAAAGCAAAGTTATGAAATTTAAAAAATGGCACCTCTCCCTTTAAAATAGTACATAATAAGTCAATTAAAAAATAAAAATTAACTATTCGAAATTAAAATAATTAGACAAAAAAAAATTAAGATCTAAATGGTGTGTAGATGTCTGGTAAATCAATTTTCCTATTTATGCTTTCTTTGTCTTCTGCAGAGGCCCAGCTTTCTAAGAACAATCGGCAGTGTTTTTCTTTAATGTTCTGGTATAAAATAGCTGTATTTTCGAAATCCGGAGTGTGGTTGTTTTTTAGTGCATGATTAACAAGGAGAGATAGTGGGTTGTAATTCCTTAGTCCTGATTTGTGTTGATTTATACGATCTTTGAGTGGTTTGCTGGTTTCCCCTATATAATTAGCTTGGCAATTGTTACAAGGTATTTTGTAAATTACGTTGATTTTGTTTTCCATTTTGTTAATTTGCTTAGTGTCTGGATGGCGTAGGGCCTTTTTTAAATTTAAAGATGATTGATAGGTGGTTGTGATGTTGTATCTCTTTAGGACTCTGGCGATGCGTTCAGAGCCGTAGCTGTAGGGGAGGGAGCAGAAAAGCTTTTTTGATTGAACAGGGGTGTTATTTAAAAGTGGAGATTTTGGTTTATAAAAATGTTTTTTGATAAATTTGCTTGGGTAATTGTTGTTTTTTAATTCACTGAATATTCTATTTCTCTCCACTATATCATTAATTTTTGACGAGCAATGTGTATCTAATCTTTTGGAGAGAGATTTAACCACAGCGATTTTATGGTGAACTGGGCCAAAAGATTGGCAAAATAAATATTTTTTCAAATCCAATAAATGCCTTTTATTATCTAATGAATTAAGTATGGATCGCTCTATTTTCAAAACTGGGTGCTATGTGAAGCTCAAAGTGGCTACCCCCTCCAGTTTGACATCTATGCGGGAAAGGCCGCCTCCACACCTTCTTCTCCTAAAGGGTTGGCATTTGATGTGGTATTCAAGCTAGTAAATAATGCCAATTTACTAGATAAAGGATACCACATCATATGCGACAACTTCTACACATCTGTGGATCTGGCTCTGGACCTGTATGCAAGAAGGACCTATTTGACAGGAACCATGAGGCTAAATAGACAAAGTCTGCCGTCGTCAATTAGAAGCAAGAAACTCCAGCCTTCAGAGAAACTCTATCGCTTTAGAGATCCAGTTTTGCTCTTGAGATGGAGAGAAAAACGTTCCCAAAAGAAGCCGGTCATCCTACTCTCAACAAAGATGCATGCTTCCTCAGATGAAGTCACCACAGCTTCTGGAAGATCTGTAACAATGCCTGCAATGGTGCAGGAGTACAATAAAGGAATGGGAGGGGTGGATCTTTCCGACCAGATGCTAAACACATATATAGATGAGAGAAGATCGCTCAAATGGTGGAAGAAAGTTTTTTTCAGCATGGTCTTCAGGGCCATGATAAACTCATATATCATTTATAAAAAAAACTGCCCTAACTCAATTGATCGATTTCACTTCCATATTGAGATAGTGGAGGCATTGATTATGATGGCCGGAAACCATCGACATCCTCCCTTCCACATGCTCCAACTCCAAAGCATAGCATGGAGAGACTGCCTGAGAGAAAGGAGCAAAATTGTATAGTTTGTTCTCCTCAGTTGAAAAGGCGAAAAGGGACCCGCTATCACTGCATCGTCTGCAAGAAGGGAGTATGCCCTGGAGAATGCTGGGAGCAACATGTAAATAGCTAATATTTTATTTTTGTTCGCTTTATATATACCTCTCATTTTTCAAAAATGTTTTTTTCTTAATGTAAGTATTGAAAATTTTGCATTGTTTTTATATCAAATTTAGGATTTTATATAATCTTTGATGTATATTCAATCATTTCTCAATCATAAACTATTAAAATATTGTAATTTTAGAAGTGTTTTATTAAAATATACCAGCACAACAGATTGATCAATTATATGACGCAAGCTTCAGTGAGCATGCGCAGTAGAAGTGTGCAATGATAGGGTTAATATTAATTTTATTCAACTTATCGAGTATTTTTCAAAAGACCGGGAAAAAATGTTCACTTTATCGAGAGATTCAAATTTACGCGTTTCAAATTATCAAAATATATCTATTATTTTTTTATAAGTTTATAAAGAATTGTTTTAACAAATGTTCGTTAGACAAACCTTTACTCGGGTAAAACCCGGGCGAAGCCGGGTACATCCGCTATTTGGTTATATCTCCAAAAACTCTCAAAAATTCATCTTCAATGGATACCCTCACATGTTGGAATTGAAGGCAATGAAGCTGCTGATGTGCTTAGCAAAAAAAAAAAGGTACAAGAAAACCCTTGCCACAGAATAATAAACTTACTTTTAAAGAAATGAGACAGTAGCCAAACCAAAAATAAAAAAGAACTGGAGCATCCCACCTAAGTACAGCTGGTACAGTGAAGTGAACCCAGGAGAAGCTCTGAACCTGAAAACTTGACAGCATCAAACAACACTAAGGGGGTCGGTGGAAGGCTGGTTAAACCGTTTGATTTTCGACCACTACGACCCGGGTTCGATTCCCGCATTGAACACTTTTTTCTGTTTGAAAAAAAAAAATGCTCCAATGGCCCCCGATTCTTGCAAAAGTCCAACCCCACCAGCGAGTGCAAGTAACCAAACGGGGCTCTGGCACATTTGTAAGTGCAAAGTCGAACTGCTTTCACATGTGTAGACATGTGGTGCGCTTACAGTAAAAAGCAGTCGCTAACTACCCACCATGATTATCATGGCCTGTACCACGTGTACTAGGGATAAGCAAAAAAAAAACAACACTAACAAGAGGTAATAAGACCAAATCCAAATAAATAAACATTATTTCCTTATTATTACTATCTTATTACCTGTGAAAAAAATAGTACAAATGTGATATTGTACTGGGATAAGGTGCATAAATTAAGAAAAAGGCATCTCCTTATATTAAGTTAATCAAGAATGGGTATTTGGCCAATTCTGGAATAATTAAAAATCAACGAGAATAGTTGATATTTATTCCGATAGATGGTGCAAGCCATTAGCAACTTTCAGTTGCACGATAAGGAGATGCCTTTTTCTTAATCTTATTACCTGTTGTTGTTTCTTATCCCCTTGTGTAAAGATTACACAAATTCCATGAGTTCATACTCCTCGAGCTGTTTTATGATAAGCAGTGGCCTCTCTCAAATAATCCAAATTGTGCCTTAACACTAACAATATTTATAACAGTCCATCTCAAGCCATTGAAGATAGAAAATAACAACAAAATCTACTTCACTTGTCCAAAATGTCACTTGGCACATTTCATTGTGCAATTTCACTTTAACCTTTAAACACAAAGACACATCTAACACAGTATAATCTCTCATTATAAAATCAACACTTACTATATTTCAAACAGATTTAGAACTCAAACCAAGCTACCTTCCTAATTTAACCCACCTAAGTACAATTTAGTTTATGGATCTGAAACACACAAGGTTTTGAAACCCAATACAAATAAATAGTATAGAGCAATGTTTGACAAGTTTTACAGCAAATGTTTTTTTTTACAGGAACGAAAAATTGTAATTTTAATTATTTAAAGGAGAAATAACAACTATTCCTATCCTTAGGGATGAAGTATGAAAGGATGAATTGTGAAGAGTAATGATGAACGGAAAAAGTGTGTGTGAGGTTTCTGTAGCAACAGTAAAACCTCTTGTGAAGATTTTTTTTTTTATGTTGGTGAGAGCCTGTAGCTTATTTTAAGGACAAGATCCTGTGCCTAAATCTTGAGCGCAGCTCTGATTATTCTGCGCGACAGTCAGTACAGTATGTAGATTAATGAGAGGATGCTCTCTCTAGAGGACATCTTTCTACAACAGACAGCTTTCATCAACAAAATTACCATTTGTACTAATTAGCAACTCTCTGGTACTTCTCCTAATAAACACTTTGACTCTGCAACTATACACATGGACAAAACTTAAGGAAGTTGTACCTTTTAGCATGTATATATTTTTATTTTTATTATTATAATTTATTTTTTTTAGAGAATGTTCAAAATTAAATGTATGGGAAATCCGCCATTATATAAGCAAATAAGGGTGCTGTCTTTTAGAGAGAATTAGTCCTACATATTAGACAGAGAGTGGTAAACCAGCAATCAAATTCAAGGTAATAATACCAAATAAATAGATAAATAAATAAATAACAACGCTGTTACCGAAACGTCACACACTATTTACTTATTTATAATACAAATTGAGCCTTATCAAATAGTTACTGTTATAAATACTGCTATAACAGGAACTATTTGAAACATGCTGTGATATATTTCCTCTTTCAGTACCTTTGTCTGAAGATGATAACAACGCTGTTACCAAAACATCACACGCTAATTATTTATTTGGATTTGGACTTAAGACCTTATTAAAATACAAACATTAGGTCTCATGGGAAAAGTTTCGTTTTTACGAATCTTTTATTTATAAATATCTCTAACTTTCAGACAAGAAAGCCTTTCTACAGGAGAAAATATTTACATTGAATTAACAATAGGATAAGAATCAAATAAAATACTTCGAGTGTTTACAGTTATTGGAGGCCCGCGCTGATCCTGTATTCAAATAACTGTAAACAACCAAAGCATTTTATTTGATTTTAACTCTTATTCTATTGGCGGTTCCATGTAAATATTTTCTCCTATAGAAGGACTTTCTAGCCTGAAAGCTAGAGATATTTATAAATAAAGGATTTGTAAAATAGAAACTTTTCTCTGAAGGCCTAATGTTTGTATTTTAATATTGATTCAAGGGATTATTTATTGAATTGTGAACTTAAGACCTTGTGAAAAAATAGTACAAATGTAACATTGTACTGGGATAAGGTGCATAAATTAAGAAAAAGGCATCTCCTTATCGTTCCACTGAAAGTTGCTGATGGCTTGCGCCATCTATCGGAATAAATATCAACTATTCTCGTTGATTTCTAATTATTCCAGAATTGGCCAAATACCTATTCTTGATTAATCAAGAAAAGCTAACCACGGACGCGTTTCGGGCTATTGGCCCGATTCTGGCCTTAACTACCCGTTTCATGATTTTTCAGGATGCCTTAATGACCAACTTTTTGGTCGTTGAGGTAGAGCTTGCACCACACTGATGAGGGTCAATAGCCCGAAACGCGTCCGTGGTTAGCTTTTCTTGATTAATCAAGAATGGGTATTTGGCCAATTCTGGAATAATTAGAAATCAACGAGAATAGTTGATATTTATTCCGATAGATGGCGCAAGCCATCAGCAACTTTCAGTTGCACGATAAGGAGATGCCTTTTTCTTAATTAAGACCTTGTGTTTATAATCCACAAATTGTAGCTATCAGGAATCAAGTCAAAGGAGAAGGTCCACTCACCACCACCCAGGAGCAAGGTAGGCAGTCCCCACCCCAGGACTTGTTCAACAGGAGCTGCTAGTCCCTCCAGAGTGAGTCCCAGTCCAGCATGGGGATCCCCAACCAGTCCGTCAGCCCCACATTGGACCACCACACACTGGGGGTCCAGCCTGGACTTGATCTCTTCCAACACCCTGCTCCACACACACTGAGTTAGTACACTACCCTGAAGTTCAAGGAGCATGAACTCATGGAATTTGTGTAATCTTTGCACAAGGGGATAAGAACCTGCCCAGAAGTCCTCCTCTACGTGGCGGGCGGGAAAAGCAGCTCAAGTAAGTAAGGAACTGCCCTGTAGGGTGAAGAATGGTGTCGTGAGCCCCAAGCCGCTACGGTAACCGTGAACAGGGAACTCTGAGATGTGGCTGACTAACGGGGCAATGGCATCTCCCCTTTACATGGTGGACAAGACACCACCACCAGAGGGGATAAGAAACAACAACAACTCCACCCTGAGCCTAAATTATGGCAGTCAGTACAAACCTGTCTGTCTCTCTTGGCATCTGAAGCTCCAGAACACATTGCATTAGATGCACTAAACAGGACTTTTAGGAGAGGCCACTGCTTTACATCAACAGCAAGAGGAGCATGAACTCATGAAATTTGTGTAATCTTTGCACAAGGAGATAAGAAACAACAACACAACCCTTTCTCAAGTGGACAATCACAGGTTGTGGCCTAACCTAGGATCAAGCAAGTGTAGCAGGCAATGTTGGGACCAAGTGGCTCTACCTGGGTACCAAGACTGTAATATAAGATTACACTCACAAGATGTATATCTATTTAGAGTTTATGAAATAAACTTGCATATAAAGTAGCTTTTATTTTTAAAAATTACTCATTCCAAGTTTATTTTATAGACTCTTGATAAGGCACAATTCAGTCCATAGATTAGAAACACAAGGTAATAAGGCCAATAATTGGACAAAATACTAAATATAGTGTATCAGTACTCTTGTCTGATGATGTTAACGAATGTTTACTGAAATGTCACACACTTTTTTTTTATTTGGTCACCTAATGTTTTATGAACTCTTAATAATTATGTATTTTACTACTATAAAATCATATACAGTAGAACCTCCATGAGAGGATACTCTCTCTAGAGGACACCTCTCTACAAAGGACAGTTTTCATCAACAAAATTACCGTTTTTACTAATTAGCAACTCTCCAGTAAGAGGAGACACCTCTCCCTAAAGAATACTTTGGCTCTGCAACTAGATGCTGTCTTTTACTAAGAGCTTCTAGTATATTATGGATCCACTGAAAACATCACTGAGATTTAGAGACAAGAATGGCTCATTTTCAAGAAATCTTTTCAACTTGCAAGTTGTTATCTACAAACACAAGGTAATAAGACCAAATCCAAATAAATAAATGGTGTGTGATGTTTCGGTAACAGCATTATTACTGAAACATAACACACTATTTATTTATTTGGATTTGGTCTTATTACCTTCTGTTTATAATCTATAATCCAAATTGTGCCTTATCATGCTATATACAGTTAAATATGAAATACCAAGAGGTGAACTTAATCCCCCTCTAACCTTAAATCTGAAAGATCCAGTCTAAAACTGTAATTCTGGAGAAATTATGGCTGACCTACATTAGAACCTTCTCAGAGCCTGAACCAAAGGATGTAAGAAAAGGTTATGGTTTAAGACTGAACCTGCTTCATAATGAGAGCAAATGGTTTAGAAAAGATGTTGAAGTTAGGAAAAATTGAAGGAAGACGTGCAATGAGCTGGCTCATTACGTTTTTAAATAGTACTATTATCAGCTGTGTAAACAAGATACACAACTGATAACAATACTATTCAAAAACATACTTGTTCTCATTTTGTAATTTTGTCTGATGATGGTAAGTAACAATACTGTTACCAAAATATCACACACAAATAATGAATTTGGATTTAGTCTCGTTATCTTATGCTTTTTTTATTGTCTATTATTTATTTTTTCTAAAATCTCTCTTAAAGATAAAAATATATGCTGCTGCTGGCAAAATTACAAGAAAAAAAAGAAAGCATTAGAATTTCCCGTCAAATATTTAACAGAATGTCACAACATAAAGTTAGGATTTAGATTTTTTTTTTTTTTATCTTTAAAAAAAAAAAAAAACCCTATGATATGAAAAGCAACAAGGGGGAATCTGATATAGTAGAACCTCTCTGTAAAGGACAACACCTCATTGTAGAGTCAAAGTGTCCTTTAAGGAGAAGAGTTCTCTTACAAAAGAGTTGTTGAATAGTGAAAAGGTACAACTTCCTTAAGTTTTATCGATGCATGTAGTTGCAGAGCCAAAGTGTTTATTAAGGAGAAGTATCCTCTTTAAAAATCCTGACTTCAACTGACCCAGTTGATAGACCTCAGCAAGGGTCCCACTCCAGGGATACGGAGGAGCTGCGTCTGTACTCATGTTAGAGTCGGCAGCAAAGGCGTCTGCTTCCATGTTAGGAACGGCCTCAAACTACAGGCAAAGTCAGACTTTCACCAAAGTGTGCCTGGATCATGGTGCCATGATCAACGAAAGCTGCACCCCTACACCCCATTCCATGAGATCAGATGTTGATTTGCATGCTGCATCGCCCGTCGCGCAGAATAAACAGGGGCGCGTTCAGGACTTAGGTAGAGGGTTCTGTCCGATAAGTATAATACAGTCTCCACAAACTTCTAACTTTGCAGCTTCCAAGCAATTGAGAATTTTGCAGTGCAACATAAATGTTTTGTGCTCAACAGCAACAAAAATAAAATTAGAAGAAATAATGGAAATAGCTGAAAAACAAAAGATACAAATTATAGCCCTACAGGAAACCAAATTAAATGAAAAATACAATCTCAAATACTAAAACTACAATATCCTCAGAAAAGACAGAAATAAAGAAGGGGGTGGCCTTGCATTTTTAATCAAGAATTTGTACTATGAAGACATAGCCATTAATATTCCAAATACATCAGACCTCGAAGCCCAAGGTATCAAAGTCTACCTCAGTCAAAACAAAACCATCAACATATTCAATATGTATCACCCACCAAACAATAAACTTATTGACGATGGAACAATGGCTCAATTTCTTACAGACAACACTATTATTGTAGGTGACCTTAATGCCAAACATCAACTATGGGGATGTTCCATGCCAAACCCAAGAGGCAAAATACTTTCAAACTTATTTGACGACAATGCCTTCATGTGCTTAAATGATGGGAATCCTACCCACCATTCCTACAGCTATAATACTGCACAAGCACTTGATATAAGTTTCTCCAGTCCTGACATTTTCCACAAATGCAAATGGCAAATATTAAAAAGTATTGGAAGTGATCATTTGCCTATTTTAATAGAAATTAGCACCAAGACCAAAACAAGCTCAATTAAAGAAAAATTCTGGAACTTCAAAAAGGCTAATTGGAATCTTTACCAGCAAAACACCAATGAAGACTTTAGAAAAGCACCCACTAGCATAAAAGATCTGGAACAAAATTGGATATCTTTCAAAAACACCATTATTAAAGCAGCCAAAGTTTCAATACCAAGAGGTAATATTAAGAAATGGATTCCAAATTATACACACCAGGCAAAAGATATTCAAACACTTATAACTAAAAGAAATGAACTACAAAAAAAGTGCACCCAAAACCAAACAAATTGTAGAACAGAACTGAACATTGTGAATGCAAAAATAAAAAGGTTATATGTAAATATGAAAAGGGAAAAATGGAAACAAACTTGTGAAAACCTGAACCCAAGAAACCCAAATACAAAACTTTGGCATTTGGCAAAACAAATTGACAGATCCCAGTCACAAACTGAAAACACAAATATGATTAAGAATACAGATGGTACCCCAGCAACTAATGACAAAAATGCTGCTAATCTTTTAGGTAATTCATATCAAATAAGTAGTAAAATCAAATTTGAAATAAAAGATAAGAAAGTTGAAAAAAAGGCCCGAAAGATTATTCATGACTGTAAAAATATCACCAGCACTCATAATATTTTCCATGAAAAAATCAATATGAAAGAGCTAGATTATGCATTAGAAAACACTGACCTAAACAAGACTCCTGGGCCAGATGGAATCCATGGCCAAATGATATCAAACTTGGGCAAAAATGGCAAAGAAATACTTCTTGATATTTTCAATAACTCCTGGAAAACTGGAAAATTGCCTCAAGACTGGAAAACTGCAACAATAATTCCTATTAAAAAACTTGACAAATCTGCTGATGACCCAAAAAACTACCGACCTATCTCCCTCACAAGTATTTGCTGCAAATTAATGGAAAAAATTATACTCAGACGACTCACTTACCACCTCGACACAAAAAATCTCTTACCAGAAGAACAATATGGATTTAGGAAAGGACATGGGACAATAGACCAACTCTTATTTTTCACACAAAAGGTAAAAGATGCACAAAACAGAAAACCAACTAACCACACCATAGCTGCTTTTTTAGACCTTACACAAGCTTTTGATAAAGTATGGAAAAACAAGTTAATTACAAAATTATACAAGCATTTCAAAATTGATGGAAAAGCTATCACTTGGATAAATGATTTCCTTAAAAATAGATACATCAGGGTCAAATATAATGGAACTCTATCTAAAACCTTCAAATTGTACCAAGGATTACCACAAGGATCAGTCCTTAGCCCAACTCTCTTCACCCTATTTATTGCAGGAATAGAAGAAAAAATTTCACATAAAACCAATATTGGACTTTTCGCTGATGACATTATTCTATGGAGCAGAAACACTAACTGGAAAAAAGCTGAAAGGGATTTGAACAAGACTCTTCTCCACCTAGAAAAATTTGCTAATAAACATAAATTAGAATTTAACCCCCAAAAATCTGAAACCTGTCTTTTTACTACCGATAAGAAACTATACAAAATAAGGCCAAAAATTATTCTGAAAGAACAACAATTACAATATAATAAACATCCTAAATATCTTGGCTACACCCTGGATCCAGAAATTAACTCCAGTAAACATATTGAAGAAGTTATTAGAAAAGGAAGAGACCGACTAAAAATCCTGAAATATATTTCAGGAAGAGAGTGGGGAGCCGATGCAACCACACTAAAATTAACTTACACATCTCTAATTAGACCTATCCTGGAATATGGATATCAAATCTATGGTACAGCATCTGAAACAAATCTAAAATCACTGGAAAGGATACAACTAAGTGCAGCTAGAATTATTACAGGTCTTCGAAATACCTGCCCTAACGATATTGTACTTTATGAGGCAGACATTATGCCCTTAAAGGATAGAAGAAGCTACAATCTGCCAAAATATATAAACAAAATCAAGAGTTATGGAAACAAACACAGAACTTCCAATTACATACTTAATTGGGAATCCAATCTAAGACTCAAAAAAGAAGGCCCTCTCCACCTAGCCAAAAGAAATGGATTTTTAAAATATAAAGTAGGAAAAAATTATTTAGCAGAAAAAATTTCTCCATGCGAACCACTACAAAATGTTATTTTTAATGCCTCTTTAAATGAACCCACCAACAAACAATGCCAAAATCCAGAATACTTAAAACATTTATCATTAGAAACAATTAATAACATTCCTAAAAATGCAATAACTATTTATACCAATGGTAGCAGAGACGAGCTAGGACACACTGGCAGTGGCTGTCTCATCAAAACCACAAATGGCATTGAGAAAATTAACAGAAGAAACCCAGATTTTTGCTCAGTCTTCAGATCAGAACTTATAGCCATCTATGAAGCCTTAGAATCCATCAGAAATACTAATTATCAAGATATCTGGATTCTTACTGATAGTAGAAGTGCCATACAACACTTGAGTCACACAGGGGAACTCAGAGACAAAGTAAGCAGGAACATAATTGGCTATCTCCAAAAACTCTCAAAAACCTCAAAAATTCACCTTCAATGGATACCCTCACATGTTGGAATTGAAGGCAATGAAGCTGCTGATGTGCTAGCGAAAAAAGGCACAAAAGAACCCTTGCCACAGAAAAATAAACTTACTTTTAAAGAAATAGAGACAGTAGCCAAAACAAAAATAAACAAGAACTGGAGGATCCCACCTAAGCACAGTTGGTACAGTGGAGTGAACCCAGGAGGAGCTCTGAACATCAGAAAAAGACAGCATCAAACAACACTAACAAGATTTAGAACAGGCCATCTCAAGCCATTGAAGATAGAAAATAATAACAAAATCTACCCCACTTGCCCAAAATGTAGCTTGGCACCTGCAGCTCCAGAACACATTTTGGCTTGCATTAGATGCACTAAACAGGACCTTTGGGAGAGGCCGCTGCTCATCATAAAACAGCTCGAGGAGCATGAACTCATGGAATTTGTGTAATCTTTACACAAGGGGATAAGAAACAACAACAACAACAACAGTATCCTCTTACAAAAGAGTTGTTGAATAGTGAAAAGGTACAACTTCCTTAAGTTTTGTCGATGCATGTAGTTGCAGAGCCAAAGTGTTTATTAAGGAGAAGTATCCTCTTACAAAAGAGTTGTTGAATAGTGAAAAGGTACAACTTCCTTAAGTTTTGTCGATGCATGTAGTTGCAGAGCCAAAGTGTTTATTAAGGAGAAGAGTTCTCTTACAAAAGAGTTGTTGAATAGTGAAAAGGTACAACTTCCTTAAGTTTTGTCGATGCATGTAGTTGCAGAGCCAAAAGTGTTTATTAGGGAGAAGTACCAGAGATTTGCTAATTAGTACAAATGGTAATTTTGGTGATGAAAGTTGTCTGTTGTAGAGAAGAGATGTCTTCTAGCAGGAGTGTTCTGTCTTGAAGAATCTACAGTAATTAATCTCTTCCCATACATTCACCATTTGAGAAGAAATCGACTGCTGCACATGACTGGTACAGAGCAGGAGGGAAAAGCACCGGTTCTGTCCTCCCAAGAGAACAAAAGTCTTTGATTTCCAGACTTAAGTCTGGTCATCTACGGACAATGACTTTCCAGAATGGTTGCAAGATTTTCCCACTATGTACTAAGTGCAATTCTCAACCTGCAACCCCAAAATACATTATTGACTGTATTGACTCATCCATTGATGAGCTCTACTCTTCATCAGCAGACACCATCAAAAGTCTCAAGCTTTATAAGCTTGATACCCTAATATGATTGAGTGGAGTTAAGAAAGAAGACCATTTGAGTTGTGCAAACTACGTAGGAATCTGATGCCACTAACTCCCTCAACTTAAAAAAAAACTTTTTGTCACTACCCTGTAAGTGTTATCAGGGATTCAGAATCAGAAATTCATTCACCATTGGTTAAAAGAAACGTTTTTTTATTTAAAACATATAAATTATCTTATTCTTTATAGCCATGCAAAACTATAGCAAGCTAGATAGTGTTATTCCTATTCAAAACATTTACTCATTTTTATATTTACATTTCATAGAGTACAAGAAAATAAGACCTAATCCAAATAATTTATTAGTGTGTGACATTTCGGCAACAGCATTGTCACCATCATCAGACCAAAGAATAAATGTTGCTGCTGTTGACAAAATGTATTATAATCTATAATCCAAATTGTGCTTTATCATTTCATAAGAGTAATTTATTTATTTTTTATTTAATTAAAGAAAAATTAATCTATACACCATAACTAGATTATAGCAATTACAACATTTTTTTTAGGTCTATCAACCGGGTCAGTTGAAGTTAGGATTTTTAAAGATGTCTACTCCTCTTCTAACAATGCTGTTGTTGGTCAGTAAACTGCTTATTCGTCAGAGTTATTCTGCTTGTTTCGTAGCTGGCCTTCATATCTGAAGGTCATTCCCCTATCTGCCACCTGGGGACCTCTTTTTGACGGAATCCATAATCCACATATTTTACAAAGACAATCACTCCATAAAGCCACCTTAAGTAACTCCATCTTTGCCGGCCCCAAGCACAGATGAAAAAGTAGGAGAGGGAGCAGTAACAAACTCGCTAAAAAACCTGGGCTCAACTGGCCTGGCTGATAGTACCCTGTAAGGGCTCCTAATCCAGGGATACAGGATGAGTCTGTACTCCATGTTAGGAGTGGCTGTACATGTCAAAGGCGGCCATTTATATTGGAGCTAAGTCATGGCCTGCCACTGAGTAGTGCTCCAAGTCTTAATGACAAAGGCATTCTACTTCTCGCAATTATGATGGTTGTTAAATCTCCAGATAAGAAAGAAGAAGATCTTAAGAAGCTACCTGCTGGTGATGTAGACATAGTTGGAATCTGTGATGCCTCCTCGGAGTGGAACATTCACAGTGTAGCCTGTCCCCTTGCCTGATCCAATGGAGGCCAGAGAGCCGGTACCTGCAGCAAACCACAGACTGATTGAGGAATGCTGTGTGGCCTGGACTTTGAGTTTTTATTTATTCTAGTACATGCGGTACAGGCCATGATGTATAAGCAGAATCATCCAATACAGTATTGGAGCTCTGAAAAAAGTAGTCTGGAAGAAAAGTTCCCCTCGGCAGAGCTGACTGCTACAGGGCGCGTCCCTAGGTGGCAGATAGGGGATGACCTTCAGATATGAAGGCCAGCTGTGAAACAAGCAGAATAACTCTGACGAAAAAGCAGTCGCAGACCAACAGCAGCATTGTTAGAAGAGGAGAAAGACCTCTTTAAAAATCCTGAGTTCAACTGACCCGGTTGATAGACCTCAGCAAGGGTCCCACTCCAGGGATATGGAGGAGCTGCATTTGTACTCATGTTAGAGTCGGCAGCAAAGGCTTCCATGTTAGGAATGGCCTCAAACTACAGGCAAAGTCAGACTTTCACCAAAGCATACCTGGATCATGGTGCCATGATCAACGAAAGCTGCACCCCTACACCCCATTCCATGAAACAGCTCGAGGAGCATGAACTCATGGAATTCATGTAATCTTTACACAAAGGGAAAAGAAACAACAACAAAAAGTTCAGTCCCATTGAGGTTTGCTATAACATTTAACCCTTCAAGTACCCGGGTGAGTCAATCATCAGCTTTGGCAGATAGAGTGTCAGTGATATGTCAGCTTGGTGTCATGTGACAACCTTTCAGCACATTCGCAGTCAGGTTACAAATAAATACACCTTGTCCTCTTCTAGCCTGTTGCTTTAATTCTCTTCCCTTTTTTTTACCTCCTAAGTATTTTTAAAATTGAAATATATCCTGAAGGTGTACCAATTCAACTGAAATTTACTATTTGAGGTTTTTACACTCATTGGTACAGTGGAGTGGACCCAGGAGGAGCTCTGAACATCAGACAGCATCAAACAACACTAACAAGATTTAGAACAGGCCATCTCAAGCCATTGAAGATAGAAAATAACAACAAATTCTACCCCACTTGCCCAAAATGTAGCTTGGCACCTGCAGCTCCAGAACACATTTTGGCTTGTATTAGATGCACTAAACAGGACCTTTGGGAGAGGCCGCTGCTTATCATAAAACAGCTCGAGGAGCATGAACTCATGGAATTTGTGTAACCATTACACAAGGGGATAAGAAACAACAACAACAACACACTCATGGACAAAACTTAAAGGGGTAAAAATTCTTAGATGTCGACGGTTTTCTTTATTTCTTTTTTTTTTTAAGGGCACAGAGGCAATTTTGTTCACACTTGGTTATCCACAGGAAATTGGTGTTATATATCTATATATATAAAAATGAATGTTTGTATGTTTGTCTGTTGGTTTGTATGACCTGTATACAAATTCGCAGTAGTTCACTAATTCAAACCAAAATTTCCATACATAGGTAAAAAATAACGGGGATGACGATAAGCTATTTTAAAAAATATATAAATCAATTATTAAAACTATATATTCAAATTATTCTACTTAGCTCACGAGCAGCGCCCTCTAGAACGCGTGGCGATCTGCCGGCGGCGCGCGCCCGTTGGCTGCCGGCGAGCACGTGAATTCCCTGCCCCCCGTCGAGAAAATGTAATCGTCCGGCTGCCAGCCGGTTGGACAGTCCAAGTTCCCACCGACCAATCAGAGGGATCAAGAGGTCCTGGCGAGCGGGGGCAGAGTTGGTGACACAGCCTCGCGCGTGACCTCCGGGAACTATGTCCATCTCTTCCATATGTAATATACATTTAATCATGTAAACCCGGGCGTTGCCCGGGTCATTCGTCTAGTATTTTATATTAATATCATGTATTAGCATGTCATCTGTTGTCTTCTTTCTTATCTCCACTCAATCATTTTAGGGTATCAAGTTGTGACCCTGGATGGTGTCTGTTTGACAACCATCATGACTGGGTGAAGTAGAATGCCTTTGTCATTAAGACTGGAAACAATACTCAGTAGCAGGCCGACTTAGCTTCATCTATTGTAAGAAATTTAAGCTATTTTTGACATGTATGATTTTTAAAAATATTTTATATTGTTCTCTAGAAAAGTAATATATCCTCTATTGTCAACTATCTAGACTCCCCTCTGCTGTCCAGGTAGAGAGAGGTTCAGCCTTTCTGTCATCAATAATTTAGTGGAAAATCCCCAATGACCTTCTAGCCCCTCTACAAGAGGAAAGTTTGCCCCAAAAAAGATAAAGCCAGTGTGTAGAATACAGCACACCATCGAGAATATATTGTTCTGGGTGAGCTACATCCAATTTGTTGTTGTTTCTTATCCCCTTGTGTAAAGATTACACGAATTCCATGATTTCATGCTCCTCGAGCAATGGAATGGGTGTAGGGATGCAGCTTTCCTTGATCATGGCACCATGATCCAGGCACACTTTGGTGAAAGTCTGACTTTGCCTGTAGTTTGAGGGTGTTCCTGACATGGAAGCAGACGCCTTTGCTGCTGACTCTAACATGAGTACAGACTCATCTCCTCTGTATCCCTGGAGTGGGACCCTTGCTGAGGTTTATCAACCGGGTCAGTTGAAGTCAGGATTTTTAAAGAGGTCTACTCCTCTTCTAACAATGCTGCTGTTGGTCCGCGACTGCTTATTTGTCAGAGTTATTCTGCTTGTTTCGCAGCTGGCCTTCATATCTGAAGGTCGTTCCCCTATCCGCCACCTGGGGACGCGCCCTATAGCAGTCAGCTCTGCCAAGGGACATCCAATTTGGTTCAAAAATGTTGGTTGTTTAACAAAATCAACAAGCAACTATTTATATTTATCTAGCTTTCGGGTCAACATGCCCTTCAACAGGAGAACTAGAAGTATGACTTCCAGCTAACTATACAGCGTATATAGCTGGAAGTCATACTTCTAGTGCTCCTGTTGAAGGACATGTTGGCCCGGGTGTATAGTTAGCTGGAAGTCATACTTCTAGTTCTCCTGTTGAAGGGCATGTTGACCCGAGGGTATAGTTAGCTGGAAGTCATACTTCTAGTTCTCCTGTTGAAGGGCATGTTGTCCCGAGGGTATAGTTAGCTGGAAGTCATACTTCTAGTTCACCTGTTGAAGGGCATGTTGACCCGAGGGTATAGTTAGCTGGAAGTCATACTTCTAGTTCACCTGTTGAAGGGCATGTTGGCCCGAGGGTATAGTTAGCTGGAAGTCATACATCTAGTTCTCCTGTTGAAGGGCATGTTGTCCCGAGGGTATAGTTAGCTGGAAGTCATACATCTAGTTCTCCTGTTGAAGGGCATGTTGTCCCGAGTGTATAGTTAGCTGGAAGTCATACTTCTAGTTCTCCTGTTGAAGGGCATGTTGTCCCGAGTGTATAGTTAGCTGGAAGTCATACTTCTAGTGCTCCTGTTGAAGGGCATGTTGTCCCGAGTGTATAGTTAGCTGGAAGTCATACTTCTAGTGCTCCTGTTGAAGGGCATGTTGTCCCGAGTGTATAGTTAGCTGGAAGTCATACTTCTAGTTCTCCTGTTGAAGGGCATGTTGTCCCGAGTGTATAGTTAGCTGGAAGTCATACTTCTAGTTTTCCTGTTGAAGGGCATGTTGTCCCGAGTGTATAGTTAGCTGGAAGTCATACTTCTAGTTCTCCTGTTGAAGGGCATGTTGTCCCGAGTGTATAGTTAGCTGGAAGTCATACTTCTAGTTCTCCTGTTGTAGGGCATGTTGTCCCGAGTGTATAGTTAGCTGGAAGTCATACTTCTAGTTCTCCTGTTGAAGGGCATGTTGTCCCGAGGGTATAGTTAGCTGGAAGTCATACATCTAGTGCTCCTGTTGAAGGGCATGTTGTCCCGAGGGTATAGTTAGCTGGAAGTCATACTTCTAGTTCACCTGTTGAAGGGCATGTTGGCCCGAGTGTATAGTTAGCTGGAAGTCATACTTCTAGTTCACCTGTTGAAGGGCATGTTGGCCCGAGTGTATAGTTAGCTGGAAGTCATACTTCTAGTTCACCTGTTGAAGGGCATGTTGTCCCGAGTGTATAGTTAGCTGGAAGTCATACTTCTAGTGCTCCTGTTGAAGGGCATGTTGTCCCGAGTGTATAGTTAGCTGGAAGTCATACTTCTAGTGCTCCTGTTGAAGGGCATGTTGTCCCGAGTGTATAGTTAGCTGGAAGTCATACTTCTAGTTCTCCTGTTGTAGGGCATGTTGTCCCGAGTGTATAGTTAGCTGGAAGTCATACTTCTAGTTCTCCTGTTGAAGGGCATGTTGTCCCGAGTGTATAGTTAGCTGGAAGTCATACTTCTAGTGCTCCTGTTGAAGGGCATGTTGGCCCGAGTGTATAGTTAGCTGGAAGTCATACTTCTAGTGCTCCTGTTGAAGGGTATGTTGTCCCGAGTGTATAGTTAGCTGGAAGTCATACTTCTAGTGCTCCTGTTGAAGGGTATGTTGGCCCGAGTGTATAGTTAGCTGGAAGTCATACTTCTAGTTCACCTGTTGAAGGGGATGTTGGCCCGAGTGTATAGTTAGCTGGAAGTCATACTTCTAGTGCTCCTGTTGAAGGGCATGTTGGCCAGAGTGTATAGTTAGCTGGAAGTCATACTTCTAGTTCTCCTGTTGAAGGGCATGTTGGCCCGAGTGTATAGTTAGCTGGAAGTCATACTTCTAGTTCACCTGTTGAAGGGCATGTTGGCCCGAGTGTATAGTTAGCTGGAAGTCATACTTCTAGTTCACCTGTTGAAGGGCATGTTGGCCCGAGTGTATAGTTAGCTGGAAGTCATACTTCTAGTGCTCCTGTTGAAGGGCATGTTGTCCCAAGTGTATAGTTAGCTGGAAGTGATACTTCTAGTGCTCCTGTTGAAGGGCATGTTGGCCCGAGTGTATAGTTAGCTGGAAGTGATACTTCTAGTGCTCCTGTTGAAGGGCATGTTGGCCCGAGTGTATAGTTAGCTGGAAGTGATACTTCTAGTGCTCCTGTTGAAGGGCATGTTGGCCCGAGTGTATAGTTAGCTGGAAGTCATACTTCTAGTGCTCCTGTTGAAGGGCATGTTGTCCCGAGTGTATAGTTAGCTGGAAGTCATACTTCTAGTTCTCCTGTTGAAGGGCATGTTGTCCCGAGTGTATAGTTAGCTGGAAGTGATACTTCTAGTTCTCCTGTTGAAGGGCATGTTGTCCCGAGTGTATAGTTAGCTGGAAGTCATACTTCTAGTTCTCCTGTTGAAGGGCATGTTGTCCCGAGTGTATAGTTAGCTGGAAGTCATACTTCTAGTTCTCCTGTTGAAGGGCATGTTGTCCCGAGTGTATAGTTAGCTGGAAGTGATACTTCTAGTTCTCCTGTTGTAGGGCATGTTGTCCCGAGGGTATAGTTAGCTGGAAGTCATACTTCTAGTTCTCCTGTTGTAGGGCATGTTGTCCCGAGGGTATAGTTAGCTGGAAGTCATACTTCTAGTTCTCCTGTTGAAGGGCATGTTGGCCCGAGGGTATAGTTAGCTGGAAGTCATACTTCTAGTTCTCCTGTTGAAGGGCATGTTGGCCCGAGTGTATAGTTAGCTGAAAGTCATACTTCTAGTGCTCCTGTTGAAGGGCATGTTGTCCCGAGTGTATAGTTAGCTGGAAGTCATACTTCTAGTGCTCCTGTTGAAGGGCATGTTGGCCCGAGTGTATAGTTAGCTGGAAGTCATACTTCTAGTTCTCCTGTTGAAGGGCATGTTGTCCCGAGTGTATAGTTAGCTGGAAGTCATACTTCTAGTGCTCCTGTTGAAGGGCATGTTGGCCCGAGTGTATAGTTAGCTGGAAGTCATACTTCTAGTTCACCTGTTGAAGGGCATGTTGGCCCGAGTGTATAGTTAGCTGGAAGTCATACTTCTAGTTCTCCTGTTGAAGGGCATGTTGTCCCGAGTGTATAGTTAGCTGGAAGTCATACTTCTAGTTCTCCTGTTGAAGGGCATGTTGTCCCGAGTGTATAGTTAGCTGGAAGTCATACTTCTAGTGCTCCTGTTGAAGGGCATGTTGGCCCGAGTGTATAGTTAGCTGGAAGTCATACTTCTAGTTCTCCTGTTGAAGGGCATGTTGGCCCGAGTGTATAGTTAGCTGGAAGTCATACTTCTAGTTCTCCTGTTGAAGGGCATGTTGGCCCGAGTGTATAGTTAGCTGGAAGTGATACTTCTAGTTCTCCTGTTGAAGGGCATGTTGTCCCGAGTGTATAGTTAGCTGGAAGTGATACTTCTAGTTCTCCTGTTGAAGGGCATGTTGTCCCGAGTGTATAGTTAGCTGGAAGTCATACTTCTAGTGCTCCTGTTGAAGGGCATGTTGTCCCGAGTGTATAGTTAGCTGGAAGTCATACTTCTAGTTCTCCTGTTGTAGGGCATGTTGTCCCGAGGGTATAGTTAGCTGGAAGTCATACTTCTAGTGCTCCTGTTGAAGGGCATGTTGTCCCGAGGGTATAGTTAGCTGGAAGTCATACTTCTAGTTCTCCTGTTGAAGGGCATGTTGTCCCGAGTGTATAGTTAGCTGGAAGTCATACTTCTAGTTCTCCTGTTGAAGGGCATGTTGTCCCGAGTGTATAGTTAGCTGGAAGTCATACTTCTAGTTCTCCTGTTGAAGGGCATGTTGGCCCGAGTGTATAGTTAGCTGGAAGTCATACTTCTAGTTCTCCTGTTGAAGGGCATGTTGGCCCGAGTGTATAGTTAGCTGGAAGTGATACTTCTAGTTCTCCTGTTGAAGGGCATGTTGTCCCGAGTGTATAGTTAGCTGGAAGTGATACTTCTAGTTCTCCTGTTGAAGGGCATGTTGTCCCGAGTGTATAGTTAGCTGGAAGTGATACTTCTAGTTCTCCTGTTGAAGGGCATGTTGTCCCGAGTGTATAGTTAGCTGGAAGTCATACTTCTAGTGCTCCTGTTGAAGGGCATGTTGTCCCGAGTGTATAGTTAGCTGGAAGTCATACTTCTAGTTCTCCTGTTGTAGGGCATGTTGTCCCGAGGGTATAGTTAGCTGGAAGTCATACTTCTAGTGCTCCTGTTGAAGGGCATGTTGTCCCGAGTGTATAGTTAGCTGGAAGTCATACTTCTAGTTCTCCTGTTGAAGGGCATGTTGTCCCGAGTGTATAGTTAGCTGGAAGTCATACTTCTAGTTCTCCTGTTGAAGGGCATGTTGGCCCGAGTGTATAGTTAGCTGGAAGTCATACTTCTAGTTCTCCTGTTGAAGGGCATGTTGTCCCGAGTGTATAGTTAGCTGGAAGTCATACTTCTAGTTCTCCTGTTGAAGGGCATGTTGTCCCGAGTGTATAGTTAGCTGGAAGTCATACTTCTAGTTCTCCTGTTGAAGGGCATGTTGTCCCGAGGGTATAGTTAGCTGGAAGTCATACTTCTAGTTCTCCTGTTGAAGGGCATGTTGGCCCGAGTGTATAGTTAGCTGGAAGTCATACTTCTAGTTCTCCTGTTGTAGGGCATGTTGTCCCGAGGGTATAGTTAGCTGGAAGTCATACTTCTAGTTCTCCTGTTGAAGGGCATGTTGTCCCGAGGGTATAGTTAGCTGGAAGTCATACTTCTAGTGCTCCTGTTGAAGGGCATGTTGGCCCGAGTGTATAGTTAGCTGGAAGTCATACTTCTAGTTCTCCTGTTGAAGGGCATGTTGGCCCGAGTGTATAGTTAGCTGGAAGTCATACTTCTAGTTCTCCTGTTGAAGGGCATGTTGTCCCGAGTGTATAGTTAGCTGGAAGTCATACTTCTAGTGCTCCTGTTGAAGGGCATGTTGTCCCGAGTGTATAGTTAGCTGGAAGTCATACTTCTAGTGCTCCTGTTGAAGGGCATGTTGTCCCGAGTGTATAGTTAGCTGGAAGTCATACTTCTAGTGCTCCTGTTGAAGGGCATGTTGTCCCGAGTGTATAGTTAGCTGGAAGTGATACTTCTAGTGCTCCTGTTGAAGGGCATGTTGGCCCGAGTGTATAGTTAGCTGGAAGTGATACTTCTAGTGCTCCTGTTGAAGGGCATGTTGGCCCGAGTGTATAGTTAGCTGGAAGTCATACTTCTAGTGCTCCTGTTGAAGGGCATGTTGGCCCGAGTGTATAGTTAGCTGGAAGTCATACTTCTAGTGCTCCTGTTGAAGGGCATGTTGTCCCGAGTGTATAGTTAGCTGGAAGTCATACTTCTAGTGCTCCTGTTGAAGGGCATGTTGTCCCGAGTGTATAGTTAGCTGGAAGTCATACTTCTAGTTCTCCTGTTGAAGGGCATGTTGTCCCGAGTGTATAGTTAGCTGGAAGTGATACTTCTAGTTCTCCTGTTGAAGGGCATGTTGTCCCGAGTGTATAGTTAGCTGGAAGTCATACTTCTAGTTCTCCTGTTGAAGGGCATGTTGTCCCGAGTGTATAGTTAGCTGGAAGTCATACTTCTAGTTCTCCTGTTGTAGGGCATGTTGTCCCGAGGGTATAGTTAGCTGGAAGTCATACTTCTAGTTCTCCTGTTGAAGGGCATGTTGGCCCGAGTGTATAGTTAGCTGGAAGTCATACTTCTAGTGCTCCTGTTGAAGGGCATGTTGTCCCGAGTGTATAGTTAGCTGGAAGTCATACTTCTAGTGCTCCTGTTGAAGGGCATGTTGGCCCGAGTGTATAGTTAGCTGGAAGTCATACTTCTAGTTCTCCTGTTGAAGGGCATGTTGTCCCGAGTGTATAGTTAGCTGGAAGTCATACTTCTAGTGCTCCTGTTGAAGGGCATGTTGGCCCGAGTGTATAGTTAGCTGGAAGTCATACTTCTAGTTCACCTGTTGAAGGGCATGTTGGCCCGAGTGTATAGTTAGCTGGAAGTCATACTTCTAGTTCTCCTGTTGAAGGGCATGTTGTCCCGAGTGTATAGTTAGCTGGAAGTCATACTTCTAGTTCTCCTGTTGAAGGGCATGTTGTCCCGAGTGTATAGTTAGCTGGAAGTCATACTTCTAGTGCTCCTGTTGAAGGGCATGTTGGCCCGAGTGTATAGTTAGCTGGAAGTCATACTTCTAGTTCTCCTGTTGAAGGGCATGTTGGCCCGAGTGTATAGTTAGCTGGAAGTCATACTTCTAGTTCTCCTGTTGAAGGGCATGTTGGCCCGAGTGTATAGTTAGCTGGAAGTGATACTTCTAGTTCTCCTGTTGAAGGGCATGTTGTCCCGAGTGTATAGTTAGCTGGAAGTGATACTTCTAGTTCTCCTGTTGAAGGGCATGTTGTCCCGAGTGTATAGTTAGCTGGAAGTCATACTTCTAGTGCTCCTGTTGAAGGGCATGTTGTCCCGAGTGTATAGTTAGCTGGAAGTCATACTTCTAGTTCTCCTGTTGTAGGGCATGTTGTCCCGAGGGTATAGTTAGCTGGAAGTCATACTTCTAGTGCTCCTGTTGAAGGGCATGTTGTCCCGAGTGTATAGTTAGCTGGAAGTCATACTTCTAGTTCTCCTGTTGAAGGGCATGTTGTCCCGAGTGTATAGTTAGCTGGAAGTCATACTTCTAGTTCACCTGTTGAAGGGCATGTTGGCCCGAGTGTATAGTTAGCTGGAAGTCATACTTCTAGTTCTCCTGTTGAAGGGCATGTTGGCCCGAGTGTATAGTTAGCTGGAAGTCATACTTCTAGTTCTCCTGTTGAAGGGCATGTTGGCCCGAGTGTATAGTTAGCTGGAAGTGATACTTCTAGTTCTCCTGTTGAAGGGCATGTTGTCCCGAGTGTATAGTTAGCTGGAAGTGATACTTCTAGTTCTCCTGTTGAAGGGCATGTTGTCCCGAGTGTATAGTTAGCTGGAAGTCATACTTCTAGTGCTCCTGTTGAAGGGCATGTTGTCCCGAGTGTATAGTTAGCTGGAAGTCATACTTCTAGTTCTCCTGTTGTAGGGCATGTTGTCCCGAGGGTATAGTTAGCTGGAAGTCATACTTCTAGTGCTCCTGTTGAAGGGCATGTTGTCCCGAGTGTATAGTTAGCTGGAAGTCATACTTCTAGTTCTCCTGTTGAAGGGCATGTTGTCCCGAGTGTATAGTTAGCTGGAAGTCATACTTCTAGTTCTCCTGTTGAAGGGCATGTTGGCCCGAGTGTATAGTTAGCTGGAAGTCATACTTCTAGTTCTCCTGTTGAAGGGCATGTTGTCCCGAGTGTATAGTTAGCTGGAAGTCATACTTCTAGTTCTCCTGTTGAAGGGCATGTTGTCCCGAGTGTATAGTTAGCTGGAAGTCATACTTCTAGTTCTCCTGTTGAAGGGCATGTTGTCCCGAGGGTATAGTTAGCTGGAAGTCATACTTCTAGTTCTCCTGTTGAAGGGCATGTTGGCCCGAGTGTATAGTTAGCTGGAAGTCATACTTCTAGTTCTCCTGTTGAAGGGCATGTTGTCCCGAGTGTATAGTTAGCTGGAAGTCATACTTCTAGTTCTCCTGTTGTAGGGCATGTTGTCCCGAGGGTATAGTTAGCTGGAAGTCATACTTCTAGTTCTCCTGTTGAAGGGCATGTTGTCCCGAGTGTATAGTTAGCTGGAAGTCATACTTCTAGTGCTCCTGTTGAAGGGCATGTTGGCCCGAGTGTATAGTTAGCTGGAAGTCATACTTCTAGTTCTCCTGTTGAAGGGCATGTTGGCCCGAGTGTATAGTTAGCTGGAAGTCATACTTCTAGTTCTCCTGTTGAAGGGCATGTTGTCCCGAGTGTATAGTTAGCTGGAAGTCATACTTCTAGTGCTCCTGTTGAAGGGCATGTTGTCCCGAGTGTATAGTTAGCTGGAAGTCATACTTCTAGTGCTCCTGTTGAAGGGCATGTTGTCCCGAGTGTATAGTTAGCTGGAAGTCATACTTCTAGTGCTCCTGTTGAAGGGCATGTTGTCCCGAGTGTATAGTTAGCTGGAAGTGATATTTCTAGTTCTCCTGTTGAAGGGCATGTTGACCCGAGTGTATAGTTAGCTGGAAGTCATACTTCTAGTGCTCCTGTTGAAGGGCATGTTGTCCCGAGTGTATAGTTAGCTGGAAGTGATACTTCTAGTTCTCCTGTTGAAGGGCATGTTGTCCCGAGTGTATAGTTAGCTGGAAGTGATACTTCTAGTGCTCCTGTTGAAGGGCATGTTGTCCCGAGTGTATAGTTAGCTGGAAGTCATACTTCTAGTTCTCCTGTTGAAAGGCATGTTGTCCCGAGGGTATAGTTAGCTGGAAGTCATACTTCTAGTTCTCCTGTTGAAGGGCATGTTGTCCCGAGTGTATAGTTAGCTGGAAGTCATACTTCTAGTGCTCCTGTTGAAGGGCATGTTGTCCCGAGTGTATAGTTAGCTGGAAGTCATACTTCTAGTGCTCCTGTTGAAGGGCATGTTGTCCCGAGTGTATAGTTAGCTGGAAGTCATACTTCTAGTGCTCCTGTTGAAGGGCATGTTGTCCCGAGTGTATAGTTAGCTGGAAGTGATACTTCTAGTGCTCCTGTTGAAGGGCATGTTGTCCCGAGTGTATAGTTAGCTGGAAGTCATACTTCTAGTTCTCCTGTAAAGGGCATGTTGTCCCGAGGGTATAGTTAGCTGGAAGTCATACTTCTAGTTCTCCTGTTGAAGGGCATGTTGTCCCGAGTGTATAGTTAGCTGGAAGTCATACTTCTAGTGCTCCTGTTGAAGGGCATGTTGTCCCGAGTGTATAGTTAGCTGGAAGTCATACTTCTAGTGCTCCTGTTGAAGGGCATGTTGTCCCGAGTGTATAGTTAGCTGGAAGTCATACATCTAGTGCTCCTGTTGAAGGGCATGTTGACCCGAGTGTATAGTTAGCTGGAAGTGATACTTCTAGTGCTCCTGTTGAAGGGCATGTTGTCCCGAGTGTATAGTTAGCTGGAAGTCATACTTCTAGTTCTCCTGTTGTAGGGCATGTTGTCCCGAGGGTATAGTTAGCTGGAAGTCATACTTCTAGTGCTCCTGTTGAAGGGCATGTTGTCCCGAGTGTATAGTTAGCTGGAAGTCATACATCTAGTTCTCCTGTTGTAGGGCATGTTGTCCCGAGGGTATAGTTAGCTGGAAGTCATACTTCTAGTTCTCCTGTTGAAGGGCATGTTGTCCCGAGTGTATAGTTAGCTGGAAATCATACTTCTAGTTCACCTGTTGAAGGGCATGTTGGCCCGAGTGTATAGTTAGCTGGAAATCATACTTCTAGTTCACCTGTTGAAGGGCATGTTGGCCCGAGTGTATAGTTAGCTGGAAGTCATACTTCTAGTTCTCCTGTTGAAGGGCATGTTGGCCCGAGTGTATAGTTAGCTGGAAGTCATACTTCTAGTTCTCCTGTTGAAGGGCATGTTGTCCCGAGTGTATAGTTAGCTGGAAGTCATACTTCTAGTGCTCCTGTTGAAGGGCATGTTGTCCCGAGTGTATAGTTAGCTGGAAGTCATACTTCTAGTGCTCCTGTTGAAGGGCATGTTGTCCCGAGTGTATAGTTAGCTGGAAGTCATACTTCTAGTGCTCCTGTTGAAGGGCATGTTGTCCCGAGTGTATAGTTAGCTGGAAGTGATACTTCTAGTTCTCCTGTTGAAGGGCATGTTGACCCGAGTGTATAGTTAGCTGGAAGTCATACTTCTAGTGCTCCTGTTGAAGGGCATGTTGTCCCGAGTGTATAGTTAGCTGGAAGTGATACTTCTAGTTCTCCTGTTGAAGGGCATGTTGTCCCGAGTGTATAGTTAGCTGGAAGTGATACTTCTAGTTCTCCTGTTGAAGGGCATGTTGTCCCGAGTGTATAGTTAGCTGGAAGTGATACTTCTAGTTCTCCTGTTGAAGGGCATGTTGTCCCGAGTGTATAGTTAGCTGGAAGTGATACTTCTAGTTCTCCTGTTGAAGGGCATGTTGTCCCGAGTGTATAGTTAGCTGGAAGTGATACTTCTAGTTCTCCTGTTGAAGGGTATGTTGGCCCGAGTGTATAGTTAGCTGGAAGTCATACTTCTAGTGCTCCTGTTGAAGGGCATGTTGTCCCGAGTGTATAGTTAGCTGGAAGTCATACTTCTAGTTCTCCTGTTGAAGGACATGTTGTCCCGAGTGTATAGTTAGCTGGAAGTCATACTTCTAGTTCTCCTGTTGAAGGGCATGTTGTCCCGAGTGTATAGTTAGCTGGAAGTCATACTTCTAGTTCACCTGTTGAAGGGCATGTTGGCCCGAGTGTATAGTTAGCTGGAAGTCATACTTCTAGTGCTCCTGTTGAAGGGCATGTTGGCCCGAGTGTATAGTTAGCTGGAAGTCATACTTCTAGTGCTCCTGTTGAAGGGCATGTTGTCCCGAGTGTATAGTTAGCTGGAAGTCATACATCTAGTGCTCCTGTTGAAGGGCATGTTGTCCCGAGTGTATAGTTAGCTGGAAGTCATACATCTAGTTCTCCTGTTGAAGGGGATGTTGGCCCGAGTGTATAGTTAGCTGGAAGTGATACTTCTAGTTCTCCTGTTGAAGGGCATGTTGACCCGAGTGTATAGTTAGCTGGAAGTCATACTTCTAGTGCTCCTGTTGAAGGGCATGTTGTCCCGAGTGTATAGTTAGCTGGAAGTGATACTTCTAGTTCTCCGGTTGAAGGGCATGTTGTCCCGAGTGTATAGTTAGCTGGAAGTGATACTTCTAGTTCTCCGGTTGAAGGGCATGTTGGCCCGAGTGTATAGTTAGCTGGAAGTCATACTTCTAGTTCTCCTGTTGAAGGGGATGTTGGCCCGAGTGTATAGTTAGCTGGAAGTCATACTTCTAGTTCTCCTGTTGAAGGGGATGTTGGCCCGAGTGTATAGTTAGCTGGAAGTGATACTTCTAGTGCTCCTGTTGAAGGGCATGTTGGCCCGAGTGTATAGTTAGCTGGAAGTCATACTTCTAGTTCTCCTGTTGAAGGGCATGTTGTCCCGAGTGTATAGTTAGCTGGAAGTGATACTTCTAGTTCTCCTGTTGAAGGACATGTTGGCCCGGGTGTATAGTTAGCTGGAAGTCATACTTCTAGTTCTCCTGTTGAAGGACATGTTGGCCCGGGTGTATAGTTAGCTGGAAGTCATACTTCTAGTTCTCCTGTTGAAAGGCATGTTGTCCCGAGTGTATAGTTAGCTGGAAGTCATACTTCTAGTGCTCCTGTTGAAGGGCATGTTGTCCCGAGTGTATAGTTAGCTGGAAGTCATACTTCTAGTTCTCCTGTTGAAGGGCATGTTGTCCCGAGTGTATAGTTAGCTGGAAGTCATACTTCTAGTTCTCCTGTTGAAGGGCATGTTGGCCCGAGTGTATAGTTAGCTGGAAGTCATACTTCTAGTTCTCCTGTTGAAGGGCATGTTGGCCCGAGTGTATAGTTAGCTGGAAGTCATACTTCTAGTTCCCCTGTTGAAGGGCATGTTGTCCCGAGTGTATAGTTAGCTGGAAGTCATACTTCTAGTTCTCCTGTTGAAGGGCATGTTGGCCCGGGTGTATAGTTAGCTGGAAGTCATACTTCTAGTTCTCCTGTTGAAGGGCATGTTGTCCCGAGTGTATAGTTAGCTGGAAGTCATACTTCTAGTTCTCCTGTTGAAGGGCATGTTGTCCCGAGTGTATAGTTAGCTGGAAGTCATACTTCTAGTGCTCCTGTTGAAGGACATGTTGGCCCGAGTGTATAGTTAGCTGGAAGTGATACTTCTAGTTCTCCTGTTGAAGGGCATGTTGGCCCGAGTGTATAGTTAGCTGGAAGTGATACTTCTAGTTCTCCTGTTGAAGGGCATGTTGGCCCGAGTGTATAGTTAGCTGGAAGTCATACTTCTAGTTCACCTGTTGAAGGGCATGTTGTCCCGAGTGTATAGTTAGCTGGAAGTCATACTTCTAGTGCTCCTGTTGAAGGGCATGTTGGCCCGAGTGTATAGTTAGCTGGAAGTCATACTTCTAGTGCTCCTGTTGAAGGGCATGTTGTCCCGAGCGTATAGTTAGCTGGAAGTCATACTTCTAGTGCTCCTGTTGAAGGGCATGTTGTCCCGAGTGTATAGTTAGCTGGAAGTCATACTTCTAGTGCTCCTGTTGAAGGGCATGTTGTCCCGAGTGTATAGTTAGCTGGAAGTCATACTTCTAGTTCTCCTGTTGAAGGGCATGTTGTCCCGAGTGTATAGTTAGCTGGAAGTCATACTTCTAGTGCTCCTGTTGAAGGGCATGTTGGCCCGAGTGTATAGTTAGCTGGAAGTCATACTTCTAGTGCTCCTGTTGAAGGGCATGTTGTCCCGAGTGTATAGTTAGCTGGAAGTCATACTTCTAGTGCTCCTGTTGAAGGGCATGTTGTCTCGAAAGCTAGAGAAATAAAAATAGTTAAAGAAACCCTGGATTGCTTGTTGATTTTATTAAATTGTAAAGTCAGGGATGAACAATGTTTATTGTTGTTAGTGTCGTAGAGTTAAACTTTAGTAACTATATGGACAAATATTCTCCAATTTGATCATCACTCACAGCTCATCAGTGACTTTCTGGTAGCTTTCTTGATCCCTTCTAGTCAGCGTTAGTCTTTAGTCAGTCTTCCTCTTTTCCTTCAATTTTTCCAACATCTTTTCTAAACCACTTGGTCATTATATACCCAAAGTAGGCAAGTCTTTGTTTGCATATTTGGGATTCTAAGATAAAAAAGTGTTTTACATAAAGAAAAATTAAAAAGAAACAATCCTCAAAGAGGTCAACTGAAACAAAGTGTTACCTGGATAGAAGCCAACTTCAAAGAGGTGGAAAGAGACGCAGAACACTGATTGGGAAGCCTCGTAAGCTTCTTCCACGCCTGCAACCACCACCATATTTTACTACACATATATACAGTAAAACCCCGCTAATACGAACCCTGGATATAGCGAACCTTCCCTTATAATGAACCCACGGCTATTCCCAATTCCATTCCATTGAAATTACCATCGTTATAACGAACTTTGCGATTTTTTAAATAACGAACTACCCCTATAACGACCCTATTTTCAGTCCCAAAATGATAAAATCTATTAAAAATACTATGCTTATAACGAACTTAAAATTGTGATTTAAAAATTTTTTAAAACAACAAAATTTTGAGCATGTTTCAGCTCGCGGATCGCGATTTCAAAACAAAAAATTAGCAACATTGTTTGTTTTCATTTCCATTCTATTTTTGCTGTATGTTGTATAAATTTTTACACATTATACTTTTATTTAATAGAATATCTTTGCATTCGACAATTTTGAAATAGAAGAAAAATACAAATGGCTTCCAAAATAAAGAAAAGAAACAAAGAATGGCGTTCTAAAAAAAAAAAAAAAAACAGGGCAGCCTGCCCTTTTAGAAGCATTTTATATCAAGTTTAACCTAGGCTAAAAAATAATTCCAAATAATTTTAAGGCCAGAAATGGTTTGAATAACAGGTTAAAAACAAAATTAAATATACACTTCAGAAGAATATGTGGAAACTGGAATTGGAAGAAGAAAAAAAAAATAGTTCCCCCAAGTTCCCCCCGTGTCTCATGGGCCACAAACAAATCGACTTATAAATTCTCAAAAACTACCACTACAGTTCTATTTTTAGAATGGAATTCTTGTTAGGTATATGACTCATTCAGGGTTCGCGGATATTCCCCCCTTGCCGGCCGTTTTACCACCTATTTTGTGTTTGCAAATTGGCGTTTTTTATTCGCAATTTTACCGATCGCGCTATCGTATCAACATGTTTCGCGTCCGATTTTTCTGAATTGGAGTGTTACCTCAATTGATTCAGAATACACTGAGCTTTATTTCTTTGATGGAAATAACGATATTTTAAGACAATTCTTATTTTTAAATTTCACTTTTCACTTTGAAACAACAAGGTATTAGAGGATTTTTTCAAATAAATTTAGTATTATATTATTTGAGAAGGATGTTCTAAAATACTCTTATACCTTTCAAATATATAATTAATAATGTTTTGCCTAGGGGATTTGGCTTAATTTTTAAATAATACAAAGGTTTATATATAAACATGTATGCTAATGATAAGAACCTATTATCAAATGACTTCTTTTGATATTCAGCATTACTGTAAAGAAATAGGTCAATTTAGGGAATTAAAACAAAGTGACCATTATTAATAGGCTGCCTTTTCCTGTTTGTATGGCTGTTTTTTAATTATATGGTCTAAAAATTTGGAAAGTTCAAAAAATGGCCAAACCGTGGCTATAGTGAACCGTGGCTATAGTGAACCAAAAGCTCTGTCCCATTGGGGTTCACTATAGAGGGGTTTTACTGTATATGCATCACAATATAGAGTGGGGGTCGGTGGAAGGATGGTCTAAACCATTGGTTTTTGACCGCTACGACCCGGGATTGAATCCCGCATTGGCCACTTGATTCTTTCAAAAGTCTAACCCCACCAGAGAGTGCAAGTAACCAATGGGGCTTTGGTACATTTGTAAGTGCAAAGTCGAACTGATTTACACATGTGTAGACATGTGGTGCACTTACAGTAAAAGCAGCCGCTAACTACCCACCATGATTATCATGACCTGTACCACGTGTACCAGGGATAAGCAAAACACAATATAAAGTTGAGGGAAGGATGGTATTCCTGTACCAATAGTTACATCTCTCCCTTTAAAAATGCATCAAAACAATGCATTTTGTTATCATGCCAGTAAAAGTGGTGATAAAGAATGAGCCTCAGTTTCAACAAATCCAGACAAAAGCCAACAACCAGTATACCATGGTTTGGACTGTGGCCCTCATCAGTACAGGGACAGCTTCAATACATCCTATATTTGCCAGTAAAAGTGGTGATAAAGAATGAGCCTCAGTTTCAACATATTCAGACAAAAGCTAACAACCAGTATACCATGGTTTGGACTGTGGCCCTCATCAGTACAGGGACAGCTTCAATACATCCTATATTTGCCAGTAAAAGTGGTGATAAAGAATGAGCCTCAGTTTCAACATATTCAGACAAAAGCTAACAACCAGTATACCATGGTTTGGACTGTGGCCCTCATCAGTACAGGGACAGCTTCAATACATCCTATATTTGCCAGTAAAAGTGGTGATAAAGAATGAGCCTCAGTTTCAACATATTCAGACAAAAGCTAACAACCAGTATACCATGGTTTGGACTGTGGCCCTCATCAGTACAGGGACAGCTTCAATACATCCTATATTTGCCAGTAAAAGTGGTGATAAAGAATGAGCCTCAGTTTCAACATATTCAGACAAAAGCTAACAACCAGTATACCATGGTTTGGACTGTGGCCCTCATCAGTACAGGGACAGCTTCAATTTCATTACATCCTATATTTGCCAAAAAGGTGTTATAGCTGAAGTGGCAAGGGCCAATTTCCAGGCCAGACTACAACATAGAGTAGCAGTAGGGTACAATTCATGTACCAAAAGTGGCAACTCTCTGTTTAAAAATGAATTTTAACAAAATGTATTGTTTTCATGCATTTGTTTATAAAGAGAGGTGTCTTTTTGATGTGTATATACAATCATGGACAAAACTTAAAGAAGTAGGAAGTCTTTGATGTCACCGGTCATCTATTTTTTTTATAGAGGCGATTTTTTTCACACTTGGTTATCTCGTGTGTCTTCAATAAGGTCACTGTGCACCAAATCTCTTTCAGAGTTATTGTCTGAATCTCGATATGCATGATAAAAAGTACAACTTCCTTAAGTTTTGTCCATGAGTGTATCTTTCAGAGGTATTGTCTGAATCCCGATATGCATGATAAAAAGTACAACTTCCTTAAGCCTTCTCCATGAGTGTCTATTTAGTATACTGTATGTGGTTAGCTTTTCTTGGTTATTCAAGAAAGGATATTTGGCCAATTCTGTAATAATTAAAAATCAACAATTAGTTAATGTTTAGACACAAGGTAATAAGACCAAATCCAAATGAATAAATAGTGTGTGACGTTTCAGCGTTGTTACCATCTTCAGACAAAAGTACTGAATGAGAAATTTTACCACAGCATGTTTTAAATAGTTACTGTTATCAAGTGTGGTAAAATTTCTCATTCAGTACTTTTGTCTGAAGATGGTAACAACGCTGAAACGTCACACACTATTTATTTATTTGGATTTGGTCTTATTACCTTGTGTTTATAATAATCTATAATCCAAATTGTGTGCCTTATAAGTTTATGTTTATTTCAATAGATGGCACAAGTAAGGACACATATATAAAATTTAATTTCCTTTGTAAATATTGTCAAGCGGCACAGCGGTTCCAACTACGAGAGGCCCCATGGGACGCCTGTCAATCATCCCTGGACACCAGGGGGGTGAGGGGTTCGCGGAATCTGGCCGGCGGGGGGAGCTGACATCGCTCATGAGGATTAACTCTGTCTTGGGGTAAGTCGTACACTCTATCTCTCCCTTATAATAAACTAATTATCCCCAAACTTCCCCTTGCTTTATTTATCTCCGCGACATATTTTGGCGGAGACGCTGGGTAGCGTGACGGAACTTCGAAGAAGTCGACGTCTACAGGGACGTGAACCAATTCTTCAACCTTTACCACAACGAATAGAAATGGAAGACGACCACAGACCTACTGTTAGCGGATCCTACCTCCCTTGTCAGCGCCAACGAGATCCTTCTACCTTTTCTGGAGATGGAAATATAAACCCTGGACAGTGGTTGAAAGAGTACGAGAGAGTGTCAAAGTACAACAGATGGGACGAGACCATGAAGCTTGCCAACGTCGTATTTTACTTGAACGGAACTGCTGGAAGGTGGTTTGATAATAACGAAGAATCACTCAACTCGTGGAGAAGCTTTGAAGACGCATTCCGCGGTGTGTTCGGACTGCAAGAGGATTCTGCTCGACGCGCCGAGGAAGTTCTGAAGTCAAGAGCACAGAAGGCTGAGGAATCCAGCGAGTCATACATCCAGGAGATTCTTAGTCTCTGCCACCAGGTGAACCCTCGCATGGAAGAAGGTGAGATAGTTGCTCACATTATAAAGGGAATTTCGGAGGACACATACCAGGTATTGGTGGCGAAAGACATACAGACGGTAGATGAGATCCTGAAGTTCTGCCGTCATCTGACAACCGTCAAGCAGCGCCGGATCGGCCGTACGAAATTCGCCAGGTTGTCAAACGTAATGCCCATTTCGTGTGTTGACAACTCAGACGACTTGGCCGGCTTAATTCGCTGCATCGTTAGAGAAGAGATACAAAAGGTTTTCTCAGCACCTGAAGTGATCAATCCGCTCCGAGAGGTGAACGCCCTGGAACAGACTGTGAGGGAAGAGGTCAGCCGTGCTCTACAACCTACCAGACCACAAGTCAACGTGGTACAACAACAACCACGAACGCCCTATTATAATATCGACCGACCAACCCAACCCAGAAAGACGGAACATTGGAGAACCTACGACGACAAACCTATCTGCTTCCACTGCGGACGACCCGGACATGTCGTCCGTTATTGTAGGGAACGACGGCAGGTCTTTGCTGAAGCCAGGACAAGGAATGGCGGAGAAGGAAGAAATGTTGGATTTTCGAGTCGACCCCCGAGATATGACGCCGACGACGACTATGTAACGCCCCAAACCTCGACGTACTTCTACCCAGAGCTCTTCCCCACATCCAAGCCGCGCAAGGTCGCCAGCCCGAAGACAATCCCAGTCGCCAGCCCGTCGTTTCAGCCGTTCTCCCATGCCTCAGAATGTGAAAAACTAAGTGGAGCGGCTTCTAACGGGGGTGAGGTCGCCATTGAGGAAAATCCTCCAGGGTACATCGCCGCTAAATTAAAAGAAAACTTTGTTATGGTCGAAATAAATGGACGCAAAATTAAAGCATTGGTGGATTCAGGAGCCGACTTTTCTGTTATTTCAGACAAATTTCGACGCGAACTAAAGACACCTCTCTTCAAAGAACCAGGTCCCATTCTTAAAGCCGCAAACAAAAATTTAATAGAGACCCTAGGAAAATGTGTCCTGAACATAGAAGTTAATGGTCTGAATATCTCATTTGAATTCGTTGTTATGGTGGAATGCAGCCATGACATCATATTTGGATGGGACTTCTTCAAGGCCACCGAGGCCGTCATTGATTGTGGCAGAAATGAACTCCATCTCGGGGAAACCTCCGTCCTGGAATCTCGAGAGGAGGAAAACCAGAGATTGTTTGCTTCCGACGACTTTGTCATCCCGCCTAAATCAATAAAGAAGATCAGTGTGATAAACGAAGAAATATGTGGTGTTAGAGATGTTTTAGTCTCAACTTCTAAGGACTTATTATTAAGAAAGGAAGTTCTTATACCAAACTCATTGGTTACATTTCGACACGGCCTAGGTAGCATTTGGGTGGCGAATGGAGCGTCTTGGCCGCAACTGATTCCATCAGGAATGAATATGTGCACCATGGAAAGTTATGATAATGGGAATATCTGCAGTCTTATTGAATCCAGCGATAAGTTACAAGAAACGCAGCTAAAGTCACGTGAATGGTCACAGAAGATAAACCTTACTCTAGATCCAGGGCTGTCTGAAATTCAAAGGTTACAGCTTGTTTCATGCCTTGACGAGTTTATTGGCATATTTGACTTTGGGAGTTCTCCTATTAAGCCCACCAGTACTGTGAAGCACAAGATTAACACAGGCGACCAGTCTCCTATCAAACAGCGGCCCTATAGAGTAGCACCAAGTGAACGACGACTAATTCAAGATGAAGTGAACAAGATGATTGAAAATCACATCGTGAAGCCCTCTGAAAGTCCTTGGTCATCTCCAGTTATTCTAGTTCGAAAGAAAGATGGGACCTGGAGATTCTGCGTTGATTACCGTCGATTAAATAAGATAACAAAAAAAGATGTTTACCCGCTGCCACGCATTGACGATGCCTTGGACAGTTTAGCTGGCTCTAGTTACTTCTCCACGATGGATCTTCGGTCCGGGTATTGGCAGATTGAAGTGGACGAAAAAGACAGGGAGAAAACTGCTTTCATCACTCCAGATGGGCTGTATGAATTCCAAGTAATGCCTTTCGGTCTTTGCAACGCTCCAGCAACGTTTGAAAGGATGATAGATAGTGTTCTGGGCAGTCTTAAATGGAACATGTGCCTTTGCTACCTGGACGACATCGTAGTTTACGCACCTACCTTTGAGGAACATCTACGTCGTCTACAACTTGTATTAAGCTGCATCCAGAAAGCTGGACTAAGCTTGAACCACAAAAAGTGTCTTTTTGGATCAAGGAGGATAAAGATTTTGGGACACCTTGTTGACGCCAATGGAATTCATCCAGATCCAGATAAAGTTGAAGCCGTCTCTAAATTTCCGAGGCCAAGGAATATCTCTGAACTGAGGAGCTTTCTTGGATTATGTTCCTATTACCGAAGATTTATTGAGAACTTTGCCGACAAAGCTAGATCTTTGCATGACCTACTGAAGACTGAAAAGCAATTCTATTGGGATGCAGCTCAAGAGAAAGCGTTTGAAGTCCTTAAAACAGCTCTAATTTCAGAGCCTGTCTTGGGACACTTTGATGAATCCGCTGATACCCATCTACACACGGATGCAAGCGGACATGGTATTGGAGCTGTTCTTCTACAAATACAAGGTGGGAAGGAGCGGCCTATAGCTTATGCATCTAGAAGCTTGACAAAGGCTGAAAATAACTATTCTACAACGGAAAAAGAATGCCTTGCTGTAGTCTGGTCTATTAGCAAATTCCGCCCATATTTGTTTGGTCGACCATTCACGGTTGTCACTGATCATCATTCTCTATGTTGGTTGGTAGGGCAGAAAGATCCTTCTGGCCGCTTGGCAAGATGGGCGCTGAAGTTGCAAGAATTTGACGTGACAGTTATCTACAAGAGCGGACGCAAACATAAGGATGCCGATTGTCTGTCAAGGAGCCCGCTTGAGAACGATCAATCAAGTGCTGTGATGTCACTAACCAACGTCGATATAGAGCAGACTAAAGACCCGGATTTAGCTAAAATAATCGATAATTTAAACTCGGGCTACACCAGAAAGGAATTCAGCATTATCGACGGCATCTTATACAAGAAAAACTATAGCACAACTGGAAGACCCTGGCTTATGATGATCCCTAAACACTTAAGATCGGAAGTTATGGCAGATTTACATGATGCTCCTACAGCTGGGCATTTGGGTTTCGCCCGAACGTATGACAAAGTCAAGAAGCGATTCTATTGGCCTGGCCTTTACAGAACTGTTCGCCAATATGTAAGCCAATGTCGGGAGTGTCAACGAAGGAAGAAATTGCCTCGACGTCCGGCTGGACAACTTGTATCCATACCGCCCGTAGAAAAACCATTCTATAAGGTCGGGGTTGATCTCCTTGGAAGATTTCCAGTTTCTAAAGATGGAAACCGTTGGATCATTGTGTGCACCGATTATATGACAAGGTATGCCATAACGAAAGCGATCCCAGACGGAGGAGCAATCGAAACAGCTAAGTTCCTGGTTGAAGACGTCATCTTGAAGCATGGAGCTCCTAGAGAAATGATAACAGATCGCGGCAGAAATTTCATTTCTCAAGTAATAAAAGAGATCAATGCTCTGTGCGGAATTGTGTACAGATTTACAACGCCTACCATCCCCAGACCAACGGCCTGACTGAAAGGTTCAACAAAACTCTGGGAGACATGTTGTCCATGTACACAGGTGTTGAGCAGAAGGACTGGGACCAAGTTTTGCCCTATGTAACTTTTGCTTACAACACTGCTAAACAGGAGGCGACCGGCTACACCCCGTTCTTTCTTGTCCACGCCCGCGAGGCCGAGACCTACATCGATGCCGTACTACCCTACCTACCAGATGAGATCTCTAACGACTATGTTGGAGAACTTGTGACCAGAGCTGAGGAAGCGCGTCAACTCTCCCGATCACGCCTTTTACAATCACAGGCGAAAGACCGTAGACTTTACGACCAGAAACATACTCCAGTCTATTACCAGAAGGATGATCTTGTGTGGGTTTTTACTCCCATCCGAAAAGTAGGACTATCAGAAAAGCTACTGAAGAGATACTTCGGTCCCTACAGGGTGACCAAGAAGCTTTCAGAAGTTACCTATGAAGTAGAGCCCGTTGACCCCTCTCCCCGATCACGGAAATCCAAGGATATCGTCCATGTCATTCGGATGAAGCCCTACCTGGACCCTGAAGAACAACATTCTATTCTACTGGGGAACACCAGCCGTGATAGATTTCCTTCCAGAACAAGGGCTGAGACAAGCTAATCAGCGGGTCGCTGTTTCTCTAAGGAGGAAGTAATGTCAAGCGGCACAGCGGTTCCAACTACGAGAGGCCCCATGGGACGCCTGTCAATCATCCCTGGACACCAGGGGGGTGAGGGGTTCGCGGAATCTGGCCGGCGGGGGGAGCTGACATCGCTCATGAGGATTAACTCTGTCTTGGGGTAAGTCGTACACTCTATCTCTCCCTTATAATAAACTAATTATCCCCAAACTTCCCCTTGCTTTATTTATCTCCGCGACAATATATTTTGGATTTCATCAAGAAAAATGGTCTTTGATGTAACGATCTCAAGGAATTGTTGGACATACAGTAAAACCCCTCTATAGTGAACCCCAATGGGACAGAGCTTTTGGTTCACTATAGCCACGGTTCACTATAGCCACGGTTTGGCTATTTTTTTTTACTTTTCAAAATTTTTAGACCGTATAATTAAAGGACAGCCATACACACAAGAAGAGGCTTCCTCTTAATAGTGGTCACTTTGTTTTAATTCCCTTAATTGACCAATTTCCTTACATTAATACTGAATAATAATAGAAATCATTAGATGATAGGTTCTTATCATTAACATACATGTACCTCTATGTCTAATTTAAAAATCAAGACAAATCCTAGGCAAAGTTTTATGAAATATATAATCAAAGATATAAAATGATATTTTAAAACATCATTATCACATTATATAATACATTGTTTACTTGGAAAAATGGCTCTAACTCCTTGTTGCTTCAAAGCATTCTTCAAGCATTGCACCATTCAAATAAAGTTAGTGTTTTTCTTCCATTTCATTTTCCCACATATTCTTCTAGGTCTAGATTTAGTTTTTTTTTTTAACCTGTCATGCCAAACATTGCTGACTTTAAAATCACCATAGTTAATGGCATAAAAATAGTTTTTGTTTCATCACGGGACCATTTATTTGGATTTTTTTTTTTAGCCCTAAAACGTACGATCGCGATCGCGGCAAAAGTTGAGGTGATTCCTTTTTGTAACAATTTTTAATAGCTTTATATTTTATCTTTTATAATAGAAAAGTTATATTCACTTATTTTAATATGTTCTTAACATTTTGCCTGTGTTGTTTCACTTAGAAAAGTTCTGAAAATGGCCTCTTTTTTTTTTTAAAGAAATAACGCTTTTGTTTTTAAAATGCCTTTGTTTTCTTCATTTTGGAAGCCATTTGTATTTTTATATTTCAAATTTAATGGATGCAAATATATTCTATTTAATAAAAAGTATAATGTGTTAAAATTTATATAACATAAAGCAAAAATAAAGTGCAAAATTCAAAACAAACAATGCCGCTAAATTTATTGTTTTGAAATCGCGATCCGCGAGCTGAAACATGCTCAAAATTAGTTTGTTTCATTTTTTTTTTTAATTACAATTCTAAGTTCGTTATAAGCATAGTATTTTAAATAGATTTTATTATTTTGGGACCGAAAATAGGTTCATTATAGGGGTAGTTTGTTATTCTAAAAATCGCAAAGTTCGTTATAACGATGGTATTTTCAATGGAATGGAATTGAGAATCGGCGTGGGTTCGTTATAAGGGAAGGTTCGTTATATCCAGGGTTCGTATTAGCGGGGTTTTACTGTATCTTGTGGTTGTAAACAATATATAGGTGTATGCGTGTATATGTGTGTATATATGTATATATTTTAAATTTAATGATGTAACTGTAAATAAAATTCAAAGAATATCTCTATATGTCAATAATATTTTTGAGTCTTTCTAAGTCGCTTTCTGTGTATCTTTCCATGTTGAATATTTTCTTTGTTATATTTGTATGTACATTTAGCGCAAGTGTCCCTAGAGGGACATAGCGTTTTGAATTGAAATAAATAAATGAATCAGCAACTTTTAGTTGCACAATCAGGAGATGTCTTTAATTTATAAAAGTTTATATGTTCAATTATATGTGGAATTTCTTATTGATTGGTTCAGTGGTTTTGGTGAAGAGTAATAAACATTGATTAAGCATTCCATTTTTATAGATATAAGGATTATGTTGTTGTTTCTTATCCCCTTGTGTAAAGATTACACAAATTCCATGAGTTCAATAAGGATTATGTTGTTGTTTCTTATCCCCTTGTGTAAAGATTACACAAATTCCATGAGTTCAATAAGGATTATTGAGTGAAATATTATTGTGTGTCAACAAGTAGCCAACCGATGGTACACAGGAGCAGTACAAATTATTATTATTATTTTTTTATTAATCAGAGAAACTGCACCACAGAGATGATGGGTATAAATTATATTTGACCATTGACCACCGTTTGTGGCAATGCTTTAAATACAACAGTGCGGTTATCTTAAAGTCTCTCGATCGGAATACACCGTGACAGAATTGTTTAACATGTCCTGCCTTAGCTACAGCCCCTCCTACAACAGTGAGAACATCATGACCTTCCAGGACTGGACCATGACACTGTACCAAATAAACCTTCTGATCATCACATCCCCCGCCTTTGTCTCATCAATATTTCAGGTCTCCTGGTAAAAGTATCATTTCAAAACATTTTTATTCTCTAGCTTTTGGGCACGAACACCCTTCTACGCGAGAAAACATGGCACAACAATTCACCAACAGAACACGAGTCAAATACAGCAGAATACCACTTTACATAATTTTATAAAATTCTGTAGATATAAAAACAAAAAGGGATTATGTTGATAAAAGATGGAAAAAAAATGTAAAATAAAGTAAGAAGACAACATTAAGATGTGAATATAAGGTAATAAGACCAAATCCAAATAAATAGTGTGTGACGTTTCGGTAACAGCGTTGTTACCATCTTCAGACAAAAGTACTGAATGAGAAATTGTGTTTATAATCTATAATCCAAATTATCACTTAGACATGAATGTTTCTTTCACACGTATCAATCAAACTTTTCTACTGTCCTTAGTGCAATGAACAAATATTGGGAGGGCTTGGCTCATCAGTGGTGTACCTCCTACCGGTTTTGCCAATTTAATCTACCAGACCGCTTCTTTAGAGCTTTAATACTGTATTGGATCATTCTGCTTTTATATGCAAGACTGAAGGGTAAAATCTTAGAAATGGTATTTAAGCAAACTATGGACATAAGCTTTTTGGACAGTAGAATTACGTATAAATATCAATTTATGTAAAACTGGTTTTGTCTCCTAATTGTTTGAAGAAGAACATTGCTCGATGAAAATATTTATATGTAATTCTACTGTCCTAAAAGCTTATATCAATAGTTTGCTTAAATACAATTTCTGAGATTCCACCCTTCGGTGTAGCATATACAGTAAAACCTCCATGAGAGGACACTCACGCTAGAGGACACGTCTCTATAATGGACAGTTTTCATTTGCAATTAGGATTATTTTACAAGGAGATGCTACTATATAAGCAGAATGATCCAATACAGTATTAGATCTATAAAGAAGAGGTCTGGTAGATTAAATTGGCGAAACCGCTGGGAGGGTTCATCACTGATGAGACATGCACTCTTAATATTTTTCATCGCAGTAAGGACAGTAGACATTTGATTGGTGTGTGAAAGAAATATTTGTGTCTTAATCACAAGGTATTTATGAGGTGTGTTCAAAAAGTATCGCAACTTTTGTGTTTTTTCAAAAATTATTTATTTATTCATGAATACCTATTTTGTCCCCTTCAAAGTAATCCCCATGAGATATTATACACTTGTGCCAACGGTTTTTCCAATCTTCGAAGCACTTCAAAAAATCATTTTTAAAAATCTTTTTCAGCTCCTCCTTCGATGCCGTCTTTATCTCGTCAAGCGTAGCGTAACGTCGTCCTTTCATGGGCCTCTTCAGTTTAGGGAACAAGAAAAAGTCACAGGGGGCCAGATCTGGGGAATACGGTGGCTGCGGCATCATTAGTGTGTTGTTTTTGGCCAAAAAGTCGCGCACAAGCAACGATGTGTGAGCAGGGGCGTTATCGTGGTGCAAAAGCCAATTTTTGTTCTTCCACAAATCCGGGCGTTTCTGGCGGATTGCTTCACGCAAATTGCGCATAACTTGCAGGTAATATTCCTTATTGACCGTTCTACCCTGTGGCAAGAACTCATGATGCACCACACCCCTGCAATCGAAGAAAACTGTCAGCAAAACTTTCACATTCGACCGAACTTGGTGCGCTTTTTTCGGTCTTGGTTTGTGCGGCAGCTTCCATTGAGATGATTGAGCTTTGGTTTCCATGTCATAACCATAAACCCACGCTTCGTCACCAGTTATGACCCTCTGGAGAAAATTTGGGTCGTCGCGGACAGAGTCCAACATCTCATTAGCAATGTTCATACGATGCTGTTTTTGGTCGCAATTGACCAATTTTGGTACGAATTTCGCGGCAACCCGTCTCATGCCCAAATCATTGATAAAAATCGAATGGCATGAGCCAATCGATATGTTTAGGTCCTCAGCAACTTCTCTAACGGTGATTCGACGATTGCCCAATATCATTTTCTCCACTTCATTAATTTTTTCGTCTGTTGTTGAAGTGCTCGGGCGTCCGGCACGCTCTTCGTCGTTCACATCTTCTCGGCCTTCTGAGAACATTTTGTACCACTGATAAACGTTGCTTCGGTCCAAGGTAGCTTCTCCGTATGCCACAGTCAACATTCGGAATGCATCCGCGCACTTAATTTCGTTTTTCACACAAAATTTGATACAGGTTCTTTGATCCATTTTTTTTAATAGGTAAAAATCGAAGACGATCCAAAACACCTGCAAGCAAACATTCAAAATGGCCGAGCTTGTCGGCATAAGTGAGAGAGATGAGTACCAACATAAAGCCACAAAAAGATCGAAATTCGAATATACGCAACCCGCAAAAATTCAAAAGTCGCGATACTTTTTGAAAACACATTAATAATTAATAATAAAATTTGGTCTTATTACCTTGTGTTTATAATCTACTAGCGGATGTACCCAGCTTCGCCCGGGTTTTACCCGAGTAAAGGTTTGTCTAACGAATCTCTCGATAAAGTGAACATTTTTTCCCGGTCCCTTGAAAAATACTCGATAAGTTGAATAAAATCAATATTAATTGGTTCCCTCGGTAATTGGAAGTTGAAGGAATAGTATCTTGCCATGGAATTGTATCATTATTCTTGTATGGATGTACCCGGCTTCGCCCGGGTTTTCCCAGAGTAAAGGTTTGCCTAGCGAATCTCTCGATAAAGTGAACATTTTTTTCCCGGTCCCTTGAAAAATACTCGATAAGTTGAATAAAATCAATATTAATTGGTTCCCTCGGTAATTGGAAGTTAAAGGAATAGTATTTTGCCTTGGAATTGTATCATTATTCTTGTCTCAAATAAATTGCCGTGTCATCCTGAATTTTGTCTTTCCTAATTTTCTACATTACAAAATCATCGTATCATCATGATAATATTTAGAGCAGATTGTTGAATTATAACAGATAAATTAGAATATTTATCTTGATTATTTTTAGGTGAAAAGTTATTTCAAAAATTTTATTTGCAAGAAACCTTCCCAGTACTATACTAAATAACTTCCCAAAGTTTCATGGCGTTCCAATGAGTGGTCTGGTCAGGCATAAAGGACAGACAGACATACATTCATTTTTATATATATAGATAATCCAAATTGTGCCTTATCATTTGTGTCTTAATGTTTTCATTTGTTGTATATAGATGGTGCATTATTGCTTTGTATTAGTTAGAAATGCTTTTAACATGTGTAGACATGCGGTACAGTAAAAGCAGTCGATAACTACCCACCATGGCCTGTACCACTAGGGATAACAAAGAAAAGTTAGAAGAGCCAGTCAATGGTACCATCCCCATGATGAAGATCCAAATCAATGTAAAGAATTGGCTGGAAGCGTTGTTTCAGGGTCTGGATGCCAAGTACCACATCGTTGATGTAGCAGAAACCTCGAGCCTCATCCCTGCACAACACAATAACACCGCTGGTACATTGTCACCATATTTACACAGTAATAATATGTAAATAATAGCACGTTCATTTAATTATAAAGTGTTTTTTATACAATATAATGCGGCCTATGACTGTAGAACGACATTTGAAAATATCCTGCATGTGTTTCTTTTGAATGAAAAATCAAAATTTATTTTAAGGAGAAACAACGACTATCTCTAACCTTAGGGATGAAGTATGAAAGGATGAATTGTGAAGAGTAATGATGAACGGAAAATGAAAGTGTTCAGGGATGGGAATTCCCATGCGGGAAATTTTCAAATGTCATTCTACAATTATATAGTGTGCTGTGTTGAATCCTGTTATTGATAAATTTATATTATTCAATCTTTATTTATGCAAATGAAAGCTTAAATTTCTTTCAATGTTATGGCATTATATCTTCTTCTTTCTTATCTCCGCTCAATTATATCAGGGTATCAAGTCTGTAGAGCTTGAGATTTTGACAACCATCAAAACTATGTGAAATAGAATGCGTCTGCCTTTGTCATTAAGACTAGGAGCACTACTCAGTGGCAGGCCGACTTAGCTCCAAAAGAAATGGCCGCCTCTGACATGAGGAACAGACGCCATGTGCAGCTGCTCCTAACATGGAGTACAAAAGCTGCTCATCCTGTATCCCTGGATTAGGAGCCCTTACAGGGTACTATCAGCCGGGCCAGCTGAGCCCAGGTTTTTTAGTGAGCTTGTTACTGCTCCCCCTCCTCCTTTTTCATCCGGGCTTGGGACCGGCAAAGGCGGAGTTTTATGGCATTATATAAAATATATTTTAATACCTAAATTCAATATTTCTGTGAAAATATTTTTCTCCATAAAAATAAATAATTTTTTAATGTATAGAAAGTCAATTTAATGTGTAGAAATCTTTGTATATAAGCTAAAAATCGGAACCAAGAGCATTTTTTTGGTTTCAATAAAATTCTTAAATCTGAATAAAGTCTTAATAAAAAAAAATCGAATTCAAATCAAAATCAATTCAAGTGGCCAATTCAAGCCACAACAGTACACCATCTTTATGATAGCTGGAGTGTGCTCTCATGGAGGTTCTACTGTATTGGTGATAAAAGCTGTTCTTTGTAGAGAGGTATCATCTAGCTGGAGTGTCCTCTCATGGAGGTTCTACTGTATTGGTGATGAAAGCTGTTCTTTATAGAGAGTTGTTATCTAGCTTGAGTGTCCTCTCATGCAGGTTTACTGTATTGGTGCTGAAAGCTATTCATTGTAGAGAGGTATCAGCTAGCTGGAGTGTCCTCTCATGGAGGTTCTACTGTATTGGCGATGAAAGCTGTCCTTTGTAGGGAGGTATCAGCTAGCTGGAGTGTCCTCTCATGGAGGTTTTACTGTATTGGTGATGAAAACTGTCCTTTATAAAGAGATGTCCTCTAGCGTGAGTGTCCTCTCATGGAGGTTCTACTGTATTGGTGATGAAAGCTGTCCTTTGTAGAGAGGTATCAGCTAGCTGGAGTGTCCTCTCATGGAGGGTTTAATGCATTGGTGATGAAAACTGTCCTTTATAAAGAGATGTCCTCTAGCGTGAGTGTCCTCTCATGGAAGTTCTACTGTATTGGTGATAAAAACTGTCCTTTGTATATAGAGGTGTCAGATGGCAGGAGTGCCCTGGAGGTTCTACTGTATTGGTGATGAAAGCCCTCCTTTGTAGAGAGATGTCAGCTAGCTGGAGTGTCATCTCACATGAAGGTTCTACTGTAGTTATAGATAAGACAGTGGTCAAAGCTCCCTACAATACAATGCTCCCTAGAGTAACAAGAGCCAGTTCATAGAGACCATAGTTCATAGAGAACATAGTCCATAGAGACCATAGTCCATAGAGAACATAGTCCATAGAGACCATAGGAAAGATAACCTGCGAGCATGATGCCAGCCTCCACCCCAGTTGATGGCCACCTCACAGCTCCCCTCCACCAGCTCCCTGGCAGCTGTCAGAGTGCCTCCAGCAATCCACTTCACCAGGTCCAGGAGTCTTGTCTCCACTTGGCAGTCATAGCCTTCAACACACATGCAATCTCACTCTTCTGATAAGGTACAATTTGGATTATAAACACAAGGTAATAAGACAAAATCCAAATAAATAAATAGCGTGCGACGTTTCGGTAACAGCGTTGTTACCGAAACGTCACACGCTATTTATTTATTTGGTCTTATTACCTTGTGTTTCACACTTCTGTTGTTGCTTATCCCTCGAGTCATTTAAACAATCTCCATTAGGTTCCATTGTCTCAGCTTTTCTATTATAGTCCTGGGGTTTTCCTAGAGGTATTTTTTGGAGGATTTGATACAATTCAATAGATGTTCAGGACTGGCTGGTTGGGAATCACATTTAAGACATTTCAGGAATGTTTTGATTTTTCCATTAAATTTTAGCATCCTAAGAGATGTTTCACTCTTCTCTTCAACTGAATACAAAGGTTCAATGCACTCTCTACAACAGCCCTCTTCTTCTTCCTTCTTATCTCCCCTCAATCATATTAGGGTAACAAGCTTGTAGAGCTTGTTGATGGTGTCTGCTTATCAATGGATGAGCCAATACAGTCAATAATAAACAGCCCTGAGTCAGCTTAGTTAAGACCTGGGACCAAGAAAAAATACGTACCTCAATAAATCATGAACCAGATGTATAACTCAAATTTATAAGGAACAGCATGTAAAAATAAATTCATTATTTTATTTGTTGGGAGGGAGGGGGGAATAGATACTTAAATTAATTAGTAAAAAAAGTATTTTTAAAAACTTGTATTTGAATGTACTAAAAAGGAGAATACAGTAGAACCTCCCTTTAGCAGACACCTCTCCACAAAGGACAGTTTTCATTTGTAAAATTACCATTTTTAACAATTTAGTAACTCTCCGGTAAGAGGACACCTTTCTCTAAAGGACACTTTGGCTCTGCAATTAGGTGTTGTCCTTTACATGGAGGTAGTTCTACTGTATTAAATATTTCAGCTATTGCCAACAAACAATTGAAAGTTTAAAAAATAAACAGCGGGAGACATCATCATATATTGAGTCAAGAGATAAAATATTTAGTGAAACATAAAAGCTTGTTAATCAGTTGCTTCATATTAAATCACATCAAGGTAATAAGACCAAATAAATATATAGTGTGTGACATTTCAGCGTTGTTATCATCTTCAGACAAAAGTACTGAATGAGAAATTTTACCACAGCATGTTTTAAATAGTTACTGTTATCAAGTGTGGTAAAATTTCTCATTCAGTTATTTTTGTCTGAAGATGGTAACAACGCTGTTATGTTCCATATGTAAATACCTGTTTTCATTCCTCTTTTCGCTCTCCACTTCTCCCACCCATATTTCCAAAAAAAAAATTTTTTTTTTTTTTCCAAATCCATATTCTTATTTTCCATAGGGTTATTCAAATAATAATCTGTATATATTTACCATGTGTAAATAATCTTTCTCCATTTTTACCCCTTTGTATATTTCCCACTTTCATGGGTCTCTCCGTCTTGTAACCCCAAGGAGAATCCTCTGTAAGACCTGTGTGTCTTAATAAAGGTTTTTGTGTGTGTGTGTGTGTGTGTGGTAACAACGCTGTTACTGAAACGTCACACACTATTAATTTATTAGGATTTGGTCTAATTACCTTGTGTTTATAATCTATAATCCAAATTGTACCTTATCATAAATCACATCAAGTACATTATCGTCCCCTGCCTCTTTATTCTAACTCCTATAAATTTAATTGTTCAATGACAGTAGCAGTGTTGGCCAAAATTATCAGAACTTTAAAAAAGTCAAATTGATATTCTAGCAAAGTATTTATTACGATGCACTAGCGCGCCATCTGTTATGAAAATTAGAAACTATTTTAGACGTGTAAGATTCTTTTTGAAATAAAACTGCTCTCCCATTAATTTTTCCATTGCATTATGGTAGATTAAACTGGCGAAACCGCTGGGAGGGTTCACCACTAATGAGCCAGGCCCTCCCATTAATTTTTCCATTGCAGTAAGGGCAGTAGAAATTGTTTAATTTCAAAAAGAATCTTAGGCGTCTAAAATAGTTTCTAATTTTCATAAAGTATTTATTATTTAATTAACAGAGTATCATTTTTGATGTTTATAATTTGCCACTCTGTAAATTCCCTTATTGCTTTATTTTTTTTTTATCATTCATAATTTTTTTTTTTTTTTAACAACCAAAAGTTTTATTAAGACCTTTTAGTCTTATACAGATTCTCCAAGCAGAAATGTAGGATACATGCAGGAAAAACAGTAATAGTATGTTAATGGTAATATGATATTTATATACAGGATAAATTATATAAAGACAATCAAACTAATAAATAGATTAGTCTGAGTAAATTGTAGGAAAATAAATTTATTATACCTGGATTTACCACGGATTCACCGCAAATGAAGGTAAAAAAAGCAAAAGCTAATCACAATCAATATTGAGATAATGAAATTTTATACATTATAATAAAGACAATTGAGCTCATAAACAGATTTGAAAGGGTAAATCTGAGGTTTATCATTCATAGTTTGTCTTCTTCTT